>VZTA01017465.1:36873-56501 GCA_013398855.1 Mohoua ochrocephala
TTTTGGTTAGCCTTTGTTTTTGTGAAGTATTAAGATGGTTTTATTTTTCCAATTTAGTATCCTTATGCAGCTTTTCAGTACAATTTGGGGAAGTAGACAGTCTTTCTACTTCAGGGATGTAATGAATGTATAAGCATTCTTCCAGCTCTAAGACTGCCTGCAGTTTCAATGCCATCCAACTACTCACACTAGCTAACAAGATATTTTTGTAGTTTGTTTACAAACAGGAAATTGGGTAAGGCATTTTGAAATGTAATATTTATTCTCTGCCTAGTGTAATTAAGAGTTTCTTTGCATATTATTAGTCTATTTTATTATTACTTGTGTGCTTGGAAGAACATATTTCACAAGCACAATCTGGTGCTTCTGTGTTTTTAGAATATTCCTGAATACTTTGTGGTGATTCAAAATAGCTTCTTGGAAATGACTCTGTCATTGTAGTGATGCCACAGAATTACTTAATGTAGTTTTCGTTGCAGAAAGATCTTTGCTGTCTGTTTCTCAGTGTCAGGGTTTCTGACATCTTGACAGATTATTGTAACTCAGCAGATGGTCTTAGACTTGATCTTTAATCAGTAAACTCAGGCTGAAAGTTTGGCGTTTATCTGCTTCATTCCTAGCTATGGACTAATAGTGGGGCAGATGGATTCGCCCTGTTCGGTGACGGTGCCATAAAGAGTGCTCTTCGGAACTGCCAATGTTGCTGTGAAATACAGCTAGTGCTGCTGACATTTTGGATGGTGGTACTTGAGTTTTGATGTCTTTAGAATCCTCATTTATGAAAAAGACAATTTTATTCCACTTTTTACGAAGCCCTTTACAATTTTCAAAAGGAGGTCAACTAACTAACCTCGTCTAAGAAAAAATGAGCACCTGAGTACAAATAAGGCAACAGATATCTGAATTTTGCAATAAATATATTAAATAGGGAAATTCTTTCATGTGAGTTTTCAACTTAATTACATATTATGTAGTTCTTTTATTGCTTGTATTAAATTTTTTCTGAACATTTAAAACAAACTGTCTAAAATATACATTTTTGAAGAGTTTACACTGTCACAAAAGTATATCTTAAAAAATATTTGTTTATATATGCCAAGTTCTTAGCTGCAAAAGAGATTTGTGGGGCTTTGCTTTTTTTTTTTTTTTGAGAAGCACATATGCTAAAGCTGTCAATACAATGGTTGGTTATAAGTAACACTCACAGCACTATTAATACAACTTTATCAGCATGTTGTTTTCATACAACGTGTTCTCTTTGTGTCAGAGTATTCTGCCATTAGTTCAGTGGATTCGGTGACAGGTTGTTATAACTGCATTTCAGAATACAGAGATAAAATCATGATCTCTATAAATACATATCTCTGTCAACCAGAGCTAGCTTCTTCTCTCAAAGTGTAGAGAAAATTTTCTTCCTGACAGTTTTTTAGAAGTTTGGATTTTGTTCTTAGAAACAGGAAGAAAAGCTTCGTTGAGTATGAGCCTTAATTTTATCATCATAGATTTTGATTCCTGAAGTAATCTATCTTTCTTCAAAGCTCTTGAAAGAGCTTGAAAGTGCAACTTGAAATGAGACTTTCTAGATTTATTCCTGGTGTTTAGAAATAACACTGTTTTACATAATGAAAAGTAATTAAGTGATTCTTTAATGAAAAATATAAAGCTTACATGAGTCTTTCTTTTTGTGGTTTTGGGCAATCTTCCCTAAGTAAGGATTTATTAATGGTAAATCATTTTGGTAATTATTTGTGATGGATTGGACTAATTATTAGTAATGGTTGTATTTCAAGTCCCTCTTTCTTCCCTGTAAGTATGGTATCTTGGATATTCAGTGTTTAGAACTGCATTAGAAAAACACGCCATATGGTATTGCTTGTCTTCCCTGATTGAATGTAACAGCTGTAGCACCAGCTGTTACTTTGCAGATTCCTGAGTAGACTGTATAGATTTCATCTGTAAGTGCTCAGGCATTCACTTTCATAGTTGTTTTCAGGATGGATTGTCTGAAAATTACATTATGATTTATTTGAAAATATGAAAGACATCCAAGTATGGGTATTGTTTAAAAGTAAGAGTATTTTCAGTTAGTGCTTTGAAACTTTATGTGCAAAATAAAAGCACAGCATTGTCTGGCATTTTTGTAATGCATAGACTTTGCTGTTATTTTTGCAAAGTTTCAGAAGTAGAAGTAATCAATTGTATTTCTTTAAAAAAAGTAAACCAAAAAACTAACCTCTGTATGGAGTCAGGCTGCATGTAATACGAATTTCCTTGTAATATGAATGCATACAATGCATAAATGCTACACTGCATAAAATTTTCATGCTTGAATGCTTCACATTTACTGAACTATGTTAATTTCATTAAAATAATGAAATAATGCTTTTCTTATCAATATAAAGACTTGGTTACAATAAAAGCTAAGAAGCTTTTATTGACATTTAGAAGTCTGTTAGTAACTGGATCAAAATAAGAAAATAGTTTTTTGTGTGAGAGGTTGGATAGCATTTGTGTTTATTTATTTAAAGTTTCCAGTAAGTATTTCTGCTATTGCATTTTTCTGGTGAAAGCAGAATCAGCAGAACTAGGCAGGGACTTTGGAATGCTGGACAGAGCCGAGTATTCCCAGAGTGACTGTTAGAACACCCCAAAAATCTTGAGAGGCAAAGATTCAAGGAAAGAGTTTGAATTCTCAAGTAGTAGCAGATAGCATGGTATTTGTAGCCCTATGGGAAAGACTATACTGTATATCATTAGCTTATTAGTGTCTGTTCCATCTTCTTTTGCCCCAAACTGGTGGATGAGAACCTCTGTTCCCTTCAGGTGTTTATTTTGTGGCCTTTGGTATCACTGCCTTACAGATGCGTGTGAGCTTTCTGACTGCTCTCTGTCCCCCACAGAGGGGTGGATGGTTTCAAACATTCACAGTCATTCTAGCTGGATGGATTATTGATGAAATTGCTGTTCAGATCTGATGACAATTTAATACAGTACATGATAACTGAACTGAGTGACCTTTGCTGCAATTGATGTTGGCCTTTCTCCCTGTTAAGTGACCACCTAATTTATCTAACTTAGAGGAAGTACTGTGATTGCTGCATAAACTGTCTTGGACAAAGATATCTCCCATTCATCCTGAAAAGGTTGAGTGGACACTAGTGATCAGAAAAGGTCAAAGAGCCTGATTTAAGACTGTTTAATTTTAGTGCTCTTTTATGGAGGTAAAAGTACGTCATGTGGTCAAGTGTCTAAGTCCAGTGTAGGTGAGTCTGGTGGAGGCAAACCAGTAGCATGGAAGACTTTAAAGAGTGTCACCCAGGCTGTCAGTTTATAAGTGTTAGACAGAACAAAATACAAGTTTTAGACTTGCCTTCAATTTTAACAGAAAACATCTAATTTTTCAGTTATATCGTAAAGTTTGTGTACATGTAGTTAATGTTTCCTAGAACCAGACACAAATGCTTATCTTTAGTAGAAACCGGTAGATATGGATCAATTAAAACGTGATATTTAGGTTAATTTGTGCAGACTATTTTCTGAAGTTTCTGTTTCAGAACTTGCCTCATTCAAATGGCATTAACTACCGCTTCTATGCTGAAGCTCAAAATTGTCAAAGAGAAATGAAGAATAATCAATCTTCATGCTTTTCTTCAACATATATTGATCTAATCTGCAAAGATTATTTTCTGTTTGATTATTTTGAATCTTGGAGTGTTTTACTAGGAGAAGATCAACGCTGTGATTTTGTTACCTCCTGCTTTCTCTGTTAATCTGGTCACATTGGTCCATTACTTGTGATAGGTGCATACAGAGTGCATAGGAATTTCCTGCCTACTTAGAATATAATATAGTATGTCGGGAATTTTTGCCATGTATCATAATCCCTTCTCACCTCTTTTTTTTTTTTTTTNTATTTCAACCTGAATCATTTGGAGAAAATTTTTTCTTTGTTAGATTTTGTTCTAAGTCTTAACCATGGCTGTTGTGAATCCTAGGGATTAGCACAGTGACACCAACATTTTAATAGATGCAAACATTGTTTCAGAATCATCTAAATGACCCAGTCTCTTCTAACATGAGTGTTATGCGCAAGTCTTCACTCTAGGCACCCAATTTGCTAATGTCTTTAGAAGTTAGTCTGTTTGAGCAGTAGCTAGGGATATCAAAGTACTTCAAATCCTTGAGGTTGTGTAAGAAACTTTTTTTTTTATACTCAATTAGGTAATTTCTCATGCAGAGAAGGACTATGCTTACATAGTTGTGAGGTTCAGGTCTCCTTGGAATTGTTCTAAATTGACCTGTATGAAGTCTCCTAGAGGTAGAAATGCAGCCGCTTTCATTTGTCATCCTTATCTTGGTCAGCAATGAGGCATACATAAACACAGGGCACTTTGGTCTGTATTTTACCGTGTTTTCGTTTTACCTTCGCTCATTCCCTAGGACTGTAGTCATCATTCCAGCGTGTAGACACACATGCATGCGTGTGTACAAGCTTATTTACCCTGGGCACAGTGTGGCTTGATTGAAGTTCCATTACAAGCTTGTTAACAGCTAGGTTAAAGAGAGTGTGTAGACTGTCTGGTAGTTAATTAGTTCCCATCAGCAAAATTATTAGCACAGTAGGTCAGAGTTACTCCTGCCAAGTGAAAGCTTCAATAATCGGTGCAGTATCTGGGTCAGAGACCAATCCGATCATAAAAACGGTGATCGCTTGGGCCTGGAGGGTGCAGGGTCAGGGCCAGGGGTACCGCCAAGCTCGTGGTGTAGAGTTGCTCCTCTGTCACTGATAGCTTTACATGCTGAACATTAGCAGTAGCTTTTTGTTTCAAAGTTTTTGCTGACACTCTGGAATATCGGCCACTGTCAATAATAACATTCCAGCATGAGGCAGCAGCTTGCATGATGAATCACCACTGTAGGAGATGTGTGAATTGGGATGTTTTTTCTTTGAAAATATAGCTCTAATAAGGATCCCATCGCAGGAGGTAGGAGTTAACAGTCAAAATATTAGAAGTCGCTCTCCAGTTAGCTAATCTGTCTGAATTTGCTCATAAGTTTTGTTCATATTTAATTCAAGTGGAAATAATCCAGTATTTTACACATGTATATACCTCTCCGTAGAGGGCATCTTTAATGCTGAAGTGTGTTTGGCAAAGAAAGTTGACGAGACTGAGAAACAATCCTACCGATGTGTCTTTAAGATGTCTGTTTATGCAGTTCACCTAAGAGTAATAGGACAGAAGGGAAATGAGACTGGAGACAGTTGGTATCTTAGAAGTGGATCAAAAGCTTTCCCATTTTGTAAAGGACGGCTGTAGTATTGCTCCACCTGGGAAGAACTACTTCTGCCAATAATTCCCCCAGAACTGTGGGAAGAATATCCAGCTCAGCTCCAAAGCAGAACCACTGTAATACATAATACATCGTTTCCATCAAGGTTGTTTTCTTTCTGAGAACTACATGTATACTCGGAGGAGAACATTTGGGCATCTTCTGTAGTAAACTGAAACATAAAGGTATGGTTTTGTTTCCAGGAGGGAAAGAAAGTGTGAGCCAACATGCATGCGAGAAAATATTGTTGATGATAATCTTGTGGAAAGCAAAAGCATATGGTAGGTGCAAATGGGTAATTCAAGGAAATACTTCCCTGTTGAAAATACCCTATTTTTTTAAACTTTGATTCTACCTATTCATCATAAAAGAAATTATCAGTATTTTTTCCAATGTTTAAAATAATGCTATAAAAATATTTATGAAAATATGCTTCCTATGAACCTGTCTGCCTATCTTCTGTTTATTCCTGTAGACTAGAAATTTTAAGATGTTCCAATATCCAAACGTTTACTGCTGCCAGTTGAGATGTCCCAATGCCTGTAAATCAGTGCAACATCACTGTTTTTGACTGAAAACTGAGAATTTTTATTACATTTACTATTACTCCCTTCAGAATATTTGTGTATATTTTGATTTATCCCTCTATTCTTTGTTTTTTGTCACTTTAAATACAATTACATACAATTCAGATTTCTTTTGGTTTGTTTTTTATCATTTTCTTAAAAAGTGGACGAATAAGACAGATGAATTGGTACTGTTTTCTAGGTACTGTGTTAATAAAGGTTTCTTTTTGATCTATTAATAGCAGAGCAATGTGGCAATTTGAAACTATTTTTGGCTTATTAGGAGTTTGTAAAAGATAAAGTAGAACATCTTTTGAAAAATCATAGGCCCTGTTTAAATTAACCATGGATCCACAAACATTTGAGGTTGGTTTATTATGAGTCAAACTTCACAGGTGATGAACCCACATATGACAATATTTAAACAGAAAACTATGCTGTTACCTGTTCAATTTCATACATGTTTTTTGCTCTGTTATAAGTAAATGTTCTTCAGAAAAAAATTTTCTTTGTCCTTTTCTCTGCATCAGCCAGCAGTCTTTGCTGCGCTTTGTGTTTTCAGTTTGCATTCATAAGTGGTATTTTTTTATAAGACTTAAATGTCACATTAAAAATAATGGAAAAATAATGATTGTTTTGGTGCTCTTTGAATTGCTTTTGTAATCTGATGCCAAATGTTCCAATGACAGTGCTATATTCTCATGTTTTCCTCTCAAAACATGTTTATGACTTTTAAAAAAAAGGAGAAAGAAACTAATATCTCTAGATAATCACACATTATTATTTTCCCCAGTTATCCAAATCTCTTAAATTTTATATTTTCTGATGGTTTTCTAGTCCCAGTGTATAATTATAACACTCTAGGGATTTTTTCCTTCCCCATTGATCACAAATTTGCCACAGTCTTGCAGCAGTATTAGCAACATTTAGTGTGACATTAAGAGCATCTAAATTAGAACAGTTTTATTTCAGATTGTGTTCCCTTAATTGCTGTACAGTTGTTTTCCTTGACTGGTCTGGAGTATATGAATGTTTTATTTAGGAGACTTCACCTTCTAGTCCTAATGTCTTATGCTTATGTGGTCCTATTGTCTCTGAGCTGGCATGATCTGCTCTCTGACACAGGCTTGTGCTGCCCCGTTTCTTGACCTTGCTTTTCTTTGTCACCCTTATCACAGAGCTCTGTGAGGTGCACTCTGCAGCTTTCACCTTCAAGGTCCTGTGCTGCAGGTGCTTCTTTCCACTGCGTAAAGCTTCGTTAGTTTGTTAGTGAGCAGCTTAGTGCTGAATGGAAAATGGGTATCGTTCCTTTGTTATCTGTTGGTTTTTTTCACCTCTTAGTGCTAGGAATGAAGCCAAGGTCTCTTAAAGGGCAAAGTTTTGTGTCGTGTGTCAAAGGGCGTCTGGAATTATTTTTAGTGAGTGTACCTTCTTAGTTGTCTTCCTCACATTCATCTAATTGCTTATTGTATGAATGAAAAAATGTAGTAAATGAGAAATATCTGGGTGTTACAGAGACTAGAACTACAGGACTCCTGACATACCAGTCTGTATCCAGCCCTTGTAAAAACACAAATCTTTGGAATTGCTCTTTTTCTTACAGGCAGGCTTTACCACGAGTTTGGTAATAGATTACTCCAATAATGAGTGGTACTGGAGGAAGTAGCATATGCTGTAAAATTTAGTGCATAGGTATAGTAATAATACACAGAACTTATTATTTCTTACTAAGACTCATTTTAAATATTGGTTGCAAATGTTGCTCTGATGTTGTTTTAAACTTGTCTATCCCTTACACTGCTCCTCAAGTAACAATATTTACTAAGCTTTAATTTTTTTGGTCATGTTGGAGTTAAATATCCAAGGCTAAAGAACTTAAAATGTATATTAAGTGAATCCTTAGGCAAAAATAAAAGCACAACTCCATTGTGGGCTATGTGCTTGCATGCTGGATCTCAAACCAGTATTTGGGCACATTTCTATTTTCATGAGAAAGTGCTAAGAAAGAGAAGCCTTTGAGTGGAACAACCAAATGGGATTGCCATGCCCTGTGGTTCTACTCTTATTTCCTTGACATTTCTCTTTCCTTCCTCAAACCAGTGCTTCCTGTAGCATGTGTTTCTTCTGTTGTCATCCATTTCCCCAGTTTTGGACCTGATTGCATTAAATAATCAAATGCAAAATTTAAATCTGGAAGACACTTCAGAGACTAAAATATTCTTAAGAAATGTGTAAATGGGAATATCCAGGAGAGAAACCCACAAACTACTGTCCCCACTGAGGGTAATCAGGTAAACGGCTCTGTCATATACTGACCACACTTCAGCATTCTCTTTCAGTTGTACATCAGTTCTTCTGCATTTTTCACTCAAAACCAATCAGACTTCTGTATCAGTCTCTAAATTCTATCCTACAGCTGGAATAAAGGATTTACCCTAAATTCAGTTTATATCTAATACTTTTTTTTATATTTCTTTTCAGTATATGACCTGGTTCAAAATTAACCCAGTGTTTTGGGTCCATTCCTGACCCTCAATCTGTGATGCTGCAAAACAGCAATTCAGAGAGGAGTCTTGCTATCCTTGCACCGTGAATTTCAGTTTATCAGTGTCATTTGGGCTAAGAAAGTACTCAAAAGAAATCCTTTCAGTAGCTGTGGGACCTGTGCTGGCTGCATTGGGCAGAGCAACCCTCTTCCTCCCTCCCTGAGCCATTATATAATTGTCTGCTAGATTTTCAGGTTCTGTTAAGAATCTGGTGCAAGCCAAACTTTTAAATAGTTATAGTGGGCACTCAGCAATGTGTGAACAGAGTGGGAGAGCCCTGTCAGGGCATATTGCATGCTTTGGCGTGACGGGTAAATTGGTGCTGCTCTAGAAGAAAAGCTTCCTCCGTGCTTGAGTTGTTGCCCCCAACTCCAATAGCAGCTTACAGAAATCATAGGTTTTGTTGAGACATGGCAAGTAACTGCTACGAGACTTCTGGCAGCAGTGGCACGACATCTTCCTCTACCCCACCTTCCCAAAATCTGAACTCTGCTTAGGAGACCACGGGTGGTAGTGAAGGGGACCCATGATGGTAGCGGTAAGTGATCTGCTTTGTTAGACATTTGGGATGTTTGAACAAGTTGTGTCTTCCTTTCTGATTTTAAGATGCAATTCATTGACTATAAACAGCAGGTTTTGGCATCCTACGTTTCTACAAATACACAGCAATGTACAGAATGTGAGAAAAATGCTGTCAAAAACTGGTCCCGCTAATGAAACATGTAGAAGAGAGAAAGAGAGATGAGAAAGACATTTTACTTTAAATCCTGAGTAACATATAAAATACTTCTTAATACTGAATGTGTTATTTAATGCCATGGTTTTGGCTTCAAAATTTTTTATCCTACAGACTTTTATTCACAGGATGACCCAAATCAGATATCCAAGTATTTAAATGTAAGTCAGTAAAATGTTTAATATAGGCAGATCTAGGAGACAGGGGAAATATGAGAGTGCAATGAGAGACAATCAGAAGTGGGACAAAAGAAAGGATTTGATTGCTGAAAGATAAATGCTAGATGCAAAGGAAAACAGGAATTTGGAGACACAAAAAGAAGAGCAAAGAGAGAATGAGGAGGGTTAAAAAATCTAATGAAAAATTTACTATTCAGTCTATTTGACCCCTCAGGCTGTTAGAGTTACTTTCCTCTGATAGGTACAGAAAAAGGGATGAATTCTCTATCCCAATGTGTTTGGATTTTTGATGTGGATACCATGATGAAGCAAATTCTTTTAAGCTCTCTTCATGGAGATACTGACTCGAATTAGGTGACTCTTGGATAGAAATTATACCCATAAGATGTGTCTTATTCTACTGTAGTACAGATAAATTAATTTTCTTTGTGTTGTCACGTAATACAGGAATAGCACTGTTGGCACATCATGACGTCTATAGCATTCTGTGGTGCAACTGCAAAGGAGGATCCTGAAACTACTATCCTGATTACAACTTAACTTGTGGCCTGTAATTGGTGGCCAGTAATTATCAGTGTACCGCAGGGGTAACACTGGGTCCAGTCTTGCTCATTAATGATCTGACTGATGGGTCAGAGTGCATTCCCTCCAAGTTTGTTGATTACACCTAACATGAAAGAGTGACTGGTATGCCAGAGGGGTCACACTGTCATCCAGAGCACAAGCTGGAGAAATGTGCTGTCAGGAACCTCCCGAAGTTCAGCAAGGACAAGTGCTAAGTCCTGCATCTGGGGAGGAACAGCCCCAGGCACCAATACATGCTGAGGCTGCCAAGCTGCAAAGCAGCTCACCAGAAAAGGAGCTGAGGGGATCCTGGTGGCACCAAGCTGAACACAAGCCAGCAGTGTGCCCCTGTGACAAAAGAGGTCAACAGTGCCCTGAGATGCACCAGGAAGAGTGCTGCCAGCATGTTGAGGAGCGGGATCCTTCCCCTTTACTCAGCACCAGTGAGGTCTCACCTGGAGGGCTGTGTCCAGTTCTGGTCACAAAGAGGATTACGTGTCTGGAGCATCTCCTCTGTGAGAACCTTCCTTAATGCATGCATCTCCTATTTTGCTGCATACTACATATCTATGTTTCTTGCAAAAAATATGTCAGTAGGAAAATCCTCAAAAGAGTATTTGCTGTTTGTTGATTTGTGCTTTGGTTTCTGATGCTTTTCAATGAAAAACTGAATGCTTGTTGAAAGGGATTTTGTGCAGCTCAAAAGGATTGCCTTGGAAAAAAATGAATACACTAAATTTAAATGTAATCCTCCCTGTTTTCAAGGAGTTTCTGATAAATTTTTTCAGTGTTGAAATTAGGAGAATAACAAAGTAACTATATGTTATTTTGTAATTTAGAAAGATGCTTTTTCAAAGTAGTGTAAGAATGCTCAAAAATTTTTTTACTATAGCTGAGAAAATATGAATAGAAAAACATTGTTATTGTCAACCACAAAGTCTTCATTTAGTCCATAGTCTATTAACTGCTGATTTTAAACTGATTTTTAAAGAAGACAAACAGAGTTTATGTATCCTCTGTAGATGAGTGCTGTGTAGCTTTACATACGTGCGTGTGTGCTTTTATATATAAAAAGAGTACAACTGCAAGTTGCATTTGTACTCCAGTGCAGAGGTTAAGGTTTTGCTGTTAGATTTTATTTCTAATGTGCTGTAACCAGCTTGCTTCCAAATTTACTGGTCTCTTATCTTCAAGAAGTCCACGTGCTATTTTATCAGGTGTTCAAATTTTCATACAAAAAATGTCATAAATCTTCCCAACTGCAAACTAAAAGAAGGTAAACACATACCCCATTTATAGGTAACACAGCAGGTCTACTTTTAGATCAGAGTCTTAGCAGTATGTTAATAAAGTAAAAAAGTTACTTCACCATTAAAAGCAGACATAATAATTACAAATAAGGAGTATGAATTTCTGAAGTGTTGATGTCACCTCAAATGTGTAGAGTGCATTGGAGATATGGCAAATCTATGCTCAAGTCCCTGCCTTGCCTGCTTTACCTACTGCAGTCTTGTGAGTTGAAAACAAAGGATTCGCTCTCAATGCAAGCTGTAGCTGATCTAAGCAAGGTTCATGTATCTAGTGAAATGTTTTCTTCTGGATCTGAGATCTTTCTGATGCACACTACAAAAATATGTGTGTGCATATATATGTATGCATAGAAATAACGTATTGAGTTACATATCATCAATATAACATACTATATAATTCATTGCTATTTTATATATTACCAATACAATAAATACATTTTATAGACAACATACTATTATAATACTATATAAAATTTGTAATATGAAAAATACCTAGTATATTAGACACCTTATGTGTAGCACATATATACATACATGGCCACACATGGCAACACTTAATACATTTTGGTTTCCTGACCAGTGCATTTGGTTTTCCTTGTAAGCCATCAGCTGTCAGTGTTATAATTCTTCTATATGGTTCTAAATCTTTCTCATTTGTTTGTTTGAGATAGGACTAATTAAATTGCAAGCTTTGTGGTTTGAAAGATCTGTTACATTTAGTAAAGTATTCAATCAAATTTTTCTTTCTAATGAGATGTGTGCAGGTGTCAATTCTGTCTTCCACTTTGTTGTTCCTTCAATATCCCTCTGTATTGTGACAACATATCTTTTATCCTGGTTGTCTGAAGTTTGGCTCGTATCAGCCATCACTCTTGTATTGTGCTGAACAGATAGGAATCCCTATTATTGTCAAACCCTTCTCTACAATACTTCTTAACAGGAGCTGTCTTATCAGACTACAGTGAAAGCTCAGCTGGTGTGACTTTTTTGCTTCACAAAGCTCAGTATTTTAATTTCCAGCTCATTAAAAATATATTGTGATGGCAATTCTGACATTTGGAATGTATTCTTTTTTAATCTCTGAACATGCAGTTCTAGGGAGCAAAGTCAAAGCGCTGTAGAAAATCGAATTAGAAGGAACATTTAGTTCACTCTTGGAAAGATTACTTTGTCTTAAATCTATGTTAGTAGGGATTTCATGATATTCATGGGCAATATGATATTATGTCAACTGTCTTTCTTTTGCATGACTTTTTAATTTTATAATGTTTTCACTTCCTAATGTCTAAGCTAAGTTTCCAGAGAGCAAATGAAATTAATTATTTGTGCTGTTTCTCATGGACACATGTTTTAATTTTCTCCGTGAAGCTAACTTTTTCCTCTGTGAAGTGTGTTTTGCCATAATTATCTCCTTTTTTAAACCAAAAATAGACTTTTTTTTTTTCAGTCCTTAAAGTGGGTTTTGTTTGATATTGCCCTTGTTAACCTTGTTCTCTTAAATCTGTACAATAACTCTGGTAGAAAGAAGTCCTAAATAAGCTTTACTTGCATGACGTAATTTGATTTATATTTCCAATGGTAGTTGATGAAATAACTCTGTACAGAAATCAAAGACATAATTCTGAGACATTTCAAAACAAAATAATTAATGTGGTTTGATATTCTGAATGTACACATAAAAATGAGCAAAGCCTTTTTGTCAGAACTAAGAGTCTTGTAGGTAATTCTGTGTAACAGCCCAAAATGATCATCTGTTACTGCAGACAACTGACTCCAACAAAGCACAACAGAGTGGAAAATAGAGCTAGAGTTGGGAGGGAGAGCAGTACATGCTCTGGGTGATGTTGCTGGCAAGGGGAGTGGAGTGGCATAAACAGGAAACAGAAACCATTCTCCTTGCTTGCTTCTAGATGAGACTTTTCAGTATCTTGCATTTCACTTTGTCATCCACCTTCTGTGGGAATGCCCCATAATCTTAACAGGAAAATAAGGTCTATGGCTGGAAAAAATGGAGCAAATTACAGTTAGATGACTACAAGGAGCTTCCCCTTTGTTGGCCCTTTGTTTTTGCAGAGACCAAAAAAACTTGTCAGGGAGAGTTTTGCAAATTTGACTGGTATTGAGTGAAAAACTTGAGAGATTTCTGAAAAATGTTTTGAAGAGGAATAGGATGACACATGTGCTATGCTTTGAAGGATTAATTATTTCCACTTCATTAGAAAAATAGGCAATGTACTACTTGTCAATTCAGCACTGTATTTTAATGCTATAAAATTTAATCTTTCAATTGCTTTATACAGTTAGCATTTTGGCTGATTACTGACTGTTGTATCCGTCAGCTTTCACAGCAATTATCAGACCAGAACTAGTAAATAAATACAGCTATCCTAATGCTTCAAGTCACAGAACGTGTGACTAGCAGTAATCTACCAGTAAAACATCTCTAGCAGTAATATGAATTATGAAATTCCATAATTCTGTACAAATTATAAAATAAAAGACATGAAATATTATTTACTGGTATGTGTTGGAGATTTGACTGAGGAAGAACGATCAGTCATATTAGAAAGTTGTATTTTCTGAAGAATGTGTTTTGGGCAGCACGTTTTATTGTGAACCTGAATAAACAGGATCATGCTGCCATTTTACCTAGTCATTAAGTAAGAAGAAATTGCTAATTTCTTTTCAGCAGCTGACAATGGAAGGAGAAATGCCACTTTGAATGAATTGTTTTCTTTCTGAAGCCTGACCACACCTCCTCCTTAGATGCGAAGGTGATAAATCACTGAGTAAAACAACTTATTATTAATAAACTTTAGCACTCTTCGCAATCACTCTGAATGCAAATGACACTGTAGAAGTGTAGATGTTTTTAAAAATCTGAAATTTGCGTTTCCTGATAGCTAGGAAATTTGCCTAGATTGAGGGGAACTTTCAGGTGTAAGATCTTTTGGTTTGGCTTTGGGAGTGGTGTGGGTTTTGTTTACAGGCATGTTGTATACACTTCTGGATGGACATAGGAGGAAAAGGGAATGTGAGGCAGTAATTCTGTGATGACAATTAATTGCGATTGAACTTTGAGTTAATGATCTGGCCCTTGTATTTCTTAGACAAAGTAAAAGAAAATGTGAGTTTGGTTTTTGGTTTGTGCAAGGTTTGTTTTTTTCTTAAAAGCCCTGGTTTTTGTTGGCACTGATTTTTTATTTTTCTGAAAAACGCCTACATCTGCAGTGACAAGTCCAAGCAAAGACTGTGAAATGGGCAGAAGATACCTAAATAGGATAAATTTAGCTTTTCTGAGAAATTTATAAGCAATTTTGATTTTACCTATGCCTTCTAGTGAACATTTCCTAACCTTTTAATTTAGAGGACAGTAGCTTGGGGGGAGACCTCTGTTTCTTAGGAGGAATACCTATAAGCCAGGCCTGATACTACAGGAATGCTGAGGCACATTTGCATTAGTGTTTTAACTTGGGACAGGAATGTGTTTTTTGCATGAAGTTATGCTTTGATCTCCATTTGCCATGCTTGCCTTCATGCTGGAAATCACTGGGCGCGTTATTGGATTCCTTTGGGTGAAACTAAGCTGAACTGTGCTGTTTGGGGGTGCAGTTGATTTGTCTCCTACTCCTAACTGGAATTTGGTCCGTGGAACCAAGCCAGAGCTAGTCCCTGAAAACATGGATTTCTGTGCTACATTGACACTGCTTGCTTGGGAACCTCAGTTCCACCCTGACAGTATAAAAGTGGCACATACAGGACTGGAATAAGGAACTCTGTGATCAGAGAAGACTTCTTCAGTTTCTGAGATGTTTCTTTTCACTTTTTGCAAATTTTTGGGTGCCTACTACATAGAACACATAAAATATCTAGTTGTGCTTACTCGGGAACATGTTGCTTCCTTCTCCAGTTGGTCTGGGTTGGTTTCTTGTCTTCATTGTGTGACTGTTCATCTGTGATTGCAAAAGGATGCCACCACAGTTTATAGACATGATCATTTTCTTCCTTTCCAATGTGGAACTCAAATGTGGTTTACAACCACAAGTGAAGTCTATTTCTATTACAAATCTGATTTTAGCTGTCTCTTTGGAATGGGAAAGGACCAGTTTTTCTAATAAAACAATTCACTCACTAGAAACATGTCCTTTTAGTTGACTTAAAAGCATACATAAATCAGGGGCCGCTCTGGGAAACAGGTTTTGTTGGCTGAAAACTTTAGTAGAAATTACTAAATTCTGACTTGCTGGTTTGAGGTAATCTTGTCATTTCTGTAGTATCAGATAATGATGTAAACACTAGCACAGCTATTCTCCATGCAGGAACAAAAACAGTATTTAGTTTGTATTCAATTCCTTTTAGAAAAAAAGAAGAAACTTGCAGGTACAGAATGTTGTTACTCACCCGAGTACACTTAGGTAAATTAGAAAGGATGGGCGACCCACTGAATGGTCCTCAAGTTTCTAAAGGTGCCTGTGAGTCGAAACTGCAATTCAGTGTGTCAAGCAGTCTTCTCCATTTAATATCATGGCAAATACAGTGCAGTATGAACAGTGTGAGCCCCAGCAGCAGTCCCTGAGGTACTGTGCTTTATAGTGAACACCAGCTACTACTTGAGCTACTGTTTGCCAGACTTTGAGCCCAGCAGGCCAGACAGTTTTCAAAACATCCAGAAGTGTGTCCAGTTCTCATCTTGTTAATGAGGATACTGCAGGAGTCAATGTAAAAAGTCTTCTTGGAGTGAACATAAGTCCTCTTGAAATCAAGTTACATTGCACTGTTTTCTCCTCATGTACGGGAATGATCTTCCCTTGGTAAACCTATTTTGAACATTCATGATACTGCCTTATCACCCTTCCTGTCGTTGTGAGTACTTTCTCAGAAGATGTGCTTCATGACCTTGGCTGTGACTGTGCTGGGGCTGGCCAGGCCTCTGGGTCCCTGGATCCTCCCAGCTGTTACCATTTCTCCCGTTATCCTCTTCCAGTTTTTTTAATCATAGACAGCGGCCTTGGAGGCACAGCAGCCTGTGTTCAGCACCCACGCCTAAATAATCTCTACTTCTATGGGTTTTCATACGTCCAATATCTTTTAGTAGTTTCTAGCTTTTACTCTCCAGTTTGGGCTGTCACACTTCTCAAATCTTGCTGTTATGATCTGCGAAGAATAAAACAATGAAGTTGTTGAACTGTGCCAGTCGTTGCCATATCCTCCTTCACTAACCAGCCCACATCCAACCCACCCAGTTCTTTGATCTTGCTGTTGCTGCTGACAATGTATTTAAATGACTGCATTTCGAAGACGTGACATGTGGGGCTGTACTTTGTATAGAGCACGTCTTGTTTTGGAAATTTTTGAATGTTTTTCAGTATATTCAGCCAATTCTATAATATATAGCATCTATATCTAGCACTCGGCACTAGACTGAACGTGAATATTAGGGTAATATTTCACCTGATTATTAGGGCAATATTTCTCTTGTATACCTCCTTTGAAAGGTATATTAATGTTTTTATACTTTATTCATTCTCTTATCATTCCAATAATATTTTGAATGCCATGCAGGTCTCATATTGTCTCTTTACAAAAGGAAAAGCTTTCTAGGTAAACATTTGCTTTTCTTGTAGACAGTAATATATTAATTTCATTTAATTTGAGTGACAGTTGCATAATTCTCTTTTCTTGACAAGTCCATGAAAATGGATGAGCAGAGTTTATATTCAAGAAATGAATGAAGTTCCTCAGATTTTGTGTAATGATAGTAAAAATCCTTTATTTTTACAATCTATATAACAATGAATTCAAAGGTTTTCTATTCATTTATAAATCAGAATAATAAGCCCATTTATAAGTTCCATTTCATTTTATCATTGTAATTATTTCGGCATATGAAACTGGAACAGTAAAAACCGAGCTTTCAGGAGGTTATTAGTGATTTAGCAATGGCTGCACTTGACTTATATTGCTCCTACCCAAAAAGCTTGCAATAGAATCCAAACAGGATGATTTGTATTAACCTTTCTTCTAATAAATATGTAAATATGCCTGAGCTGATTGAATCTGGAAATTAGAATGCCTAAATATGTTATGATACATATAGGGAGTCTGAAGATTGTGCCTTTCAATATAAAATGAGAAAAGATAGCTGATTAAGTCTGAAGGGGAACCCAAGATTTAAATCACAACTGTTTAAGTATTCTGTTCAATTTGTTTGCTATTGCACTTACAGTACAGGAGAATTGGCTTCTGGAAAAAATTGCAGGAGCTGGTTGTTTAAGAAGCTTTATGTTCAGATGGGTAATTTCCTATCAAATCTGCTTTCCTGTGTCTCAAAAATCTCCAAGCACGGACCAGGTTGCTGTAACATGAGGGAATTGCCTGCTGGTGTAAGAGGAACACACATGTTTTGTTGCTTATTCATCCAGACAGTCAGGTAGTCCATTTTTTTAAAATTTCAAATGCTGCAAAAGCGATATTGAAAAGAGGCACAGCTCTCTGGCCACCAGCAGCCAGGCACCTGTACTGCTGGTGGTGAAGCGCAGCAGTTCTTTGCTTGAGGGAAGGCTTCACACAGGGATTGTAATTTGGTTCATGTAGATTTATGGTATCTGGGCATGGACCACATGCTTCTGTTGGTGTTATTCTGCAGTTCTGTAGAGTAAATCCTTCACAACTGTTGGAAAGAGTAAACTTTATTCTGGCCAACTCTGTGTATGCACTCCCTTACGGACCTTCTGTCACACTAATGGCTAGAGACCTGTCATTTCTGTAGTGGTGATTTTTGAGTTAACGTTGCAAGAGGAAAAAATGCTTTCAGAAGTTAAGGAATCATTTAAGCATCTCTTGCATGAATAAACATTCTGACTCTGTGATACTGCCTGATCCTAAGAGAGAAAGGGGCCAGCCTTTTCAAGTTCAAATATCCTAGGCTGGTGTCTTTCAGAGTGAAATGTGTTTGGTTTTGCAAGGGAAATAGAATCCAGTATTTATAGAAAAATCTGGATTTGCTAGAACAGTAAGTTTCTCTATGCTTACAAAAGGGGAATGCAGTGAATGAAAGGTGATGAACCCAGTTAAACTATGCATATTTAAATAGTATTAGGATCAATTTCAGTAATCCCTTGGAGTATTAAGAACTCTTTTCTTTTGAACCTTAAATTTTATTTATAACCGGGACAATTCTATGAAGTCTGTTTTCTGAATATCATCCCAGTCAATGCCAATTTAGGACAATTTGGAGCCAAAGGATGGAAAGGGGAATCATTAACACACATACACAGAAATCAATCTATGGTATCTGTTTGCCAGCTGACCTCAGGCCAAAATAGATTGAAGATCAAAAATAGACAAAAGGGAAATTCTGTGTCATTATGAAATGCTTCATCTTGTCTTCTATTATGTGAGTAATGAACCTTTAATTTGGGATTAACGTGTTTACAGTTGCAGCTTGATGTCTGAGTCACAATTATACATGGTTTTGATAATCAGAGATGGTTTAGGCTGAGAAGCAACTGTGAAATGTTCACTGTGAGTGTAAATATTATTTTAGTTCCAAGTACGGAGAAACAGAAACAAGTTTTCAAAACTGGATGGTTAATCTTGATCCAAAGCCAGCAGTAAAATAAGAATAGCTCCAGCTTTCAGCCATCTGGTAGAAATTATTCTCTGGAATATTTCGGCTTGAAATGTAAATTCTCATTTTGTCCAGTTCCTCTAACTATGAAAGAATTTCAAAAATATGTAGAAGGATGTAATTTACTAAAAAATTATCAGTGAAGCTGGCAATGAATGATTTTTAATCAGACATTTACAGGAGCTATAGCTCAAGCTTTGTAGTTAGCCATCGACTTTGCATTATTGAAAATGATAAAATTAATATATGTTAAGTGCTCTTTTTCCCATGGTAACTGTTTCTAGTAGTGACAATTATTCATCTGTTTTGCTTCAGTGTTGTTTCATTTTGCTTGATGTCTCAGCATTTTAAAATTTGGTAAACTGCTGGTGATGGTGAGATGAAAAGCAAGTTCTTATCTAGTCTTATGACTTAATAGTGCCCAAATATTTCAATTTTATTATATTGTTTTCTGTACCTATATTGCCCAATTTTAATAATAGAATATATGGATGAGAGGTTTTTTCAACTTTCTTCCATAAGCTGAAAGCATATCTTTTGAACATATTAGTTAATATTTTAGAGGATGGATATTTCTGTAGTACCATTCTGGTCCCCTACTTTCCATTCCAAAGGTTAAAAAAAAAAATAAAAAAAGCTTTCAATTATTTCCAATTAGTTCCTCATATACAGTACCTTCTTGCCCCCAGTTTCAAGCCCTAAAATACCAACCTACCATACCACTAATTCTTTTTTTTTTTTTTTTTTTTTTTTTTTTCTTGTTCAA
>VZTA01017465.1:56579-142592 GCA_013398855.1 Mohoua ochrocephala
GTGTGTATCACCTTAACTGTTTTCCTTTTTTTAATGTGTTAAGAGAGCATGTAATAGGGACTCCAGCTGTAGATAATACCTTGTCCCCTTTTGGCATGTATTGCCTCAGAGAGAATTTGTGCTTTCTGGTTATGTGGACATTATGTAGAACAGTGTTAATAATAACATTTCCTTTTGAAAAATCATTAATATTGTGGAGATAATTCTTAACTCCTTCATTTTTCTTTTTTTTAATATACATATATNTCCAACCAAAACCAGACAGACAAACAGCAATTTAAGATTTAAAATCAGCAAATATGCAGGTCAGGTGCTGACGGTGTGTATCACCTTAACTGTTTTCCTTTTTTTAATGTGTTAAGAGAGCATGTAATAGGGACTCCAGCTGTAGATAATACCTTGTCCCCTTTTGGCATGTATTGCCTCAGAGAGAATTTGTGCTTTCTGGTTATGTGGACATTATGTAGAACAGTGTTAATAATAACATTTCCTTTTGAAAAATCATTAATATTGTGGAGATAATTCTTAACTCCTTCATTTTTCTTTTTTTTAATATACATATATAGTTAATTCTATCCACATTTAACACAGTTTTGTCCTTTTATAATTTCCTTTAAAAAACACAAACTTGATGTATAGTTTTTCTCTGTTGTGCTGACTATTTTCTTTGAAAAACACCCAAACTACCATTATTATGTCCATCATTACAAAATATTTCAAAAGAGGTATCTGAGATAGAAGAGCAAAAACACTTTATCTGCACATCTCGGATATATTTTACCATATTGACATGACCTTTATTTGCTGCTCTTTATGCAAGTGCATTGCATTAAAAGAATGAAAGTGTAAAAATGTGAATTGCTATCTACTGTGGAACAGAAAAAATAAAAATAAAAGATGAAGACAATCTCTTTTTTGCAAGGTTGCACTGTCACAGAGCAAATAATCATATATTGACTGGAATAATTCATTCTACCATGCAATACGTTTCTTCAGAGCAGAAGTGTAAAGTCATTGTCTTCTGACAGAGATGCTCAGAAGTCTCTCCATAGGCTTCAAGTAAATTGGTGAAAAAAGAAACAAAATACTTTGCAAGATTGAAAATTAAGTAATTTTGCTCCAAATTTGAAAGTCATCTATCTATAATACCAGCATCTTCTTTTGACATACAGCTGCTTATAATTCCTGGTGTTTTGTGACACCTCTGTCATAAAAGGATGTAATGAAACTTGGGGGGTTTATTGCAATTCATACAAATTCATACAAGTGTATGCATGCTCAGGATTCCTATAGCATTGCTTCAAAGTGCTGTTGCCAGATTCTGGCATTGCAGGATATTTTTGTGTAACAGGATGGTACATTCCATACTGATATGTATGTACATTAAAATATAGCAAAGTAATTTGGCAATATTCTCATATCTAAGTGTGGGTGTTTTAGTAATTGTCCAACATCATATTCAGCTGTAATCATACTAGAGGTGCTGTTCTGTAGAATAAAAGTAAAATATCACTAACAAAATAAATAGTTTTGTAACTTTATCAAACAGGCAGGAAGATAACTTCTAGATCCAGTGATACTGATATTAACTTGGGCATTTTTCTGAACTTTTTAAACTTTTGGATAAGAATGCATTAGTGCAGAGATTTTGATTGATCCCACTTCTACTGAATGGCTTAGAAGTGGGTGCAGGATTTACTGATATCCGAAGTTCAGGCTACCATTTGCCTATTTCCTTCATGGACACACCCCATTTTTGGGTATTTGGTTGTCTGTGTACGGCTGTTTGGAAAGACGAGTCTGTATCTGAATGTCATGTGCAGAGGGAGGCAAATATGAGATAAGATTAGGGTCAGGCTGAAGGTAAAATGTGTTGGTAGGAGTAAGGGAGTCTGCAGTTTAGGTCTGGATGTTGCACTAAGATTTGGGAAAAGAGAGCTGGGAAAAACCCTGAGAAAGAAGAGGCTGGCTCAGGTGGATCTGCAAGAAAGGTGAGGAAGGTGAGGCTGTGTGATGTGCAGGGCCAGGGTCTGCATGTATGCAGGTAACCAAGATTCTGGATAGGGCAGGGACATATGCATAGTTTTAATAAATGAATTAACAGATTTCATTGATTTTCTTTTTTATTCCGTCTGTTGAATTAAGGCCCAGGTGCACTGATTTCATTATATGTTATCTGTACTTAATAATTATTAGTTGATCTCTATTGAATACCAAAAAATTCTGCTTCCAAGTGGTTGTTACTGAAGTTACTGTACATATTTTCCCTATTTTTAAATCTCTGAACAAAAATTTGTTCTTAAGATTTTAAAATCATTGGAACAGTATGGTTGTGTGTCCTTTGCCCCTGAAGAAAAAAGACTTGTGAATTGTCTTATTAGTCTCTCATTGGATGATTACAGCAGTTGCTTGACCTTGAGAGAAATGGGACACTGCTGGCGTTCTCCAGAGGCCAGTGTTATTAGTGCTGGCTGACCTCGGGGAACTGGGTGACCTCCATTTCACCTTCCAATCTCCCAACACCAAAACGAAGCTGTATTTTGCAACACAATGTGAATAAAAGACAAAGGATGGTTGTTTTTATATCTAGGGGGAAAGTGAGAGCCTGCTATAGCTTTGATTAAAAAATGCAATGCAATATAAATCTGTCTTGTAAAAAATGAAAAGACTAGAGTGCTCTACACACTTGGACACTGATTTCAAACTTAAGGTTTTTCACTTGGAGGAAAATGGGTATAAACCTCACTGTATATGCTACAGTTAGTGCTGTTTTTAAGGAAGAGGATGATCCAGTGTCCTGTCTCAATTAGAGAATCATCTTTCCCATTCCATTCATAGTAGTGCATTCTGTGCAGCCACCACGTGCATGCTGTTAAGTATTCACTTTTTAAAATTGTGTTGGGTTTTTTGACAAAGGAGCTGCTGTTGATTTGAGATGTTAGGCCACTGTTATAAAATCCACTAATATTCCCCTAATGCTTCAGGAAAAATTATGTCTATGTGACTGTTGCTATTTTCAGCTAAGTGAAAAAAAAAAAATTGATGAATTCTCTTCCTAGTTGCTATTGATAATGTTGGGATAGAAGCTTAAAGTCTTTCAAGTTGAAAAGAAAGAGCAAACTCAAGCATGTTCTTTTTCTGGTCAGTGACTTAAAAGTCATGCTTGGCTTGCAGCTGGGCTGATTCTGAGTCTATCCCAAATAAAGAAGATAAAAAGTAATCATGGCGCTATTTAACTTATCAGTCTTGGCCTCCTTTAACTGTAGCTGTCAGTCTGGCAGGACTCCAAAAGTTATTCAAATATGCATGGATCAGATTCTTGGAAATTGCTGTAGGCTGAAAAATGCTTACCAGTTCTTTTAGTGTATAACTTGGAGGTGTTGTGAGATGCCATGTATCTGAGAGAGTGCCTCATCTCTGTATTTTCTCTAAGAAGAGAAATTCAGCCTTTCTCCCTCATTATTTTGGCTAAAGACCAAAATAGTTGAAAACTGAACTACAGTGCTAGATTAAAGTTTTATGCGAGGTGCTTTGAAACAGGCATCCGAGTTTCAGAACAACTGTGGATTAACACATGCCAGATCTGCTGCTATTTGATTTCAGTCCAATTACCATTGCTATTTATCAGTGTACTAAACAAACTTGATTTGATCCTACTGGTGGAAAAGCTGAGTTATGTGGCAGTTGTTTAGATACAACTGCCACATTAGGTAAGTTGGCCTTCCTTTGCAATCCCAGAGAAGGGAAGGCCACAAAGGGTAAGCAAATAGGCTTGGAAGGCAAGGGTTATGGGGATGGTTAACCCATTTCTGAAGGTAGCTATCTTTGTGTCCTCCGCTGTACCTTACAGTGAGAGCTGAAGCCTGTACACCTCCTTTCTGGCATGCCTTGGGAATGGTTCTAAATGTGAATTTTAATAGAGCTGTATGCATGAAATTCACTGAAACAGATGCCTTGCTGTGAAATAAATGATGTGTTGCAGCATAATGTATCACAAATATATTCCTGCTAAAAGACTTATATTTCTGATAGCTACAGTCTGAAAGCTTTGGTATTTGTTTATATGCATGCAAAGATAGTCTGGTAATTTTAATTGTATGGATATGCTACCTGCCTGGTTTTGTTCTCCCTTTAGATCACACGCAACTTAAAATGCCTTTTCTTTCAGGGGTTGTTGTTTGTATTGTTTAGAGTTCAGTGAGATGACAATGTTGTCAGAATATTGAAGCCAGAGGCATTTTCAGATTGGAATGGATTCGGCTAATCAAATGACAGTACCGACTTTTTTGACACTGAAAAATTATGATATATTGTACTATAAATTGGACTTTGGCTCAGCACTGACTAACACCCATAATTGACCTTGGGTCACCTAATTTTTGTAGGAGTGTGAGAGGAGGAAAAACTCCCTATTTGAGAGCAACTCTTTCTCAGAGGTTTGGAAGATTTACTAGCAGGTGGGGTATAAGATGGATAGAGTTATCTATTATTTGTTGTCCGTAAAGTGTATATATGTAATGTTTTTCCATTAATAACCACTGCTTTCTGTTGTTTCTAATAATGAAACTTTTAACTTTTATAGTGTTAACCTCTGTCATGCAACTTTAACTTGGAATGAATCCAAGTGGCATCATGGTTAAGTCATGAATGATCTATTTAATAGCTCAAGCTGTGATAGGAAAGTAACAATTAAAAAACAATTTTAAAGGCATGTTTCGCATATTCATCCCTGGTCTCAGAGCTACGTGTTTGTGCACGTATAAAATGTTCTTTTTCATCAAACATTTGGTGACTTTGTGGGTGGCAATATTGTCTGATCAGGCGGTCTAGAAGTGCTGCATATGAGTGGGATATAAATAAAGATTTAAGTGAACGTGCTTCTCTGGCTATCGTTTGTTCTTCCTTAGCTACAATTGTGTTTTTTCCATCTCACCAGTCTAAAAGTGATCATTTAGGTTAGAAAATGTCATAGAAACAACCGATGTCCTTTGAGGACCAAGGAAACACCTGGGTGATGTTCAGGCAAAATTTTGTTGACTGTCAACTGGCTCATCTCAGGCTAAGTAGAATTCTTATCTCAATGTTTTAGTGAATTGCAGAGAGTAACAATGAGACTGTGTAACCTTTTCCTTAAGAACTACATATACATGGAATGTGATCCCTAATTATAAGCCAAACTTAGGCATCTGAAAACTAGCAATGTCAAGGCTGGAGTTCTCCACATTGATAATGAATGTTGAAGTAGCAATTAAACGCTGATGTATCAGTTTGTGTGCGACTACATGATTACCATGAACTTTCAATCGAAGCATCTTCTTAATATTAAGAATAAGAACTTTGAGCAACAGTGAACAATAATTTTGGCTCTACATAAAGTAAATGAGAATGTCTGTGCAGCAGAGAGCTGAAAGATGTGTTTCATATCTTGAAGGATGGAGATACCCCAAGAATAGGAAGAGATAATGGGTTGCTGGTTGATTTTGGGACCTTAAGAGTCCTTAGGATGATTCCAATGAAAAAGGTAGTCCTCAGCCTTCTTTGCTACAGCCTGCTCCTTGCTATTGACAGCTCCAGAAGCTGGCTCTATACCTCCTGTATGTCACTTGGATGATGTAATGGCTAGTTCTCTGCTGCATCAGCGCACGGCAGAATTTGAGATTTTTGGATCTTCTTGAGCATTCAACCTGAACCATGGGTATGGGGTCTAGTTTTTTTGTTTATTTTGTGATGGGTTTGTTTGGTTTTCTAAATTTAATTTCTGATCTTATTGATGTCCTACAACCAAGCTGGTTTTCTGAGGGCTTGGACCTTTTCTGTGCATTGTGTGGTCACCCCAAGATACGTTGGATTTACTGATGGTTCTGTCTGTTAAAGATTTGAAGTAAATGATTTGAAATATGTGTTATGTCTTGCTTTTGGAATAAAATTTTTGATGTGAAGAAAGCCTGGCATGAGTGTTGTTGTTATGTATCTGTCAGATACTAGTAGTTTATCCATTCAGGTGTCATTTGTGACACGACTCCATTCCAAAGCCTGCTTATCCTGACTTTTCCGCAGTGAACTGCAATTGTATAATCTGGAAAATAGGATGAAAGTATCAAAGTTATATTTTAAGAAGGAATTGTGAGAGGACCAAACACTCAGGTCAGTGAAGGAGTACAGTAGGCTCTGAGAAGGATCAGACAGATCCTTTAATACACCAAGGGAATAGTGGTTTTGACATGAGTGCTTCCAATAGCTAACCAAAGAGTGTGTCTGGGGCTCCTGAGCTCATTGTGCAAAGTGCTTTAGAGAAATAATGGATCAGAGACAAAAGCAAGTGTTAAGTGTTAGCATTTCTTTGAATTTCTGTATCTCCTATGTTAAGTATTAATTATAGCTGCATGTAGGCATATGTGTGTGCTTCAACTGTTACCCAAACTGGAGATCTGAATCATGAGACAAGAATATTCCTGGCAGAAATGTAGCTGTGTCTGAACTACTCAGCAGGGTGAAGGGCTTGACACTGGCTACAGATCTCGAATAAACCGGTCTGTACAGTTCTTTTTCTGAGATGGCGTAATGTCCGTTTTTTCCACATGCTAAATAGCTATCCAAACACAGCCTAACTTAGGTGTCCCAGAGGTAATGACAATACAAAACGAATACATAGTTTATGTGATAGACTTCACCAGCCTTGTAAGTCTATGACTTATGCATGTAGAGGCTGGGACACAGCCAGATCCTTAATGAAAGCTGAAGATATGAGTGGGTGGAAAGGATTTAAGGGTTCGTAACCTTAGCACTCTAAAAAATGGTACAAACCCATAAAACGGACTCCAAACCCATCATCCATATCAATTAGACTCAATTAGACTAGTTGATAGAGTCTAGAAAAAATACAGAAATTAATACCTTTCTATCTACTGACTCTTATTGTTCTGTAACAAAGTCAATGGGCATGGCATGAGCAAGGTCCTGAGGCTCTTACCAGTGAAAATATTAAAGGATACTTATTTTACAAGACTGGGGGAGGTGGAAGTCAGTAACAATATCTGCCCTAGAAGAAAGCATAAATAGGTTTTGGTTGCCTATGGAGTAAGCATACTGACTGTATTAAAAAAAAAGGCAAAGTCAAAGCCAACTTTGTGCCAGGTGCCAAGAAAAAAAAAAAAGCATGTAAAAGAAAAGGTTTCTCTGATCAACAATCTTGCTGGAGAAAAATGACTGTCTTGTAAAGAATTAAATAAATGAAAGTTTACCATACACACTAGAGGGTGAAAGAAGGCCCCCAAGGAATATAAGGCAACTGTAAAAATACAGTAAGAGAGAGAAGGATATTCTCTTACTCCATGGTTTCAAGTTGATTAATCAAGAACTGTGTCCTTCCGATTTTCATAGTAAGGGCAGGAAAAAGCTCTGATAGCATGATGTAAATCAGAGGGCATGGCTAGCAATGGGTGCATACTGCAAGTGGTGGAAACAAAGTTTCTGTGGCAGATGGCCTCATGTGTCAAGGAGTTCACAGGATCAAGAGATTTAGGCACTGAATCACTGCCTACTTCATTTGGAAAATCCTCATTGCTTCTCTTGAGCAAAATGACAGCGGAAATCTTCAGGGAAGCCTTGCAATGTTCGCCCCCTTGCCCTGCAAGTTTTGCTCATTCCAGAATATCCAAATTTGGTATCAAGTTATTAGTAATGTAACAGTATTTTGTTCCTAAGCCAGTGCTGAAATACATAATTTCATAATGGTGCGGCCTTTGAAAGTACGCTAACAATATGTATTTGAATCCTTACTATGAATGTTCACTCACACAATTCATTTTCCTTTTGATTGTTAAAGCTGGTAGAACAAAATGATTTCTGGAATTTGGTTTACTTTTCTCATAGATGCACTTAATTTCAATAAAGTCATTTGTAAGTAAAAACAAGAGAGCTACCATCGGTCATGCCTAATATATCAGTAGACGTAAAAAGCCTGAAGCTGGAATCAGACTTGATCTGGTTGTTGATGTATCTACTGTATTTGGGTCACAGTATGGCCACAATGAAGTCAAATAATCAAATGATAGTGATAAGAGGAAGACTAATCACTTACCTAAATACAATTGAAATGATGGCTTATGTACAAGCTATTGGTTTTCTGCCCTTTGATAAATGCATGCAACTTTTTTTTTCTTTTTTATCCGAGGCTTAATCTGCTAATGGTCTTCACAGAAGGTGATTACTTTTTAGCTTGGTACAGATTTGATTGGACTTGTGTTCCAAGTGCAGTGAGCATAGCCTTTGGGATAGAGTCAGATTGTCAAATCAAAATGTGACAGTCATATTATGGATTGTATTTTGTGGTACTAGAAGTCTCTCTAGATTACATGCATTCAACGTAGCCTCTTGTGCAGATTCAGTACTGTCCTAGAGCTCTGAAGTATTGTTTAATATAAAAACCCCGTGAACGCTGTTGTTGAGTTTAGATTATTCTTTGGTTAGGAAAAATGCATATATGCTTTCTGAACATAAGGCTGACACATGCACAGCTCAAGAGTGATCACAGCACTACTGTTTGTGTGAAAGCTGCACAAACACTGTTATCTGATATATGACTCACTCCCTTGTTTACCCTTCTTCGCTCCCAAATTCAGCATTTTTAACTATGATGCAAGCATACTTTCCCACATTTTTGGTTGTGCTTGTAAACCATTGAAGATCTGCATTTTGATTGCCACATGAATCACGGAATATTTTTCTCAAAGATGTAAGTTGGGATCCCAAAGAGCTAGCAGTAAATAGAAGCAACACTATTTAATGAGTACAGAAATGCCAGAAAAGAATGTTATGTGTAAAGAAGCATTTTTGCTTTTCCTTTATTTAGCCTTCTGGATACGATGATATTGTGATGTGACTGATGTTGTGTCTGGTTTTGAATTGAGTAGGTCACTCTAAGATTTGAAAAATGATGGCTTGTCTAGCAATTTAAATTTTTTTTCCAATACAAAATTAATAACTTGTGAAGCTCTTAAAATAAAAACTTACATAACACAGCTATGACACTTTAACACCTAATCAGATATCACATCTGATACTTATATTGATTTCACCATCAGTATTCTGATGTTTGGAAAAAAAAAAAAGAAAAAAGTTAGTGGAGTTAAATGTTGCAACTGCAAAAGAATAGTGGTTTTGGCTATTCAAGGAAGGAAAAACTTGAAGTGTAGTAAAAAATTCAAATAAAAAAAAATATCCTATACATTTAATAAGTTCTGAATATATTACGTAGCTGGAAGTTTGTCTCGTTGCTGCCAAATTCAGGATCATGGCTGGAGGAACAAAATGTTAGGAATCTGGCTTGAAGGTTCCATGTAGCCACTGAAAATGTGACATTAAAATGGTGGTTAAAATGTTTCTGTTTTGTGTGGCAATGGAGTTGTATTAATCAGGCTCTTTCTTCATAAAGGAAACCAAGAGAAACCATTCAATATCTCAGACTGGTGCATAAAACATGTACTTGTGAGCACCAAGGAGATGTTCAGCCTGTCTTGCAGGAAGGACTTAAATGAGGCTACTTGGCTCAATCAGAAAGGGAAACTTTAAAGCAAATGTGTTTCATGTTATCCTTGAACACATTTAAAAAGAAAAAGATCAGAACAATTTGTGCTGAAAGAAAAAGTTAATAGTGCATGAACAGATAGATTGAAGATGGAAAAATACATATATATATATATATGTGTAAATATATGTGTGTGTATATATATATGGTAACGAACAGCAATGGAGAGGAAGACTTGGAAACAAGTTTCCAGTTTTCATACCAGTAGAAGCAGTTAGGGTAAAAAGCCCAATTCTTTGAAGACATCATCGCGAATTTCAGAAATCTTTTAGAACAAATGAAAGGCAATTCTTTAAGAGAATACATGAAGTATTTACCTAAAGCAGCAGAGGTTTGTATTTGCTGGAATTGCTGCATTCCTATTTTAGAAGGTCATTGCCAAAAAAGACCAAAGGCAGAAAATTGTATCTATATTGCAGTGCTGTCCAAACTGCTCTGTAAAAAAAAGTGAATTCAATTCTCTCTCTGGCTTGGGTATACATACCTATGGAAGATGTGACTGTAATTGCAAATTATCCAGGAGATGCATGTTCTGTCCTTTGGGCCAGTCTTGTTTGTTTGCCTTTTTTTTGGTACGCTTCATGTTGCACATGCGGTCTGCTGATCCCTAAGCATCTGAGCTGGGAAGCTGTTGCACCCTTGTGTGTGGAATGTGTGCATTGCGGAAATAACTGTATCCACTGCAAAATGGAAGAAGCAAAAGAGAGTTAAAATGATGACACAAATAAGCTTGTTTTCAGTTCTCTTACCCCCTCGTTACAGATTGAAAAAAAAATTATTTTGGACGTCAAGCAAATCTGCACCTACCTTAACTAGAAGCAACAAATTGTCATTTAAATGTTGCATAAATACATCAGATTTCATATTTTGTGGATTTTGAGGGGATTTTCAGGTTAGAGAGGCTCTCAGCTTCTGTAACTGCTTTGAAACACAAACTGTGCTCCCCACTACATCTTTTGTCACTGCTTTGCTGAGTGCTACCCTACCCACTCAGACAACAAGAATCCCAGTATGCCTATCAGCAGCCCTTTTTCCAAGTAACTCCATTTGCCTCTGCTTACATCTTCCATATAGGCTAAGCCATAGCACCACAAAGAAATCCTTTGACAAAATGTCTGCACTTACTCTCTGCTCTGTTGTGGGCCTGTCTCCTACCCCTTGTGCAAAGGCCTAGAGTCTGCACGTCAGAACATCGCTGCCCAGCTTACCAAATGAGAGAGCCCTTTTTGAAAGGAAGATGACATCAGGAATTAGAGAGTATTGAAGAGGCCGATTCAGTGCAGTGCATTTTTCACAAGGCAGTTCTCTGACACGTTCTCTCTTCTCTGTTCCTCTCTGTGTTTTCATCTGCTCAACAGCTTCAGCATCATCCACCACAGCTGTGCTGAACAGCACCTCTCGCTTTGGGCCCTTTTCACTCTGGCACTTTCCCAGTGCCTTTTGCATTTCCTCCTTTATTTCTCAGAATGATTTAAGCTCCATTCCCTGGTAAACTAACTTATCACTGCCATTTCCAACTGCATGTTTCTGATCCCTTCCTTGATCCTCGTGCTTGTATCAGTATTGCCTTATCTACCTGCCTTCCCAGTATCCTTCCCTTGATGAGTTTTATTTAAACTCATTGAATCACATGGTGACAGGAGTTACATTTTACACAGAAATTTTCCACTGCCTAGACACAGAATTATGATGTTGAGAGTGAGCTTGTGCTCTAATCTGACCATGGGCATCCTGAAGGTTCTTTGTCTTCCCTTGTTTATAAGGAATTCCAGAGTTAGGAATCTTGTGACATCATGAGATTAAGAATTTCAGTACTTCTTTACCTTTTTTGCAAGATTTTTTTTTCCTAAAATCTAAGCTGGTTAATGCTGCAGTTTAACCACATTTCTCTGCTACTGCTCGTAGTGCAGACCTTGCCTTCAAAGTAGCCTGTAAAGGTTCTTTTTCCTTTCCGTGCCTTCTGAACAAACCCTCTAAAAACAGTAGCAGTATAAGCATTACCCCATTACATCAAGTTCCCAAATCTTTCATAAATGTCAAGAAATAGATGAATTCCATAGAAAAGGATTATTTTTGATCTGTGTATTTTCATTGTATTGAGTGTTATCGTGACTGTTTTCTGTCATGGTTTTCCTTTATGTATCTCATGATATATTTTGCTTCAGCTGATGAGTTTTTAAATGCTTGGATTTATATTTTGTCTTCAAGGCTGTATAATGGGCATGACGTGTCAGTTAAACACACCTGGGTTTTTTTATGGTTTCCTCACTACGGTTGTACAAAGTTCTTTTGTAAATAGGCTTTAGTAATGCTGTAAACAAATCAGCAGATTTACTTAGATTTATCCTTTAAATTCTTCTTGTGTAGATTAAGTATCAACATTTTTTATTGTTCATAGAAGCCACTAATTAAGTAATACACTAATAACTTCAGAAATCTATTCTGTTGCTCCAACAGTCTTTGGCTGTTGCTAATTACAATCTCATTAGTTCCTGTTTTACTGTCAAAACATGTTCGTGAAGTGTTTCTTCTTAATATGGATAATATTTTTTCTGTAGTAGAAATCTCATTGGGGTTGAGTTTCTTTTTCTTTCAGAAACTAAATATATCAGAACTGTTAATAATTTCCCCCTTTTTCCCCGCACATCATTCTTTGACATTGCAACTTATTGAAAAAAATAGATTTATAGATAAAACTCCTGTGTAATCCAAAGAAGAAACTCTTCTTCAAATATAACACTCTGCTAATTAGTTCAGTCTATTTATTCATTCTTTTTAGAGACCAATTTAGTAACTCTTTTCTTTTCACTTTGTTTTCAACTTTTACGTTTCCAAGTTCACTCAGAAAAAAAGAAACATTCAATGAAAGAAATAGCCTTCTTAAATACAAAAAGAAAATGGCTGATCTGGGATTTACAAATATATTTATTAATGCTTTTAAATAGAAGATTTATGCAAAAATCAGTATAAATTTTATGAGATCATGAAATATCACATGTTGTTACAGGCTTGCAGTCAAGTCTAGCAAAAAATCATTATTCTGAGAAAGGGAATGCGCATCGATGTAATCACTTAGAATAATCTCCAAAATAACTCTAATCCTGAAAATAACTTTTTTGAATTTGTAGAAGGATAATGAAAAAAGAAGGAAGTATTAGGAGAAATGCTTATAATACAAAATCAGAGTAGATAAAACACCCTTGACGCCATTTTCATGTTTGTCTTTTTTCTTTTGTGTATTCTCTGTGTTCTTTGTACATCTCTTTGGAACCCTGTAGCCTATTATTGTATTCTAGCTAGTTTTCCCAGTACTTTTCCATGCCCTTTCCCTAGGCAAAAAGACAAAACGTATTCCAAGGGCCGCTATTCTATCTTGGTTCTTCCTGGCTACCAAGGTTGAAAAACATCTCTGCAGACACATTTTCATCAACAAAATACAGTCTCATCCAAGGAGGGGGGAGACTTAGAAGGGGCTTGACCCGGGGGGGGGGAAATTGCATCACCTCTTGTGCTCCTGATTGGTGCTTTTTGTCAATTATGCTAATTTACCAAACTTATAAAACTGTGAGCACGCCTGTGGGGGGTGGGCTTTTGTGGACCTTCTCCATAACTGCCCCTGGAGGCCTCCAAATAAAGATCCACTTTTATATTATCTCCTTAGTAAAATTATCTCAAGTTTCATTTCCAGGTTGAAAAAATCACTTTCACTCATGAAAGTGATAAAATTTTGTTTGTTACAAAAAGTTTCTGTAAAAAATAAAAAAAGTTGAGAAATGAAGTAGCACAATAAAAGCTGTTAATAAAAGGTGTTAACTCATAAAGATGTTTTGCACAAATATAAGCACATAGGCACTCTGAAGTGGGATTTTAAATGCAGGCTTATTTTTCTGCAAAAAGTAAATAGAGTTCTACTTTTTCATAAAAAGTAGTGAACCCTGAATTCAGAAGGACAACTTGGAGAACATTATCAGAAATGTCATTATGGCTTAGGAAGTCGAAGCTCTGAGTTGTTATGAACTGAACCAAGATCTAAGGGCTGGTAGTGCCTGACACATCCACTGACCTGAGAATGTGTTCAGCTGCCTCATTTTCCTCTTGTTCCCAAGACTGTGACTGATAGATTTATTTACATTCCTCTCTCTGTCTCAGTACAATAAAGTATTTGAAGTTCAAAAAACCTCTCCTTATGGAATGAAAAGGCAGTTTGAAAAATAAAAATCTAAAATATTTCTATGACTGCATCGATTTCTGATGTCAGTGCTCTGATTGATATCTGGGGTTTTTCATAAATGCCACCCATACAGTGGCATTGTGCAAGTATTGGACAAGGTGTTCATTAGAGGTAGCCACATTTTCAGTCACAGTGGGTACTACTCAAATCTTAATAAATGAGAAGACGCCATAAAAGATTTTGTCGATGCTAATTTTTTAAATTATTTTAACCATATCATTTTACTTCATATGGATTCAGAGCAAAAGTTTATTTCTGTGTCAGATTTCAACATTTTGGAATTTTAGAAGCCTGTGGAAGAGGGAACAATGATTGTGCTTTTAGTTTGGCTTCTAACATTGGTTATGTAGATTGGGGTTTTTTCAGTGTCTTGAATTGAGAAGAAGCAACAGAAATATTTTGGGCTTATAATATGGTAGCAGAACTGACTATGAGAGAATGTGAGATGCAAATTCACATTTTAGGGGTTTGGTTTGGTTTGGTTTCTTTGTATGTGTATAGCTTTTATAGTATTAGGTAGATTGCCTAGGTATTAAAAAATAGCATTTTGCCCCAACTATTTTTGTTTGTTTGATGAAATGGGAATGTGTGTGCATATGTCAGACTACGTAGCTAAAGAAAGAAGGAATGCTTCAGTATTTGATAAAAGCGATCTCCATTAGATGTTTTTCAGAAAGGTTGTATATAATTAATTCATGTGTTTGTGATTCCTGATATAACATTATGAATCAAGAATCAGACATCTCCTTGCACCAGCCGGGTGGTTCAGTGCATGTAGAACTGATGCAGTTCAGCTTATGCTCAGGGTTCACAGATGGAGATGGCTGGCATTTCATATGTTGAGGGAGCAGGGACAGTGGTTTTTCATTCTTTTAGGGGTTTTTGGATGTGTGTGTATAATTTAGTTCTTTCTCGTTAAGCTGTTAAAGTGAAGAATCTCAAGGTTTATTGTTATTTACTCTGGTCATTCTACAATAGTTTGTAGATGGACAACAAAATTGTGGCCTTCCTCCACAGTGTATTTTCTCCAACCATCTTTTTTTGCATCTTTCAAAATGACAGCTTGTGCAGCCTCTGTTAGCACAGGAATACCTTTCAAATATACATTTATCTCCATGTTATTTGCTGTACTTAAGTACGCAGGCTGTGTGAAAACTATGATCTGTTGCAGGGTTTTTTGCCTTCCTAAAGATGATAAAGAAAATTCTCATACAAACAGATGATGACTTGTTTTGTGCTAAGAGGTAGTCACTTCTTAACATAAAAAAAGTAACAACAGGCATTCATAGAGTGACAGCAGCATCCAAACTGAAAAGTTTTGATGCTACTTGCATAAGTAAGGTGGGCAAAGATGCATCACATGCGCTCAGTGGCATATGACAGAGCCTTGTGCTGACGCTGGAGTCAGAGTGAATCTCGGTCATTTTGCACTTACATTCTAGTTTCACACACGGTGTTTCACAACAGGGGCTGACTAATGTGATAACCTCACACTAAGGTGCAGTGTCAGCCTTGAAATAAAAGGTGGAGTGTGCTGAGCTCCCAAAGGGTGCAGCCAATTAGCACGTTCTGTAATGGAGTCTTTCTGTCATGGGATGAGAGGTTTATTTCCTTCAAACAGAAAAATATTCAGGCTCCTTAAAGATTTTCTTCTTGAGAGCTGCTTTATATTTTCTCAGTAGGGAACAATTAGGCAAAATGTTGTCATGTTATAAAGCCTTAAGATTCCTATTCTAGATAGAGCTATGTGTGGTTTATTTTCATATTTATCAATTAGAGTGGTAAATAATAGTAAACTATTCCAGTATTTAGGTCTGAGGGAATTTTTGCCTTCTTCCTACATAATTTTCATTCTTTTGCCTCCCCCTCCCTTAATTAATAGGGTGTATAAAACCACTTGGTGTTTTGTGTATACAATACTAAAAGTAAACTAAATTTTATCAAAACTTGATAGCATATATATGTTTTCCCAGTTGATCATATAATTACTTGATAGGCGCATATGCACACACGTGTAAATGTATTAAAAAAAAAAAAGGAAGCAGCAGCCCTGCAAATGTCATCTGTTTCTACATCATAGAAAGACATTTAATCTAATTCTGCATAATAATGAAGAAAACTGTTCTACAAGTATTTATCTTGCTTATGATTTACTGAAATATCCAGAACTAGAGGAGAAGAAAGCCTGGAGTAGCTCTGGCTGTTTTCCCTTTGAACAAATAACAACTTTTAGGAAGTTTTCCTTTCTCTTTCTTTAGAGTTTCTATATGCAACTGTTTTTCCTCTAAAGCAGTAGTTTCTTCATAAGATCTCTTCCACCTCACAGTTCGGTAAGAATATGTTTTTTATGGAGTTCCTTGTGTTAAGTGTGGTGACCTTTGGGACACACAGGACAGCATGGACTTGGCTGGATTTGATGAAAGCATACATGATCATTTGGGGATAGAAGGAAGTATTCTATCAGCGTGGATGTTTATACATGCTGATTAAAAAAGAGAGCATTCATATCAAATCAAAACATGAATTTAACAGAATATCTTTTCCGTGACCTGGCCTGTTTCTGGGGTCAGAGTATGAAATAAGGACAGTTGTGTACAGATACCACCTCTTAATACTATCTTTGCCTCCAGCAAATTGCATCTTTCTAAACCAATGGTGATCCCTTTCTGTGTAATAACTATTGCAATTTTTTTCCTCTGTAGCCATGTCCTGCTGCTCTTTACACACAACCACCTACAACAAGAAGTTTCCAAGATGTTTTTACATTTTTTGTGAGAAACATCCTGTTTTGTTTTGATTTTAATTGCAATTTTGTTCTACTTATGTTTGAAAACTCTCCTTCATTTATTAGAAAATGTTGTAAATAGTCAGTTCTTGAAAAACAAGGCTAGTCCAAATCTTAGCATCATGGATCCCCACCACCTTATTTGTATGCAGAAGTGTAAATGTTAATCCCAGTGTGGCTATCCAACGCCTCAGATATATACAGTTTTTCACAGGAGTATTGTGCAATTGTGAAACCTGTGAAATAAATACGTGCTTTTAAAATTCCTTTCTTTAGGCATTCTTAGCTCTTCTGAAATGACAGATAGTTAGAGAATGATAAAGTTGTTGAGGTCAAAAGCTTAATAGATTTCACAGAAATAGATATTTATATTTATATAAATAGGTATTAAGGAGATCATGGCTAAAATACGGTCACGTAGAATAGAATAGAAGCATTCTGGTGTAAAGGACTTACAAAGATCATCTATTCTAAATGCCTGACCACTTCAGGGCTGACCAAAAGTTAAAGCCTATATGGTGATAAGCCAGCTAATAATCTTGCCTTTCACTGAGAATAGACCTCAGCACTCTGACAGGGACAGCTGGAGCATGTACATCGTCTCTTGTCCCCAAAGTTTTTTGGGTTTTTTTTCTCTTGTTTTATTTTTTGTTTGTTTTGTTTTGATATGGTTTTGGTTTTGAGGTTTTTTGGGATTTTTTTCTACAGCTTTAGTATATTTATTTAACTCACAGCTTCCAGGACAAGGATACAATTTACAGTTGTGAAGCTAATTGATTTACTAGCTGTACTCCTACTGTGCTTGTTGGACTGCTGTTGGAGGATTTCCCTAGGTCAAAATTCTGACCTTGGCATGATCATCAGAGCATTTCTAAATTAACAAGGGTAGAGCAGCATGCAGTCCTTCTTGTGTGTCTGAAGGAGGACATCAGCAGAACATACAGGGAAGCCTCTACCAGGAGTTACTGCTTGGCCATGGTTTGTTACTGTCCAGCCACCTGCTACTGTCTTTTTGGGCTCAGCTTGTCTGGATTGCAAATTTGGACTTCATCTGGGACATTTTCTGCAAGCAGTTCAAAAGCTGGTATCACCACTAATGTGATACAGCAAGTTTGGGTGATGAGCTTCCCAACTAACTTCCTTAGTCAATGGGTGTTGGAGATCTGCCTGTTTTGAGCTGAACTTTTAAATGGTGATGTGACAGTAAACCCTAAGGGATTTGAAGAGTGGAAGGAAAGCCTGGGATGCAGACATTCAGCTCCACCACTTCCTTTGCTCTTTACTGAGGGTTGAAGGAAGCTTTTTCATTCAATCCAAGATCTGCAATGAAATGTTGACTACTGAAAAGGGGTTTGTTGGGGATGTTAAAGAATGAAGGAAAATAAAGTTGTCGTGGTTCCATATGCATGAGAACAGCATGGCCTGTTTTCTCTGAGATGTATGTTTAGAAGCATGTTTTCTGGGTAGGAATTTGAGGGAGGGTGTGCAACTTTGGGATGTGGCTCAGCAGCCTGTTGTAAATCAAGGGCCCAGAGCTTGTACAGGTGTGAAATTTTCAGTCACCGGAGAGTAGCTCACACTGACTCCTGTTTGCTGCCTCTAGCATAATGTCTTTAAAGCTAAACTCATTGAATGGCATCACCTCTCTCTGGGAAGCCTCCAGTTCCTCTCTTGCCATGCATTTCATGTATGTTATAAGATGCTTCAGTAGGAAAGTTATGCGAACACTGAAGCCCGTGGTCTTTTGATAGCATGAGGTGGTAGAGGAATGTGTATAGAGGAAGCAAAGGCTTGTTGGATCATTTTTCATCTTGGACAGTCTCAAGAGATTCCATTTTGGTCACACTGAATGCAGTTGTGTATTTAAGATAGGGGTGTACTTATTGGTGTGGGATTAACTTCTGAGAACATGATTGACCTGTCTATTTTGTCCACCTCTTCCATGAACTGCTGGAAAATAAAATGCATTTTGTAGTTGGTTTCTAGCACTCTGCAAGCATGTGATTTCAGATCAAGAAAAGATGCCCTGTGTGGGTATTAATCATCCAGGATCTTGGACCTCTTGAAATATACAGACAAAAAAACCCGAGACTGCAAAATTGTTATATATCTGTACACACGCACCACACACATATATATAGATGTGTGCTCCTGTGAGGCTTTGATGTTTGCAGCCAATGGTTTGTAGCTGTGGTCTTGTGCCTCTTCTGAAATACATTGACGGAATTCTCTTTGATTGAGAAAATGTTCTTTTTAACCAATTGAAAATGCCATTAAAGAAAATGAAACCTCTTTTGAAATGTTTATTCTCAATATGTATGTATCAGGGAAAATTTAATTTTATTATCTCCACTTTGGAAGTAGTTCTGACACATATGCAGTGTCAAACAAATGCATTATGTATTTCCCATGAACCAAAACTGCACTGAGCTGTAATGTGAAAGCCCTTGGTTTTGTCACTGATTTTTTGAGTTCTGTGTGTTGAAGCAAATTTTCAGGATCCAGTTCTATGCTGTGCTATTAGAAGTAATAAACTCTTAGCTCACAGTATTGTTGCAGAATATAGATTTTTTAGTGTACAATTGTACCTTTATCCATTGCTTCTAGCTGATGTTGGTGGGAGTAAGGAAAAAATACTCTTGTGTTCTTCAGGACGACATAGTTGTCTCTGGGCAAGTGATTTTCTTTGCTCCCCACCAAGGTTGCCAAGCTGCAATCTCAGTGTTTTCAAACACTGTAGTCCCAAAACACTTTCATTCCCATTTTTTAAATAAATCCCTGTAGTGTTGGCCATGCTTTCAGTTAAAACCCTAGGAGGTCCATATGTATTAAAACCTCATTAAAGGCTAGAGTAATACCAGGAATAAGTAAGCATCATTGGATAGAAGTAGACTCTGTGTATTGAACAGATGGGTACCACAAAGTAACAGAAATAGCCTTCCTCCCTTGCTACTGTTATGTGTATGATACAAATCAACCCTTTAGTGTCCAAAAGAGGGGATATATATGTAATTTATATTGAAATGTTGATGTAAGGCCTCAGTTAGGACTGAGTTATTCTTTGTAGATTTCTTTAAAATCATGCAGGACATTTATTGGGAATGCTTTGTGCTAGCTGATAAAAGAGCATATACCTGAATAATGGGGTGGGGAGGGAAATGTCCTTAATTCTGTTCTTGAAGCTTCTAGGGTTTTGTGTGATGACAATGGGTCCATCTTTCTATGCTTTGCAACTGTTTTATGCTTTGCAAATGTTTCTTGCAAACCAGAATCAAGACACGAGCCTGATGCTTTTTGCAGCACAACAGAAATGTGGACATTCCCTGTTAGAGAAACAGCTTTAATTATTCTTTTGTTTTCAGGCCTTTGTGTTTGGAAAGTTTCAGAGAAACAAACAAAAAAAAAAAAGTTAAAAAATAATTAGAAGACATCATTTTATTACAAGCCATTCCAGATAATTTGTATTATCTAAAGAAAATGCAGGGTAATTTTATAGAAAATCTCTTGCATTGCCTTTGAGATTTTTTTCTTATTTCTGGTCTGTAGGTTGCGTAATGCAGTTCACCTGTGTAGATGTTGATAGTGAAAATCCTGTTGGTTGTAAAGAGTGTTTGAAGTGAAACATGCAATTAATGCTCCATTTGCTTGGATAAGTGTTCCATTTCTTACAGAGAAATTATGAAAGCTGATATCGTTCCTAATAATAGAGAAAGGTCTGTTAGTATGTTGATTAGTGACTGAAACCAAGGTCTTAAAGGCCACCAAGGGAGTAGTAGAATCGCTGTCTGAACTTCTATTGTTGGATTTTAGCTATTAACATTTGAATTATTGAAAAAGCAAAGCACTAAAATAGCTGGGTTTTTTCCAAATCTCTCACTGTAATGTGTATCTCCTTATTTAAAAACCAAAATATACATTCAATGAAAGCTACTGCTTTAAATAAATTTAATTCAAATTTATGAATCAGTATAACTATATTCAGTTACATCATAAAATGGTGCTCTCTGAAGCTTTAAATTAATAATGATTTGTAGACAGCATATGTTGTATTTTACCTTCCCTTAAAAGACAAGAAAGCAAATTCACCCACTAGCGTGTTTCAAACAGGTTTTTATGTCATATTTTACTCTGTTAACAAAGAATCATAACAGATTGTTTGGGTGCTTCAATAGAGTGCTTCAATTTAATAGAGTGCTTCAGATGAATTTATGCTGGAAAAATGCTTCCTGGTCCATCAATGGTATTTTTACTTTGAGTTAACATCTAACTTGAATTTAATTCTGGATTTGCAACAGGTGTCTTACTTTTAATGCGTGGTCAGGTGCTGTGGTCCAAACAGTAATGGGTTCTGACAAGACCTTATAAATCAGAGCTTTAAGGAGACAGTAGGAAAGATGAGCAGCATGGCACCCATATGGCCACTCACTTAATCACCAGTAGCTAACACGGGGTCATACGTGATGCCATGGCCATGGCAAACTGCCAGGGATGCTTGGAGTATGGGTCATCTGGCAGCCACAGCCACTTCTGCAAATGCATTTTGCCTGTGGGTCAGGGTCAGGATGCTCCTTGGCTCCAGCAATGCCAGCGTGATTGGGGGAAATCCAATCTCACGTCAGTAGTGCGAGCAGCATTCCACCTACGCTGCTGCTGCCAGGCAGGGTGTGGGCAGTGTGCCTGCCCTGCCAGCACTGCCGGGGTGGGGTGTCTGCAAGCAGGGTGTCAGGTGTAAGTGAGCAATTACTTGTGTGAATGTCTTTAGGTGTTCTGCAACAAAACATTGCACTAATTTATGTGGATTGCACGATTACTATCTGTTTTGAAAATGATTAAAAATTCCTGCCTAACTGAAGCAAGTAGGTTTTGAGACAGTTGAAGACCTGCTACCAGCAGTAGCAGCATCAGAAACAGCTAAATCAGGGGGTTTTTGTTTGTGAAATCCACTGGTTTTTAGCTCTTGTCCTTTTCTGGTAGACTGTTGAGACATTTCTTCTTGCCTTCCTCATTGTTGCAGTACCTAAGTTCCGCTCACACTTATTGGCTTTTCTCCCCAGTTTTCCCTTTCTCCATTTGAGATAAACATTCCCAGGAAAACCCAGCAAAACAAGCAATCAAAGAAAAACATTAGTCCAACTAACATGCTTTATCATGTCATCATCAAGTTGTTTATTCTGTGTGTGCATTGTACAAACCTCCCCTGAGCCCGACCCAGCTTGTGAGCTCTGTGGAGTAGCACCTGGAGGTCTCTGAGGTGGCACAGTGTCCGGCACAGTAAGGCCAGGTGTGTTTGGATCTTAGAGCACTAAAATGAATATAAGTAATTAAGTGCATCTTCCAGAAAAGCATCTAGTTTCAATCTCAGGATTTCTAGGGAGAGAATTCTGTCTTCCTGGTGATTTGTTTGAATGGTTTGATGCCTTGCTGGGGCTACCCAAAAACAGAGGCTAGACAAAATTGAGAGAATAAAAGTGGTTATATTTATTGAAGGGCTTTCAAGGTACATCAGGGCAGTCAAAGCCCCCAGGGGCTACACCCAAAAATGGACAACAGGGTCACGGGGTTTTCATGCTTTTATAGGTTTGGTCCATTTGCATATCGGGGGTTAATCCTCCAATTACAGCTTCAGGTAATGAAGTCACTTACCCCAAGTTTGCTCCCTCCTAACCCATTTCTGCTTACATTTTCCAGGGTCTGAGACAGTAAGGTATCCTTGAATTTCAGGCCTAGAGAGGAATTGTTTTGTCTGACCAAAAGGGGGGAACAGTAGCTAACAGGCTATATGGAGTTTAGAATTATACACTAGAGAATTACAGGATATGAAAAATATAAAAGTTAAAATCCTAAGGCATCAGGTTGAAAGAAAGAAGTCTCCTTTCTGATTTGCGTTCCTTTTCTATTCTACAATACCCTGCCTAATAAAGTAGATATACGTGGTCCTATGTCCAGTGAAATGCTGGTTGACTGGCGTGAAGTCAGGTTTCTTATTTCTATAACCTCCTACTCTGGAATATCTTTATTGCCTTTAAAATTCTAAACGGGAAGGAAAAATGCAGAGCTTACTAATTAAACAGAGTGCTGGGATTTGCATATAGTAAGGAGATGCGTGTTGTTGGGAGTATATTTTATTCTCTTTGCTATTCAGCTGACTTTTAGTGGTGCCTTACTGGATTGAGCTTTCCTTTGCTTACATTAACCTGCTGTTGAACAAATAAATGTGCCCTTCTGAAAGTGTGACCATTCTCTAGATGATTATTTTTTACTGCAAGGAAAAGAAGCATTCTAAATAGTACTATTATAAGGTAAGAAAAAGGACAAAAAGGCTTTGGGATTGACAATTCATGAGGTCAAGGTAGACAAATTTAGGCTCCTGCATTTGATTTATAATTATTTTATCATACTTCCTCATGAGGCAATTGTTGTTATCCAATCATAAATTTTATATTCTAAAAGGAAGCAAGAGCTTCTTCAATTCTCCAGTAAAATTGGAATTGAGTCAAATTTTACATTATGATGGAGACTTAGGCCAAATGCTTGTGTGTCCCTGCTAGGACACATTGCTTCTTCCATAGTGCATCTAAAGAAGGTGAGGGAGATTTTATGGCTGCTAATGTAGCCTGGATGGATAATTACCAATTGTGTGTCCTCCAGAAAAATAAACAGTGATTACTGTCAATGTCCTTTGTGACATTGAAATTCCCGTAACAGGTTTTTTTCTTTGTTTCTTAGCCCAGTGAACATTTTGATGTGGAGTTTTAAAAAATTATTAGGGAAGATCCTCAGTCCCTCTTACCCCTTCCTTTGTAGAGAGTCTCCTTGAGACAAAATGACCTTTCTGTTTTTCAGAGCCTTTTGAAGATTTTTCAGCATAATGCAGGCTGATAAGTATCTTTGCATCACGTACTTGGCAAGGGGGCCAGTGTTTCTTTGTCCAACACTAACCTTCCTTCTCTACTCATTATCTCTGGTGAGGGCTGTTTTAATTGAAGTTATCCCTTTGGAAAGATATCTCCAGTGCAGTTCATTATTGATTTTGAAAGATCTGACCTGTTAAAATTTCCTTGCCAATGAGTTAACCTTCTTTCCTGGAGGTGAATTAAAATAGAGAATGACATTTCTAATTTCTTAAGTGATGTAGCTAAAGGAGCTGTGCTGAAGTGGTATAAAGTTATCTCAGTATTTTAAAAGGATAAGATTTGTTATTTAGCTTAGTGAGACTTCTTGGGGTGTGCAACAATAGCTTCCCACTAAGGTACTGTTGCCTTCTGGAACAGCTATTAATTGAATATTATTATATCATAAAAAGACACTCTTGGACTCTCTCTTTCTTGAAGTTCTAAGTTACACAACGAATTCAGGTATAATCAATCATTAGAAAAATTGAATAATGTGAAGTAAACTATTTAGCTACCTAGAAATTTGATCAACCTCATAGCATAGCATCATTTCAACAGTTTTGATGACCTGGATTCTGGGGAAAATTATTATCTCAATAATTTTCTCCCTTAAATCAAACTTGCAAAAGGATTGTTACTTCACCATTTAGAAAATGAATTTATATTTGTCTAATACTTTGAAGTACTGGCAGGAAGAGTTTTAAGAATGAATATAAGTATACATTGTTCAATGAAGCTTAAACAATGAGATTTAGCACTTGTGGTAATCCATAAAAAATGCACTATAAAAATTTCTCAAAGTATAATTTTAAATTTTTTCTGCCATTTTATATGTGTCATATTTCTTTCTCTACTGAACTGGATGTAATAATTATAAAAATATTTAGGAATTCATTTCTAATGTAGTTAATATTTAATGAAATGTGAATTCATGTTACACATTTAAGTTTATGGTAATTGTCTCTTAGTTAAATTTTTAAATTCTATAGATGGTTTTCACAATAAATTGTTCTAACTTGCTTTCCCTGTTGAGATGGGGGAGAGAGTTGGAAGGAGAAAAGTGAGAAAACTTATGGGTTGAGATAAAGACAGATTAATAGGTAAAGCAAAAGTCACGTGCACAAGCAGAGCAAAACAAGGAATTAATTCATTCACCTCTTCCCATGGGTGGGAAGTTGTTCAGTCATCTTTAGGAAAGCAGGGCTGCATCATCCATGGGGGTTACTTGGGAAGACAATTGCCATCATTCTGTACATTCTGCCCTTCCTTCTACCCCACCTATATATCACAGGATCATAGAATATACTGAGATGGAAGGGACCCACTGGGATCATCGAAGTCCAATTCCTAATGCTGAGCATGATTCCATATGGTGTGGAATGTCCCTTGGATCTGTTGGGTTCGGATGTCCCAGCTGTCTTCCCACCCAAACAACCTGTGCACTTCCAGTCTCTTTGCTGGTAGGGTGACATAATGAGCAGAAAAGGCTTTGACGCTGTGTAAACAGTGTTCAATAGTAATGAAAACATCTCTAGATTATCAACACTATTTTCAGCACAAATCCAAAACATAACCCTATGTGAACTACTATGAACAACGAAGGAAATTAACTCTATTCCAGCCAAAAACCTGCCTTCTAGTGTTCAGGGGGAACCTCCCATGTTTAAGGTGGTGCCTGTTGCCTCTGGTCCTGTCGCTGGGCACCACTGGAAAGAGCCTGATTCCATACTCTTTACACCTTCCCTTCAGGTCTTCATATTTTGTGGAAGATTAAATATTGCCAAGTTTTATCTCAGCAGTGGATGAAATGGTCCCTAAGTTTCTGCTGACCATGAGAATTTGGCAACAGTCAAGATCAGATTTAAAACATTCATTTTAAAGTATAATGGGTACCTTTAAAAATCCTGCAGTAATGTGAATTTTACTTGCTTTACATTTGCATGCTTTTCACAGAGGTATACTTGGTAGAGGAAATACCATGTGGTTTATCATCTTTACTGGATGAGTTTTTAGAATTGTGGCTGGCTTTCTGGAAGGGCAGAAACCAAAGGATTATTTCCTTCCTCCCTCTCTCTACTTATTTTAATAGCAGTTATAACTGCCACCTGCCTATGTTTTACTTTATGTTAAATTCTCTGGAAGAATTTCTCTTTCCTGTAGATTTTTTTTTTTTAATCTCCACAAGAATTCTGCCAGACCTACATGTTGTCAGGGTTTTTTAATAGAATTTCTTTTTTTTCTTTCAAAAATTAAACCTGAAAGAATTGCCTTGGTAAATATCTGATTACTACTCCATGGTACTGTCAAATTCTGTCAAATTTTACTTTCTAGAGACTTTAACAATGTCTGATGAAAATCCAAGGTTTGCAGGTTTCTTGAAGACTGAATAAAGATCTTGATAACAGGAGAACAGTAGTGACAAAAAGTGGTACTGGAGGAGTTATCAGTGACATTCCTCACTGCTGAACTTTAATGCTTTAGCACATTGGAAGCAGCAGATTATTAGAATTCATAATTCTAATATAAAATTAATTTCTTGGTTTTGCCTTTCTGGAGACCAACATGCAGTTTGCCCTGATACTGTGTAGCTTTGCATGTGTGAAATATCCTAATACATTCTTTGCCTCTCACCTTCTCTTAACTTGGATTATTAAATTGGTAAATTTAGTAATTACTAATTTGGAGGTTTCCCAATATAGTAATCAAATAAATCTTTCCAAGTCTACAGAAGGTTTAAGGTAATGCTAAAGAAAAAAAGTTATCTATCAAGAGAAAGAGCAAAAAAATCTTTTAGCATCTGCTGAAAGATTCTGCTTTTACTTATAAAATAACCTCTGCAAAGTAACTCTAAAAATCAAAGGTAGTACTAGTAGTGGAAAGGTAAATGGGTTTTGTGCTGGGAGAGAAGACGAAAGCAAAGGTTGGTCGCTGTGTTTCTGTCTCTGTTTCTTTGATGCGTGAGAGGAATTTTAAGATCTCTTCTAGATATTTCTGAGAGTATTCTTCTGATGCAGTCCTTAAAATACTTGTGCACATTTAATTTTTCTGTAATAGCGATTCATTGCATTTTAAATAGGACGTCTTGGGTTCTTGTGATAGATCAGTGTGATAACATCAGCTCAAGTTAATGTATTTTTAAGCAGCAGTCCCTGCTGTGATTAATGGGAACTTCTGTTTAAAAGCCAGTGTTATGATATAGTCTAAGGTACTGAAATGACCTCCTATGCTAATATTTCATAGTACTTATTTTTAAAACAAAAATTGAGAAAAGTACTTAGACAAAAGGGTTTTTTAGATGTATTTCCAACATCACAAAAATAGGCAAAACCCCTTATTTAATACAATTTTGCAACACATTTGCCAGGTGGAAGGAAGTGACTAAGTAATAGTCACTTTCTTGAACTAATTGCTTCTCCCAGTTGTGTCTGAATGAAAATGATTGATTACAGGGCACTCAGATGAAGACATTGCTTATTTTGCATACATTGCAGTGACAGATATCATATGGTCCTGATAAGTTTTCTTCAAAACTAATATAGATCTATTCTTGTCTGATGCACAATGGCACTTGTATTTTGAGCATATCCACCAGACTTAGTTGCCCTGCCTTCACAGAGTTTTAAGTACGATGTCTGTATAATGAATGCACCACAGTTTTAGGGGAAAGTTGCCATTTAAAATGGGAAATGGGTTTCAAAGGAATTTGGCAAAATGCAGATGATAATGAATAATAAATGAACAGAGGATATGCTTGGGAGACTGTATCTCAGCAAGACATAAAGTCTTAGTGCACTTCAAAAGAGTTATGACTGGATTGTTATTTCAGCCCAACACTGAGGCAATTTAAATAATGAAATATTTAAAGGTAAATAAAGATAATTATACACATTTGACCCTTTGCATAATGTCCTGTAGATGCAATTTCATTAAACTTTCTTTGCTCCAATGAATTAGAAGAAAGCAAAAAGGATGACAGGTCCATTACATTATTTAAGTGATATTCATTATGTTCAGATTTGCTACTTTATTTCATTCCATTAGTGGCAAAGAATACTATAAAGAATCCAGAGACACGAGAAACCTTATTTGATCCTTGAAAATCAGTATTAGGTCTCTTGTGACCAAGGAGCCAGAGAGAAGACACAGATGAGAAGTATGCATGCTGTGCTCTATGAATAAGATTTCTGTCAAGAGCAAGAAAAGTATCAGTTTATTACCTGGGCTTCTTGCTTTTTTATTAAAACACACTGTTCAACACAACTGGGATTTAGAGCAAAACTCAAGGGAAAGATATTGAGTAAACTGTGTGCTTCCAGGGAGAAAATGACAGAACACGTATTCTTGCTGCTATTTACTTACTGCACACCGTTTTTCGTTAATACCTCTAATGGGCATTAAAAATTAATTTTGTTGTCCTTGCCTTACACTGAAGGAGCTGAAGTGCAAGGTAACAGAAGTGGTGTACATAGATCATCCCCCAGGCTAGCAGTGGGGCTGAGCACAACCCAAATCACTTCCTGACTTCATGCAACTGACCCGTAGTGTTTCCTTAGAACCAGCTTCCGGCTACCTTGTCTGACATCACACCTCGCAGGAAGTCTGACCTTTTAAACGAGTCAATGTGCAAAGATACTACATTTAATTTCTGATTTCTGGTTCTAGTAGCCTAGTTGAAAAGCTGCAGCCAGCTTCTGAAAAGCTGTAGAAGTGAATTTCTTCATTTCTCAGTGAAGGAGCTTTTTGACTTGTTTGCCCTTGGCTAATGTAAGCAGAGCCTGGGATTACGAACCACTGGGCTGGCACAAGCGTGATGGCCCGTGCTGGCAGACGTACCCTGTGGTTGAAGCAGCCTCACAACTAGCACTTCTGGCCATCAGCACCACAGCAGGAGGCTATGATGAACAAGGGAAAGAAATCAAAGGGCAGAAATTGAAACAGAGGCAGAAAATTAAAGTCATTCGCTTGGTCTTGATGAAAACTGAAACAGAAATAGTCTTCTTTTTTTTAAGGCGTCAGTCTGTGTGTACTAAAGAAAACCACATTTAACAAACTGAATTGTAAAATCATTTATGATGGAAATTAAATCTGATTTAAAGTCTCTGTTACCTGTTCAATATGACTAATTACCATTAGATTACATGAAACTACTTAGAAATAAACTCTCCTAACATTACCAAGAAATTGCTGCTGCAACACATGTTGATGCCCAAGTGTCATGACAAGGACTAGTAGTGTTTTTTCAATAGATCTTGTTGGGATTCACTCTGATGAAAGGAGGCAAGCTGCTGTTGGTTAAATTAGTGCAAAAATCTGCATTTCCACATACGGTCTGTGAGAACGCTTACTGTGAGTGAGATTTTCAGGTTATGTGAGATGTTATCTCAGCAGCGTTTCAGTTAAAATTTACTTTGAGATTTGTGGGTAAATTGAATATAAAATGCCAATAGGAAGAAAACAGTGAATCTTTGTTCAAAACCAAGGACAAAACTTCATCTTAATCTATACAAATCAAATCCTTCTCTTTAACAGGCATTGGATTCTGAATTGATTTTCTCAATAACCTATCTCTTAAAATCAGATTCTGACAGAGACAAAGCTGTAAAAGTCTACAGGGACACAGATAAGAATAATTCATGGTGATGCTTTTTGTAACACGTATTATTATAGGGCTTTCACTGTAAAATGATAATATTTACTCATGATTACAGTCTGAATAATAATTGGGAGTAACTGCTGATTTCACGGATTTACTTGTAATTGGCTCTGCTGTTCATGGGATTGGTTTTTGTTTTGTTTTTCTTTGCCCACTGCATAAGAAAAAATAGGTTCATGCCATGTGTTTTCTATCATTACATTTCTGGTATTTCTATACATTTCTATCATTACATTCTGGTAGCATGGAGAAAAGAATAGTAAATTTAGGAGTTTCTAATAAGAGTTCTAAAACTGATCTTACTTAGAAGGTGGTTGAAGAACACATGGATTTTCTTTATCTGATGTCCATGTATAAGTATTATTTATATGAGTAAGTTTGTACCAACATGTCTGCTGTGGTGTGGGAACTGGAACTGGTGGGAAGCTGGGAGGGTACCGGGGAAGGCATCATATATGCTCACCATATTTCTATACCTTCTTCCAGCTCCTGCTCTTTGTTGCTGGGGTAGGTAGGTCTTTGGCCTGACTCAGTACAGCCGTCTCACAGGGGAGAGGCAGAGCAGCTTTCAGCTGTGGGTAATCAGAAGAAAACCAAAACAGGCGTGTGGCAGAGATACAAGCAAAGGTTAATAAAGCCTTTCATCCAACTTACAAAGCCTGCAAGATTGTTTGCTATGTATGAGAATCATCGTTTTGTCAGAAGAGCGTTATCTGGCTTTTCACCCAGCAGTGTGACTAAAGAGGCAACATAAGGAGAGCAACGTGAGGAATATGTTAGGGTGGTTTAACACCACCTCTAATGAAACTAAGAAACATTCATGAACCAGCTTTGTATGTAAACAGACTGTTGGCTAGAAGAAACTGTATGCAATATCAGAAGTATTTATTCCAACATGACTAGAAGCTCAAAGCAATGTAATTGCTTTGTAGAACATAGAAGCTCTATTTCTCTTTAAAGCATGCTGCTTCAATTAAATATTCCTTTTGCTTATTCATTTAATATTCATTTTGTCTGCTACTGCTATACTGTGTAAAGGGAAAATGAAGAGTGAGAGGAATTTATGCTAAAAAAATTTTGGACGAAGAACTCTTCTAAAACTGAATAATGTTTTGGGAATTAGCTTAAGTTTATAATAAGCCTAAAGGAAAGGATTTCTTTCCAGGTGATAACAACAACTCAAAGACAGACAGTTCTGCACTGTGAGATGTCAGCCTTTCATGTTTGTGTATGTGCCAGCATATACTTCAGATAAACATGTTGCACTACTGCTGCATACTGAAGGCTCTTGATAGCTCCGGTGCAGATAGCAATTTTCAGGGTGTTATGCCACTGTGCAGTCAAATTACTTTGGGCAGAAATGTGTTATGAAAAGTGTGGATCCTGATGCAGTTTAATTAAAAAATTGAATGTGTACAGCCAGAGCAACAAAATAAATATTGAACAGTGACAAATATAAGAAGGTGGTTGAGGGTTTTTTAATATAAGTTTTGAATTCGGTTCTCAGCCCTGGCTGTCTAGGGCAGATGAAAAACTGGCATTATATTAAAAAGAGGAGAAAAATCTTGGGACTATTTAATTTCTTTATGTTTGTTTTCCTTTTATGTTCTTTTTTATTTTTTGTTCTGTAGAAATAGATACTTTTTACCCTCTCTATGTTTTTAACAAATGGGAAAAAATAGTCAATATCTATTATAGTTGTCACAATATTAAGGCACAGAAAAAAGCACGGAGCAGCCAAATAACCTCTCTACTAAGTGAAATGTAGTGGTAAAACCACCTTGAATTACAGCACAAGAAATCACATCATCACTGGGAAAGGATGTTACATTCAACACTTTTGTTATGGAGTACACAACCTTGACTTAGACTCACCAGTTTTCTAATACATAAGATTTCCCTTCCTCTTTGCTGGAGGAAAAGAAATATTTGGTTCTAGAAATTGTGAGGTTGTAATATGACAATGCTGTTAGGGAAACACTGAATAAGTGTGCTGCTTTTTTTAATGTTGATGTCAGAATTTAAAATGATATGGTTACTCCTAGGTTTGTATCATGTGTGTTACATTCATGATTTTTAGAGACATTTGAAAACAGATGGATGATGTTAATTACCATACCATGAATAGTATCAGGAACATATGTGAATGTATTTTCCCAATGGGTATTAATAGAGGAAAAGAATAAAAGGGCCCACATTTTATTAAGTGCCTTAATAATTATGTGCACACCTAGAAAGATAACTAAGAGGCTGGTTATTATATGCTTTGATTTGCCTTTGTTCCACTGTTTGAAGTGCTCTGGAAAGCTGGGGAAACAATGTGCCATTTGTAAATTAGTTCATTTTGCATCACTTTTTAATGGGTTTTTTTTTGTTATATTTCATTGTTAATTTGAGAAATTTCAACAATTTGTTCTTCAGGTTCTGTAATTCTTTGAATTGCACTGTGGCTTACACTCTCCCTTTTGCTATAAGAAAATAAAAATTTGACCTAAGAGTCAAATAATTTGTAGACATATTTGATACTTCATTATATTCCTCTGGATCAGAGGTGTTATATTTTATTATGTTGAGAATCCTTTCTGGTTTTATCTCTCTTCTATATCCTGAATCCATTTTCTTTGATGCAGACACTGCCTTGCATGCTGTTTTCAACCTCTGAAAGAGGAGCCAAGAAAGACAAAAGCATTAAATAGAAACGACAGTCAAGGTGATCCATAGCGCTCCTGGAGGGGAGAATTTGCTGGCAAGCAGAGCAGGCAGCAAGTCATACAGCACCCGGGGAGTCCTGCCACGGGTGGGAAAGACGTAAAAATAAAATAAAGGTTTTGTCTATCAGTGCTCTTCTACTGTCTTGGCACTCCCAATAGTATAAATTAGAGAATCTGTCTGTCCAAATGCAGCCAGCATGTGGTGTTGGCAACATATCAGACTCTGTATTAAAAAAAAAGAAGTTATCAATAATTTATCTAGAATTACAGCATTTTGCTGTATTACTTTTTACCAGTGTAATAGGCAATGTGTCTGTATCAGTGAGACTCTATTCCCTGTTTAGACTTCTGCAATTAGCTACTGTCTGTGATAAAAATACTTTGTTGCAGCAGTGGTTGTTTTTGCTTTGTCACTGTAATTGTGTAAAGCAAATATAGATAATACAGGTATACTGTACCGAGTTACAGACATGCTTATCATATTTTAATTTAGCCAAGAGGATCTGCAAGTGATTTTGGCAGTGTTCTGAGGCTGCTGTATTCTCAGTGACCTGCTGTTCACCCAGCTCCTTGACCAGCTCCACTATCAGGAGCTGCAGTTTGCACTCAATGTCATTTTCTGAGTCCTTCAAATACTTCTTGATCTGTGTCTTTTTGACCTCTCTTGAGATTTACTGCTTAGGCTTGAACTCTATCTTGTAATACTTGTGTCCTTCTGACTCAGCCCTGTATCACCCAGTTAACCTTCTTTGCCCTCTTCAGAACCTTTTCATGATACAAAGAAATTTGAGGTCTCCAATATTAGGTAAGGTTAGCTTGTTTCTGAACTTAGAAAAAGTAGATTTTTGCTAATCAGTATCTCAATAGTCCCATTAAATACAATCCTCTCAAAATACAGAAAACTAAGCTGCTCATTTTCTCCTGCAGTCTGAGTCTCTCTCCCTGGCATTAAACTGTTAATGCTACTTACAGACACCAAACCAGTAACAAAAAATGGGTCAAAAACAATTCTCATGGAAAGTACGGCAAAATTCAGTTGAAATCGGTGATGCAACCCTCATTTGTTAAAAATGTGAATAATGTCTTTTCAGTGCTTTAAGATGTGTTTGGAGTTTTACGTTTGAGGATAGTTGGGGGATTTTTTTGTCTTTCTTTGTATTTATATGAGGAGAAAAGCTCAGGGGATTTTCACATAGCCTGATTTGTCCTGGATCAAAGTTCAAAGTAAATTCTTTTTCAAATAGAGATCATTTTAGTACCTGAAACAATATTAAAATACACTATATTAAATATACTATATTAAATACAATGATAGCTTACTTTGTTCTCAGCTGCAAAATTGTCAGTGCTCTGCTGGGGGTTTAGTTTTCAGTTTTTGACTCCATTGTGATCAGTCCCTGAAATTTCAGAATAAACTTGCAAGAATGGTTAATTCACTTATGTTCCTGCTCTCTAAAAAAATAAATGCTAATCCTCCAGAAGCTTAGAGGGAATCTTAATATTGTATTTTACAGTAATCTCTTTAGAAGACAAAGAATTACAAATGACATTTTATACTCACTAAGACTTCGGTGACAACTCCCAGAACAAAAAGAAGCAAACTTCCTATTTATTTCTGTAGCTGCCATTTGTAAAACACTGATTAAATAGTGGATAAATGATACTATTTTCATGGAAGAAGTTCAGCACACTACAGACAAACTGTGATTTGTTCATCTGAGTATGTTTAGAACAAATCCAAAGCAAGCTGTTTTGCATTCACAGCAGTAGCCTTTTTTCCCCAGTGTGAAATGGTTTGAGTGCACATCCATCCCATTGGCAAGGCGTGTCTGGATCAGCACACAGCAGGGACCGCAGAATGTCTGTGTGAAGACGGCTTCACTGGGAAAGAGAGAACCTAAAGACTATTCATAAAGACCAAATTAAAATATCATATGAAGCCTTGATTAGGCTTGACAGGTTTCCTAAAGACATTCTTGTTGTTACTAGTGCTTATCAGCTGAAGATTTGTGAAAGGGCAGCCACCTCCCACCTCCTGCGACCTTTAAGTAATGCTGGGTGAGACTCTACACTGTGTTCTGCTGATCTCTTTCATTCTGAGTTGCATATGTATGCTACATTAGTTTCTGTGGAATTAATTTTATCCCAGAATTTCATATTTACAAATACAATACCCCTTATAATGATATAATATAAAAACCACGTTGCAGGTAACCTGTATGTGATTTTCTCATATTTCTGAAGATCATTCAAAACGTTACAGTGGATTAGCAATACTTTAGGATTCATTTCTTTGCTTTTTTGGAAAAAGCCACAAAGCCCCTTAACTCAGTTCAGAGACATTTATTTTCCTGTTTTCCTGATTAATTTCAAAAGACAACAATGTCTCACCTTGAAGCTTGCAATGTGGGGCCACTTAAGTTAGAAGTGAATTACTGTAGGCTCTCGATGACTGGGAGAGAGAGATGGGTGGTTGTAAGGAAAACTGGAGAGAAACATCTCTCTCTCTTTTTGTGGCATACACATACAAATGCATAGCGACAATATTCCTCAGCTTGAGGTTGACTACAGTGACTTGTGGGTACAGGGAAATGTGGGTAACATAAGTGAAGATTTCAAAGTGTGCAACGGAAAAATAACAGGAATATTGGTTAATGTGGATGGCAGAAATTGTTTTCAAAAGAAAAAAAATTGGTATTTCTTGGAATAATTTTGGTCAAAGCAAGTTTCTGTTAATACAAATAGAAATACATGAAATTATATTTTTTTTTTATTCTTTAAAAACTAAAGAAAGGATCAAAATGTTGATTCTCCTTCGCCCTAAATAAGATTAATTAATTAAGCTGTTGAAATTCCTCGGATATTCATAGGTGTTTTGAAATTAATTCATTGGAAATTTGCTTGATATTCTCGTTCCTAATGAACACTGAGTATGGAAGTGGTAGGGTTGGGTCTTTTTCCTTTATGCTTTTATTTTTCTATATATTCCATGACCCCAAAGGGAAATGTAGCTAGTTGTGAAGAATCATACCAGTTGTTTTTTTGTTCCTGTACATATTAAAGCATGCATTAAAAAACAAACATCCCTGATTCTATCACATAGACTTAAAAAAATGTTCTTTTGGTTTGTGATTAAAGCTTTCCAGGTTAAAAGCAACACAAACAAGCAGCTGGTTAGAGCATGGTGCTGATAACACCAAGGTTGTGGGCTTGATCCCCAGACAGACCATTCCCTGAAGAGTTGGACTTGACGATTCTTGTGGGTCCCATCCGACTAAGAATATCCTGTGACCCTGAGCATAGAAAAGAGAAAACATTTGAGTGAGAGGAGGGAGGGTCAGGGAGTAAGTGGCCAGGACTGCAGGGCCAGAGAGATTTATGGAGACCAGACAGCACAGGACAATTTTCTGCCATTTAAAGTCACTGTTTGTAGGGATGCACAGAGGCTTAGAGGGCAGGGGAGAATTATGCATAATTGTTTTGTTTTGTTTTCTGCTTTTTCTTTCACCTGTTTTTCTGTAACACCTACCCCCTTCCACAAATTTTAACTTTCTGTGCAAATGAGATTTGGTTCGGTCAAATGTGGAAGCACTTCAGTTTTTTGAAGAAGCTCACTTAGGACGAAGTTTTAACAGATCCTTGCCCCAAATCTGTGGTTCCCTTTTAGACCCTGTCATAGTCACATAAAGAAGTGTACAGTAGAGTGAAAATTTAAGCTTTTAGTGTGCTTGTAGTCTTGCTCTCTAGGTGGGGTATTTTGTCTTTAAACTTAAAAATCAGCCTAATGTAGGTAAGAGGGAGGGTCAGATACATCACTAAGAACTCTTTGTCAACATGTGCATGAACATAGAATTACTGAGCAGTAGTCTGCTCAAAGGGTCCTGTAAACGTGGTTTGTTGGTACTCACCTGTAATGACTTTATAAAATGTCTTACTACTTCGCAGGACAAGCAAAATAATGCAATTTACTGCATGAGTCTATCTGTGCATCTCATCACTGTTTTGTATTCAGTTCTAAAAACAACCTATTTGTAATCTAATGAAAAAGCTAATTTTTGCCCAGTTACCACAGTCATGTAACAGAGTTTTTGTTCATATTTACATTTCCAAAGGCAGTATTTATTGTGTCAAGGCTGAGATTTTTATCATTTTCAATATTGTAAAACTACCTTTGAATTGGATTGAAGATCCTTTGGCGACAAGCAAGATTTTTAGGTAAAATGTGAGTTTTTTCATTATTGATGAATGGAGATGTGATGTTATCCCAAGTGGACAAAATTTTTATCTGGGGTACAGAAAAGACCTGATCTTTAAAAAGAGGGATTTCTTCATTGAACACATAAATGATACACAAGGTGTAGTGACATGGTAAGGTAGAAACTCATAGTTTGCAAGATGAACAATTTAGCTTTATTTCAATTACGATTGTTTTTTGTATCGCTGCTATGGTTGGAGATTTTCTGTAGTCTTTATTTTTTAAAAAATGGCAGGTGTTCAAAGTGATGTTTTGAGGAAATGGTATCTCTCAACTCAGTGTAAATACACCCAAATTAAATACAACAATGATTATGTCACTTGTGGAAGGCTGGTTAGAGATAAAGTAGTGCAGTCTTGCTGAAATGGAAATTGAAACGTATTTATATTTAATATACATTCATTTTTCTGGATAGCTAGATAGATATGGGAAACTATAATTCAAATTTAATTTGCAAAAAAATATGGGGGAGTTCCCATAGGCTGAATCTGCCAGCTGGCATTCCTATTTAGCATTCATTCTCAGGGTTTTAGAACTACAGCTGAACTGTTCAGACACAGTGTTCACTTTAAAAAGAGACAATGAGGAGCAGAGGATAAATGTATAGCCTATCAGCAGCCCATTCCCAAACTGGTACTGAAGTCAATGTTGGATGAACAGATGAAAATTGTGTTGAAGTCAATGAGAGTTTTAAAGCTCATGGGAATCAGTAATAAGATGCGACCACATATTACTTCCAGTCATTCAATAAGAAGATGTTGTAAATAATTTGTATCTGCCATACTTCATTTCACTTATTCCTGTGCAGTACCAAAATTATGCTGTTAACCGGCTTTGAAAATAGCAAAGGCTCAGTCAGCCTGGCTTCTTCAACAGCTTTACTCACACAAATAGTCTTGAACTGGGGTCATTCAGGTGAATGAGGATTACGTGGCCCCAATTTCTTCATAGGACAGAGCGCTCCTTAGTCGGAGAAAATGCCTTCCGTGTGATCTAGTGTCTGCAAATAGATAGATTTTCTTTGATAAACAGTTGCAGGGTTTTTTTCTGAACTGCCTGTTCTTTTGGTCTTATGTAGTAAGCCAATTCACAGTGCGTACGAGGGGAGATATTAAATAACCTGACAAACATATGATTTTTTAACCTCTGATTTGTGGATTTCACGAGTTGAATTGGGTGAATATTACAGTTTTTAATAATGGAAAAAGCAACTCTATTATCTTTCAAGGATATAGCCTTTCATTTATTTCTGTTGACATTTATTACAACAACGTGTTGCATGTCAAATGTTAACCATAGATCTTGGGTATCTAACAAAACAGTAGGAACAAGTTACTCCTGGGTGTTAGTTACTCCTGGGAACATTCTGATTGGACACAAGAGGAAACTTTTACAGTGAGAATAATGAGAAGCTGGAATAGTCTCCTCAGGGAAGTAATAGATTCCTCAACACTGGACACTGTTAAGATCCAGTTGGACAGGCTGCTGAGCCATCTTGTCTAGACTGTGCTTTTGCCAAGAAAGTTTGGATCAGATGATCCTTGAGGTCCCTTCCAACCCAGTATTCTATGATTCTATGATTCAATAGCTTCTGTTCTTTGGAGAGTTACCAGCTGGTATGTCTCTGTCTTCAAGAGCTTTTAATATCACAGGTTGGGTGGAACGACGATTTTTTAACTGGTTTTTAATTTTTATTTTAGTTATAATAAAGGAAAGGCTAGAAGTGGCCTACTTGAAATCACCACTATTTTTCACAATGTGTTGTTTAATTGTTCTCATTTTTCTATGCAATATGGAAGTAAGAGAAAACGATATTAATTGGCATCCAGGTATAAATTGCAGTGCAGTAGAAGTGTGAAGAAAAACATTAAACAGTTCAGGAAAGGTTATTCAAGTGGATGAGAGAGATCCAATTCATGCCTTCAAGGGAAGAGCTTTGGTTCCTACCTTGGCAGCAAAAACTAAATTGTGAATGTGATTGCTTAATTCATAGTTCTCTAATGTGATTAATTCGTGTGTATGTTCAGGAATTATTCAATATTAATAATTCCTCAATATTAAATATTCAGGTTGTCTGGGATAAAAAGTGAAATGTATCTGTAATCATAAAAACAGTAGATGAAGAGTAATCCCATGCTTGTGTTTTCTAAGTTTAAGTTTCTCCAGGAATGAAATTCTTAGACATACCGGAAGTACTGTGAGCTTGCTTTTGCAATATGGCAGAGAAATAACTTAAGTGTGCAATGTTAGCATCTTCTCTTGTCTTCCAGGTCCGTGGGGGAGATGTATGGGAGATGAATGCGGCCCAGGAGGCATCCAGACGCGAGCGGTGTGGTGCGCCCACGTGGAGGGCTGGACCACGCTGCCCACGAACTGCAAGCAGCCAGAGCGGCCGGACAACCAGCAGAGCTGTTTCCGGGTCTGCGACTGGCACAAGGAGCTGTACGACTGGCAGATCGGCAGCTGGAACCAGTGCCGGCCTGTCCTCTCCCGCAGCCACGAGAAGCCCCTGGAGTGCCTCAGAGGGGAGGAAGGGATCCAGACAAGGGACATCACCTGCATACAGAAGTCCAATGGGGTTCCAGCCGAGGATGTCATCTGCGAGTACTTTGAGCCGAAGCCACGGCAGGAGCAGGCGTGCCTCATCCCGTGCCGGCAGGATTGCATCGTGGCCGAATTCTCTCCCTGGTCCGAGTGCTCAAAGACCTGTGGCAATGGGCTTCAGCATCGAACTCGGCACGTGGTGGCTCCGCCGCAGTTCGGTGGGTCAGCTTGCCCTAACCTCACCGAGTTCCAGATCTGCCAGTCCAGCCCGTGCGCTGTTGAAGAAAGCCTGTACAGCCTAAATGTGGGACCATGGAGCGCATGCTCGGTGCCCCATTCGAGACAAGTAAGGCAAGCAAGGAAACGAGGGAAGAACAAAGACAAGGAAAAGGACAGAGAAAAGGCGGTTCGAGATCCTGAGGCTCGTGAGTTAATAAAGAAGAAGAGGAATCGTAACAGACAGAATAGACAGGAGAACAAATATTGGGACATACAAATTGGGTACCAAACAAGACAGGTCACATGTACTCACAGAAATGGGAAAACTGCTGCTCTGAGGTAATCACTATTTCTGAATTTGCATATTTTAATTTTTATCTGTTTAAAGTGAAACATGCATAAGTGCATTCTTTTACACAAGCCCAAATCTCAAAATGGGGCTCATGCTATTTCCACTTGAACATCCATCGTCAGGCTCAAGTGTTCTCCGTGACATGAAACATGCAAACTGGGCTGATGATCATGCTAAGCATCACATAAATATGCACTGTTAAACTGTGCTAGTCCCTAGCCTCTATTTGTTTAAATAGATTTCCCCCCAAAAGGTTGAAGGTATTTGGCAAATGCCTGCTCTGTTTCTGTGGGTTCAGGCAGGCGTTTGCTCTCTAACAAGTTGTGCATTTTTGAAAGATGTGATGTTACTACTTTTAAGGCTCTGGACACAAAGACTGACAGGAAACTGGACAGGGTCAGACTTACAGTAAAAGTATAAAATGAGAGAAACATGCTGCATGAGAAGGCAGCATCTACTCATTCCAGGATATTTTTTTGAAATAGATGAGCATGAAATATTGTTTGTCCCTCTTGATTCCTGTGGCAAAATTTCTGAAAGGGAGAATGTGAAACCTCTTTGTTTATTCCATGCACCTCCTCTGTTTCTTTCTCATCTTTCTGCGCCTTTACACTGTCTGCCCAGGGTTTTTTTTCTGATATTTTTATTTATTTATTTATTATTTTACGTTTCAAGAGTTCTGTCAGTCATGGATATTTTGATAATTCTTTCCACAGGCTTCTGGATGCTTTTCTAAAACCATATTATCTTTGATTTGTTTTGTCTGGCATTCTCCTGCTAGTTCATGTATTTCTTTCTTACCTCCTAAAATGTTTTTATTCAACTCAAAAATCTTCTTTCAATCTCGTTTTCCTGTCTTTGATGTGATTCTATTTCCTGCCCTCCAGTTCAATGCCTGATTAATCAATTTTACCTCAACTCTGAAATGGCTAAGATATCTTGCTGAATGAGGCTGACAGACATTGCTGCTATGTTAGTGTTTAGGAACTTTTTTCGAGGTATTTTACTTTAGAGTTTTTGTTGTTAAACATTCTGTCACAGAACATATAATCACTTCCACCTTTTCCATCAGAAACCAAATAATACAGTTTTTCTCAAGTGTAGAAAACATTTTTTGAGTATAATTCCTTTAAAGAGATGATCCAACAGTGAAACAGGAAAATGGTAAGTTCCCTGGCTTAAGGGAAGAACTGAAAGGTTGAGGTTGTTTAGTTGAAGGAGGGACATATGGGTGAAGATGTGACGTGCCTATAAGTATGTAACAACCCGCCACAAGGAAGAATGGAACAATCTATTCTCTCTCTGTATTACGGATGTGTTGGAAAAGCAGTAATAGGCAAATCACAGCAGTGCTGAATAAGGCTAGGCTTCTCAATACTGGGAATAGTGAGAATCTGGAAAAAATTGCCTGGGCCATGTGTGGCACCTCCATCTTCGAAGGTTTATAAGAAAAGGCTGGAAAAATGCATGTGTCAGTGATGACACACCCAGAGCAGCTCTTGATTAGGGACGAGGGGCTGACTGCATAGTCTTTTTGCAGTCTTTTCTAGGTCTGGTTTTCTTCAGTTCCTTAAGATTTTGACCCACACTTGGATGAATGTCTGCACAAGAAATCTCAAAATCAGCATGCTCAGGCAGTCCCAGGTGTTGGCTGCAGGACAGTCTCATTTTTGGTACAGAGCAAATTGCCTTTACTCCTTCCTTTTCCAGGCTCACATCACACAGCCCACACTGTGCCTAGCCCAGGAACATCATTACGCTTTAAATACAAGGAATAATTTATTATACATCAGTTGCTATCAGATAGCAGCCAGCCACTCTTTTTGAAAGTCCCTAAGTTTTTGAAAGGTTAAGAAAATTGTTGAGAAAAAAAATAAGGGGGAGGAATGGCACAGTAGTGCCAAAGCTCTGATAAATGGTAAAAGAAAGTAAAAGTGTAGCTGGAAGTCAGTGGCATACTTTACTCATCGTCTTTACACTCACTTTTGAATTCACTTAGATCACCAACTCTGTCTTAAGTTCAGATACCTCAGTGTATTGTGCACATTTCAAGCTGGTGCAGGGAAATGAATGAAGCCCTCTTGCCTGAGGCAGTGAAACAATAGATAATACAATGTAGGATCAATTCTTCAAAGAGGAGAAAATTATACAAATGATGCAGTGGGCATTTCTATTTCTAATGGGCAAGATTTTATGTTTTAATTGCACAAAGGATTTCAAGTAGTCTTCACATCAATTTTAATATGGAAATTTTTTTCCAGTTGCATAGTATAAACAAGAAAATTTGGTGAAATGACTCATAAGAGAAATTCTGGTGCTGATAACCTAGCTTTTAGAGACCTATGTATGTCACCTGTATTTCCATTCGCATCATTTATGCTGCACCCTTCACTAAGCAATCAGATGCTTTATTCTATGACTGCCATTCCAGAATCTGAAACAATAGAATTATTTTTCTGCCCAGGGTGTCAATGCAGCCAGCTCAAATGATTTTATAATCTCCATCACACAGTAACTGTGTTGCTAAATAATATAGACAAGTAAGGTGACTGGAAAACCTGCCTTTCTGATGTGAAATGCTCTTCAGCTTAAATAGTCCATTTTCAGTGAGTTTTGACTTTAGCAATCAGAAACAATCAGCCCCCTGGCAGCATGACTGAAAGAAGAATAAAAACCCTCAGGCGAGTAATATTTTTTGCAGACATAGCAAAATTGATATATTATAAAAAGGGTTTTAAAAAAGAACTACTTTCAGAAGGGTGCTCCAGAGAAAATGGTTCTGTAATGCTGTCAGCAAAACTTCAAACAGGCAAAATTCTCTTGACACATCAGCACACCAGGCATGGTAAAGAGAAGTGAAACAAGAAAATCAAAGTTTAATTTATACACTTTATTGCCGAGTGAACAATAGATAGTCTCCTGTGAAGGATGAAATATTGGATTTTGTATTGCTCTTTCTGCAATAATGTATGTGTTACATGGCCTGTGTTTGCTTTATGTTCCCATTAGTCTGAAATTCTGGTGCACTGAAAATATTTGAAAAATAGAAATGTCGAAGGAAAAAACAAATTCGGTAATTAGAAGTGGCTTATAAAATGGCTTCTCTGGATAGCTAACAAAATCTGGACAGTGCTGCTGTTAGTGTTGAGGACAATACTGATCCTCTGCAATGTTTCCTCTTTGGTGAGATTGGGGTTTGCCAAAGAGAGCTGTTAGACAACACACTGGCAATGTAGAGAAACATAAAATGCATGTAAAAGTTCATTTTGAGTTGCAAATCTGTTTGCCCTATTACAAGTTGTGATGATCATGCTTCATGTTAAGCCTATAATTTTCTGTTGTAATATAGACTCTGTTACTGTTGTGTCTCAAACATTTTGTCATGATTTTCTTCCTGAGCAGACTTTTGTGGGAAAGTTTAGCAAAAATGTTTGTCTGGTTTGTACAAGTCTAAGAAAAGCTTTCTTTTTTTTTTTTTTTTTTTAAGCTGTTTTTAATTCATGCAATGTTTTCACTGAAATGCTTTCTTGGGAACCCACTAGATTGGGAAATTTGGAAGGACTTGAGCACAGACATTTATAACTGTAAGAACACAGAACAGAGCTAGAGTATCTCATTGACCTGTATATTTCTGCACTTCAGCAAAGATTTTGAAATCCAGTGACAAAGCACATCATGTTCCTCTGAAGCAGCTGGTCCATAAGCGTGGGGACAGCCTGTCACTGCTAAGAGTCACTTAGCTCAAATGGCTGGAAAGGGAGCTGTAGTTAAAGCAGTTCTTCAAGGATATAACTGCCTCTTTAAAAAAAAAATCCCAGGAATTTCTTCCCTATTTCCTTTCTTTTTCTACATCATTTGGATATCTTGCTTAGTCTGAGACCAAAACACTTCTGAATGGGGGGGGAAGAATGGAGGGGACCACGTAGGAAAGAATCCCCACCAGCTCTGGTTGCAGTCCCCATAACTGGTTAATATTCTCTTGGCAGCACCACTGTGGAAGAGACCTGTATGTGAAGCTGAACATTATTGGTGACCTAAATGACCTGAAGTGAGAATTCAAGAAAAAATAGTAAAATTTTATAAATATTCAGAGCTTTTATTTCTTAGTTGGAATATAACCATATGCAATTACAATCGTGGAACGAAATGATGGGGCAGAAAATAATCCAAAATTTAAGACAGGCCAACCAATTATTTAGCAGATTGTCTTAGCCTCAGTGCATTTGATCATGTGATCATCTTTGATTTGTTTCACCTCTGTTCATCTGAGAAAGTAATTATTTTTTGATTATTTTCATCTTCCTCACTGATTCTGTGCATCCATTAAATATCTAGAAAACTATATCTGCATCTTGTAACGAATTTAACTCTTTTGGAAGTTTTCATAATGGTCTCATGGCAGTGCTACTAAATTTCGAGTTTTGGAGAGTCTGAGCTTTTATTTATTCCAATACTATAGTTGAGACATGAGAGATGACAGTAGGACCAAAATTACTGAATTGTCTTGCTGATGTTGGGCATATGTAATGCTTCATTTTTCATCTTACTTCACAAAGACCTCTATCTGCTTAAAGCAGAGTCACGATATTCACTACTGGCCACAAGTGTTAAGCTGAATAGCCAGAAACTAAGGAATTTGGGGATGGCCAATTGAGTATTTAGACTGATGAGTGAGTAATACTCAAGATATTGGCAGGAAAAACAAGGAGAGAGAATCTCCTCCTCTAGAATGGCATTTTAGCTTTGTTTTCCTTTCCAGGCCCTGAAACCTCTTAACCCAATGCTCCCCTTCCAAATAATTAAACATATTTCTGCATTAAGTCTACGGACTTTCACTCTTATAAATTATGAACTGTGTGAAGGAGGAAAATTAAAAAAAAAAAAACAAGCCAAACCAGCATAAGCCTGTTGCTTTATTTATGCCATTGATTTGGAAAGCAGACAAGTCACCCAGAGGTATATGCTGTCAGACAGCAAACAGAGAAGAGATTCAGACATACAATACAGCAGCACAGTTTGTTGGACCCTGTAATGTATCTCTCGCTTAGAAAAAATCTTAAGAGGTTGTCTGTACTTCTCGGAGCCCCTCCATGAGGCAACAGGCAGAAAGGGGGATGTGCATGAAGGTGGCAGTGGTTAAGGTGCAGTAACTTCAAGGAGATGGACTGCAGAAAGCTGAGGGAATAGCAATGCAGAGAGGATGTGTTGTAGAGATGAAGGAGCATAACCAACATTTTGTTTGTTCACTGAGGACCAGAAGAAAGCATGTATGTCTGCACCTGCTTCCTATGTTACTGCAAAGGCAGCTCTACTGCTGCTTTTTAGAGGAAGCCTCCAAGCTCACCATACTGCGAGGATTTAAAAGCCATAAGCGGTTCACTTACAGAGCACCTGTAAATATCACAAATTTGGATAATGAGCTATATGCAGTCATCTTGATTCATTAATTTGGAATTATTTAGAGCACATTCTGTAACAAATGGAGAACATGGAAGAAGAAAGTAATCTTGGATGAAAAACCTCTTGATAACTAAAAACTACAGGGTTAATTTTCAGGTGCATTGGGATAATAAAAATGTAAACTATTATTAGAGAAACAGGATGCAAACATATTGCTTTCCTATCATTTTCCACTGTGCCTTTAGAATTTCCATGAATTTGAAAGTAGAAACATCCTGTAGTTTTTTAATGTGATTTCGGTGGAGACAGTAATTTCCGTGGATATGCATAATATTATTCAACGGGTGTTCCTTTCTATTCTAAGTACCTGCTCCATCATCTTACCGAGGCTGCTGTTTTGACAGTGTCTTGTCAGTATTGCTACACATTTGATATACCATGCCCAAATCTAGATTTAAGATGGAAACGCACACACTCTGCTGAATAATTGAAATAGCAATGAACAATTCCTTTTTCCACACTGTATTTTAGCTGCTTTCATACAGTGAACAGTTGTTCCGTCATCTAGATGAATGACATTCATATATTTCTGTGCAAAGCATCGAGATTGGATGCCTTTCTAGTATATAGTTTTTATTCAAATACATGTAATTGTCCTCCTTAGCAAAATATAATAGGCTATAATGTAATGAGGGTTGTACTCCGTGTTCTGATAATCTCTTGTGGCCATAAATCCTATGAATGAATAAATGAGTTCTATGAATGAATGCAGTGTTGAATTTTTAGCTTCAATCTAGTAAGAGATTATGTTGCACAGCGGTAAATTGAATTAGGCACTGAGATCTTTAATGAAGATTCTCCTGCACTTTACTTTTATGCATCTTTTCTGCCTTGTTATCAGATAATGTTAGTTGACTTCAATATGACAAAATAAATAAATATTAATCAAGTAGTATTTTTCTAAATTTTGGATATCCTATATTGGTATTATGTCATAATCTATAAGGAGTCCCATAGGGAACAAACTAGAATGTATTACTTTTTAGATTTATTTTATGGTTTGGTTCTGTTTGGTTTTTTTATAAAACTGCTAAGCATAGTCTGGGACTGAGTGTGTGCCCTTGTTTTGTCAGTCAGCTTTATAAAGTTATGGTACGGGAGCACGTGAAATGAGCATCCTCTTGGGACATACTGTCCATCAAGGTGGAGATGCACAGGATGGGAAGTCACAGCTCCCCAGAGCAGCAGGGTTGGCTACTTCAGTGTTGACTTTCAGCCGTCTCTCTGAAAATAAAATGTGTGGCTCACCTCCTAATATTGACCACTTTGTTCCAAATGCAGGAGGCTGCGATGAAGCCAGTGATACTGCCAAATCTAAGCATCAGTACAGGGAACAAATCTAAACTAATGCCTGAAACACAACTAATAATAGTAACATAATTTTCAGTAATATATTTCTTTATATCTTAACTTTAATATTGCATATTTTTATTCACAAAGTTTGGCCTTTTGTTTATTTTTTTCATTGCTGATAACCCTGTGAATCTAGCTGTTATTTCAGTCAAAGCAAATGCTGACTAACGCTATGTAATGGAAATTCCCACTGACAAAGGGAATTCCTCCCTAAAGCTTTAATAAGTCATCTCTGCAGATTCTTGCCAAATAATCTGCTCTGCCAATTTTAAAATTATCTGTAGCATGAGATGTGCGTGCGTGTCACTGTATCACTGGACTGTGAAAGATAGCACTCTCACTGAACACTCCTGCTTTCTTGTCTCCTCAGACACTCATGGTATCTGCAACAGCCCCACAGCAGCTGTTGTTGACACTTGTTTGGGTACAGTAGCACTTCTTGTTGCTTTGCCAGTATTAACCAATGTATTTGCCGTTGACACAGTCGTTGTATGTAAGCTCTTTCTTCTCCTCTAGTGTAGAAAGCCTGAGTGGTTTTGTTTATTTCAAAATTGTTTGGCAGAATTAGTTAAACTTGTGAAAGGATCATGGGAAAGTAATGTTGTGCAAAACACTTAGGTGGACAGTATTTGAATTGTAAATGAATAGAAGTGGCCTCATTGTTTGTGTGATTATAATGGCCCATTATACCGGGAGGTACTAACAGTTTCTCAGAACAATGTACAAGATGACCAATACTAAACAGTGCAGCTGTATGGAAAATGAATGAGGACTATGTCATTTTCTGCTTGGAAACAGTACAGGCACTGTATTTTCACTCACTTTCTTAAAGAAACAAGTGTGTACCAACCATACACTGAACCTCTCAAGGATGACTAGACTTTACAAATGGCATTTTATGTCTTCAGAGTAGCTCATGGGGGTCATCTAAGCTCTGGACTTAAATCACTTAACTACTATTCCTGCTGTCTATTTAATGTACCTGCACATTAAATAGAATTTTTAAAAATTTGATTTTATGTATGAGAAAACCCCCTTTTCTTCTTTAGGCCAAATACTTTATCACAGTGTCTCTCAAAATCCAGCTATACCTGTGGTCCAGGAATGGCATAGAGTTAATTTGATTATTTTGCTTCAGAGGTTAACGCATCCAACAAGCTGTATGAACTCTGAGGAGAACACTGCATGGAAAATAAATAGCTTGTTGCAACGCATCAGGACATTGTGCTTGGTTCTTGTACCCGTAACTCCAAAATCCCTCTTACTCATACTGAGTGTCTTTTAAGGTTCCAGGGTGGTCAAATACAGAGCAAGGAGAAGACCCTCCACATGCAATATTAAGATCTGGATTTAATTCCAGATAACACAAAGGATTAGTATTCGGCATGAATATTGCTGTGTTTCCTCAGGCTTCCTGCCCACGAGCATGATCATTCAAAGTTGCAATAGAAAATTGCACACATGGGTCCTTATATTTCAGAGGTTGATTTGACCTTCTGACCTAACCAGATTATTTTTGTGAGGTAGTTCTGTTAAGGGTGTGAGCATCTAGGCTGTGGGTCTGCCCAGGGGTCGTCAGATTCCCCAGCAGTTTAAGCCTGAGCTTTTCTAGGATGTGGTGCTAATGAGTGATGTGGTACAGGTTTTACCCCTTCCTTCACTATAAGGCTACAGTCATGAGAAGCAGACGTGGTCTTTGGAAACTGTTCCGTACAGTCTCTAGTCTTGTAACAATTTACTGAGACTTAAGAAAATTTTAAGCAAACTGCTGATATTCACTCTACTGGGAAAAGTAAAACATGCTTGTATTAAGCTCCTGCTTTAAATTCTTTTTTTTGTCTTAAGGATTCTTTGGGAGTTGGGCCAATGTTCATGTATGCCTGCAGGTTGTCTTGCAAGGATGCTGCCCAGCCTTGTGGCTTGTTTTAGTGGGATTTACAATTGCTGTTGTCAAACACAAATTTACTTTCTGATTCTTTTCCAAAAGCTTCCTCTAGTTTTAGTTTGCCCTTCAGTCAAAAAAAGCAGCCTTTACAAGCCTGCTTCCATGGATTTGCATATGTGTGTAATTTTGGTGTTCAAGTGCTAAACTAACATATCGTTTTGGTGTTCTGCAAGTAATTTGTTATTGTTCCAAGTCTTTCTGCAGATGAGTTTGTTTGGTCAACTGAGCTTGTATGTCAATAGTCTCATCTTGTGGCTGGTGGTAAAGGTTGAAGACCATTTTTCTAATGGTATTCAGTGAAGTAATGTCTCATGAGATCAGCAAGAGTTCAAGAGAAAAATCTCATGGTTCGTGATGATGTAGCTGGTTGTGGGAGATGCCTGATGGTGTGCAGGAATTTGAGGCTAGGAAATGGTTAAATTATTCTGCTCTGAGGGAGCCCACTGTGGGCTCTTTTTTTTTTTTTTACCTGCCAGGTAGTCCTTGCTCTTCTTCCTTAGTGTTTAAATGAAGCTTTTAAATAACCTGTTAGAGGATTTTGGATTTCCTTAGCATGTTGGTTGTCCTTTGATCTGAAACCTTCAGAAGCAGCTCCCTTTTTCTGCTGAACTGCTATACCTCTTCTTACAATATTCAGTATGTGTTTTTTCCAGGCAGATAGCCTAGTTTTTGGTTGCATCTTCTTCAGTCCTCTAAAGTTTCTAATTTATTCATTTAGTCAGTTTTATTTGTTCAAAACATAATTGGATTACGTTGTTGGGGTTTTGCTTTGGAGAATGCAAGCAGAATGGCAAAAAGAATAATGAATTTCCTTCCCAAAAGGTGCTGGGGTTGAAATCCTCAGGAGACAGAACAGATTCTGACTCCACAGCTCCTCCTCATCTTGAAGGGCATGTGTTATCTAATCCCTGTGACACTATTTAGTATGAGAGAGTCAAGAGGAGGAAGAAAGCCATTTTTCCCTAGGTTTTGTGTGTGGTGTCTGACAATATAGATGTCTGTTGAGTGTCTCTTAATAACGCCGGCCGCGCTGAACTCTCTGATATATGGGTGTCTGCTTTCCACACCAGTGGTGAGGGTAGGACAGTCGTGCCAGGACTGGAGCAGCTGGGCAGATCTGTAGGTACACCTACAAAGAAGTCTAGAGCGACAGGAGCCAAGACCCTTTGGACATAATCCACTACTACATCAATCATTCAGGATTAAAAAAATCACAGTTTTCAATTTAAAAATTTTAAAAATTTCATTTAAGTCCTTTTCAGTCAAAGCCCTGTCTTTTGTTCCTCCTAAGTGCCAAGAGTTTATGTTGGCATCAATCTCCTGAACCGTAGCCATGTTATTCATTTTAGAATAATGGAAATCTCTGTATGTAATCAAATGGAAAATCAGCTAGAGAAAAAATAAATGTATCGGGATTCTGGGAGAAGGAGTATAGTGAATGAAAGTAAGGAATAGTAACTGTAAAAATTTCATTAATGAAAATCAAAGCTGAACGTGGATAATGGGAAAACCAAAGCTGAATGTTGATAATGGTGAAGGAATAGAGGCAAAATAATGCAGACAAAAGTTATTGAAGAGATTATTTAGCTTGCATTAACCTTGCCAGCTGGGCTCCATTACATTATGTTACAGTCAAAACCAATAAATAGCAGTTCTCGTTAAATATCAGTACTGAGTGAATTAATTGAATTTATTGTAAAGGACATGTTCTTTACTGTTCAATTTTAGATTTAAATTGCAAACCTCACATTGTTGCTCCATTACATTTGAGCATGAAAAGAAGTGTATCAGGAAAAGCACAAAATCGAACTTCAAAATAGTGTCTCCTTAATACCTTGTATTTGTGACTCCTATTTCCATTAGCTTATAGACTGTGAAGATATAGTGATGTACAGATATTTTAGGAGTGTCCTCAACATGAATCTTGAACAGCCCTCCAATCCAGACCAGTCTTCATCTCAAAGTTGCACATATAATAGAAAGGATCTGTAATTGCAGGATATAGCTGTGTTCAAATGAAACAAGGCTAAGTGAAAGAGTACTCTTGGACCTAACAAAGGGACATTCAAGGAAAGAGGTTATAGAAGTCTCTAAGCTCAAAAATGCCACAGAGAAAGTGAATGCTGTTATGCAAGGTCTGAAGCCAGAAAATGAAATTAACTGAGCACTCTTAATGAAAAAATAACTATCTACAGTTTTTGGTCAGTAAAAAAGCTGTGTAATGCATTGTTTCTAAGATGATGTATGTACCAAAATCTTTTCAAGTTTTAGGATGCATTTCTATTAGTTCATGGAGATGAACACTATAAACTCTTCAGTGCAAAGATTCAGCTTTTGTTCCAAAAGTCTGTAAGCCACAGTTTTCTGGAAAACCAGAGCATATCTTGGGATAGTGTGGCTGAGTACTTGGTGTCTTTCCATTTTTGCCCTCTATTTGCTACTGCCAAGGCAGGTTTCCAACTGCATGGATTATTAGTTAGAACTTCCCAGCCATTCTGATGCTGCTCTTCATCTTTTCGCATTAACACTTCTTTCTAATTACCAGTCCAATCCAATATGGAGGAAACACCAGCAAAAGTAGAAAATCTCCTAGTTGTACAAGTTATGTATGGAGTATGCTCATGCAGCAAAGAGTCCTACTGCCTAGTTTAAAACCAATTAACTTTTTCTATTCATCTCGCATGAATTTAGAGATCAGTCTTACTGTCATACATTTGGTTTCATGCATGGCAGCTTTATCACAGCTTTATCTATTGCAAAAATATATCAGAAAAACCCATTTCTTTTCTAATTGGATTTGTAGAGAAGGAAATTCCAACGGTCTCTTCCATGACTTTTTTACACAACTTGAAAGACAACTTTTGAGACTGAGATTGTAAACACTCATACAGGTCATTGGCATATAAAATCGTTTTCCTGATTTTTTAAAATTGTAAAAGTATTTTTCATTCTCTAATAGATCTTTAGGATACCTCAGAAAGAATTTTTTGTCTCTTGACTAATCTAATTTTTTCACATCTTTTAAAGCTTTTTTTTGACTGAAGAGAGTTCTTTCAACTGCACAACTTGCGCATTTGTACACAGTTACTGTAGTGTAATTTGCTCCAGGCTTACGTGTCAACCTTTGTTGTCCCTGTGTCTTTAGCCTTAATTATCCCATAAATTACTTGGAAATCCCTAGGCGTAACCTTCCCATCTTTAATTCTTAAGTGATACTTAGTTTTTATTTATTGCTGTAGAAGCAAAAAACAAGGCCGCGGAACGTGAGTAGACACAAATTCTTGACCACGTATCTTCAGAAGAGGTTGAGCAGTAATTATGTTTTGTAGGTTGTCCTTTGAACCAGCATTGCCTTTTTCTTAACTTCTTTTATCTAATCTATGTCTTTGAGGTCAGGAACGGGTTTAATGTTGACTTAATAGCGACAGGGATCTTTCATCCCATGTGATGTTTTGTTTTGTTTGGGATTGATTTCTCTTTCCACCGTGTCATTTAAGTGCTTCTGTACCTTAAGCTTCATTTCCCTACTGTATCTAACTGTTGTCTGAAATGGTACTTTCTCAAACCACAGCCTTACTTCAATTTGTAGAATTCCTTCTTCCCTGCTAAAAAACAGACACTTAAGGCACACTGGATTGAGAGCGAGTTGCTGCAGACTTTACATGTTACCCCTATGCTGCTGCTTCTTGTATCCAGTCTGCTCTGTTGACTTTTAACAGCATTTTTCTGCACCTCGAGCTTTTCTTTGAGCTTTCCAAGCAATTATCTGGACACAACTATATGGATTGATAGTGAGGACTTATTTGTGCCATCCCTGTACTTCTTGAATGGTTAACTTTGCATACAACGTGTAGTTAGATGTTAGTCAAAGTTCACAGGGCATGGAGATGTTTCATGCAGAACTTCTAGTGAGTTGGGTGGTATCATGAAATGAATGTTAATTGTATATTTTTATTTTCTGTTGTGTTACTTGCCCATTTGCCTTTTATCCTGTGAGAAGATTCCCCCGAAATTTGCATGACTAAACAAGACACATAAATCCATCAAAAAGTGCAGAGAGCTTTACATGAAAGTGAGCTTTGCTTTCAGTTATTTTTGGAGATCAAATCTGTAGCATTAGGTACCAAACACAGAAGGAACCGTTTTGTTTAACAAACACATTCCCAGGTTTTGATTTAGAATCAAATTCTTGGATAGGACACTTAAAAGAAACGTGACTAACCTTCTCAGCTAATGTATCGTATATACTGAGGCACGTGTAGGTTTCAGAATTAGCATTTTTATACCATAGAATATTACTAAGTTTAATTATGAATGCCTTTCTATATGTAGCCACTTGCACTGAAAAGTATGAGAAATATTTGTTTCTTCTGGTAAAATAAAGTTCAAAATATGTGATTTTTCCCTTCCTTATTTGATTAGAGTACAATACATATTCTTCTGCTGCCTGCAATATGAAGGAAAACTCTTGATAGTGGCCATTTCCAGTTAGTTCTCACTGTTTCTCTAACTTGTTCAAAGAAATCCAAGTGTTAAAAGAAGAAACAGCAGCTAATTTTCTTGTGCAACTCTTCTTTTGCTAATTGTAGTTGTCTCTGCCTTCTCACAAAACAATATGACAGTATGCATAACAGTAAAGAGGTTGTGTAGTGGTGACTTACAGTATCAGTTGCTTGTTGGTGTTTATGTGGTACTGCAAGTGGTGCATGGTTTTAATAAGCAAGTAAGGAAATAAATGGATAACTCACTTTGCCTCTTGCTTGTCTCCCTAGTAATATTTATGTTCTAGATACAAGAGCTTAGGAACATCCCTGTTTTAAACTTAATTTTAATTTGGTTTATTTTATAAGTGTTTGAAGTCAGGCATTCTTTATTGTTTTTCTTCTGTTAAGGATCATAATAAACGATGGAGTAAGTAACGTGGTACAATTCTGTTTGGGTCTTCTTCATGCCCACATACGGAAATAATTAGTAACAAACATTAACCTTTCTCATGTAACAACACTTCTCCCAAGTAAGTTCCGAAACAGATGCAAAGCCCACGGGCCGTTACACATCATTAGATGATCTCTTCCCTCCTCACCAAAGCTACTTTGTGGTGGCAATTTCATGCATGCTCCCTGGCCATATGTGTCTATAATTAAACTCAAGCCCAGTCACAGTGCATGTGAAGAGGTTGGTTTGCTCTGCCCTCAGAGGTGTCACATGGGATGGGAACTTGGATGGGGAGGATACTTCATCTGTTCTACAGAGTAGTTTGCAAATGCTGCCCATGTTAGAAACCATAGGGAATGTATCTTTTCTGCAGTCATTAAAATGTGTCTTTGGGGGATAAATGGGTCTGTATGTTTTGTCAAAGGTACAGAAACTGATCTATTGATTTTGAAAGTACCATAGTCCTATGGCAGATGGGGCTGCATGTAGGTGAAAAAGTCCATTATTAAAGAACAATTTTCTCAAAAACTCTGAGTGTCTTTCACCACAAATAGGATGTAGTTTTCTGTCCTAAAGCAGAATAAAAGTTGACTATCATGTGTTAGGGTTTCCCTATCACCACTACCTTTGACATAATAAGAACATTAGAAAACTACTGAGCAATCCCCTACGGTCTGTCAAGCCCAGCAGTGTCTCCACCTTACTGTCTCCAGCAATGGTAGAGGGAGATGCAATTTAAAGACCAAAAATATGACACCTGACTGTTTCTTGCAGCCCATTCATTTTGTATTTCTCCAATATCCAAAGTAAATGTATTAGGGATGATGGCTACTCTCTCATTGCTTAGTCATTTTAGTATCCATATATAGCTCACAGAACCGTCAACCTCTTTTTGGACATGCTGACACTGTCTGTCTCCACAACCAGGATCTTCTGCTGGCAAGATGTAGAATGTCTGTTTCTTGTGCATAGAATGTTTTAATTTATTGTGTTTTTAAATTTCTCTGTTTCATCAAGTACCCCTAGTTCTATTACAAAATTTTGTAAATAAAGGTTCAAAATTATGTTGGATATATGGGTAGGGCCAAATTCTGTATAGCAATGAAATACTGGTAAATATTAATTTTTCTGTACTATTTTTTGTTCTTTTAAAGGGAAAAAACCAAGACTTTGCTGTATAGTTTATAGGGCTGATATTGAACAGAGCTTTTCATTGTGCTACTTGCAATGCCAGTAAATATTTTTCTTATCTGTTTAACTGATTCAGAATCCAGATTTTTATTCCAAACCAGACATGATAAAAGAAGAAATCTATGTTGTAATTAAAATTAAAGAGATAAAGTTATGTTCAATTTCACTGTAGTTTACCTTCTCTAGTTCTCATTTTTCTATTGTGAATCAAACTTTAAAATAAAAATGTTAGTTTTTACTTAGAATACACCATTAAAGCAAAGATGGATTTAGAGGGAGAAAATCTTGCTGACAACCTATGTAATACGTGAATGAAGCAATCAAATGGAAAATGGAAATTAAATGATGGCCTTCATAAGGAACAGGAAATTAAGACTATGGGTAACAGGGAAGGCTTCACTTTAGGGTAGAGATCATTCCCTGTTTAGACCATGAGGCATCACTGTGGCAATATACCAAAGTAAGTTATTAGTGACCAAGCATTCAACGTGTTTGCCATTGTGTTTTTAAACCATTTGTAGTCTGGAAATTAGGAGAAGGTGACACTGAGTACTTTGTTCTCTGCAAAAACACCTTTGGCCATCTTGGTTTTTGATCCTCCCTTACTTGGAACATAGTTCCAAGAGAAAAAAAGAGTATACCTAAAAATAAAAGATAAGAAGTGAAGACTTTATGTATTTCCTCTGTTGTACTTCTATACATGCATGAAGATTTATATTTTAATTTTATTCACAGATATGGCAATATTTTGATCCCAGATATGGCAATACTGGTAATTTTTTACTACAGAAAATCTTCTTTGTCTCATTTGAGTCACTTTCACCAAAAGCCCTCTGGGATGACTTTTTTGGGTCAAATACATGTGGACTGAAACTTAACAGCTTTAAAAATATTTACTGACTTTCACTTTACAATGGACATCACTTTTGCTGTAGGAGTTCATGACTGTCTGTGGATGTGTGTACTAAAAACTGTAATGCTCTCTTATTGCAGCTTCTGCAAACAGGAAAAGCTGCCCATCACATTCCAGTCCTGTGTGATCACGAAGGAGTGCCAGGTGTCAGAGTGGTCAGAATGGACCCCCTGCTCCAAAACCTGCTTTGACATGACAACCCCTAAAGGGAATCGTACAAGATCACGGACCATTAAGCAGCTCCCTGTCGGCAGCGAAAGCGAATGCCCACAATTAGAAGAAGCAGAGCAGTGTGTTTCTCAAGGAGATGGCGTAGCACCCTGCGTTACGTAAGTTGGTTCATTTCAGTTCTCTGTCACTAAAATGAACAATTTCAATTAAGCATACAGGGCTGCTAATAGAATAGCAACCAAACCATTACTAAAGAAATAATAGGTAGGACTTTACCTTTTTTTCTTTATCCTTGTTTATTCAGTGTTCTTGAAAGCCCAAAGTCTGCAAATAGCTCCCGTTGTAGTGTAAATAGTTCCTTCTATAAATACAGGAATAATAATAAGTATAATTTCTTTTAATTTATTTCAGTTTTTAAAAGACAATATTTGCACGTATGCAGGTTCAGACAAGGTAAAAATAAATTAATTGTATTGATTTGTCAACGATCTTTTCCCTACTAGAATCATTGTTTTCTGAATTTCATGTCTGGTTGCGGACCAAATGTTGAACACAGGAAAGGGATGATAAACATCTGGTTAGCTAACAGACTATTTTAGTGAGACTTGTATTCAGCACAACAAAGGCAGTACTGGGCCCCAAATGGGAAGGGGGAGAGGCTAACAGTGACAGCAAATAAAGTTTAGGAGAAATGACAGTGAGCACTTTACGATTCAAGAGATGGCTGTAATCCTTATCTAATCAAGATTAATATTAAAGTCCCAAATGTGCTTTTTCTTTATCGGACTGAGAAGAGGGTCTGGAGAAATGTCGCTTGATGCTAAGCATCTTTGACCGTGGTATATATTTTTCCTTTAAGAGTTGAAATGTCATCTTTTCCTGTCTCCAGCTACATTAGGAAGCACTTTGCTTGATTTAGCCTTAAAGTACTTGTTAGGTGGGGAATTCTGTGGCATTTCTTGCAGTTCATAATCCTGACTGGGGTTTTAACTGTGAGTCGAAGGTCTTCTTTGCTGCGTATTCACTGATTAAGAAACTTCCAGCTTCTCATCATTCATCAGAACCTAGCAGGGATGCTTCAATACTGCAGAATGATCTTCCTCTTAACTGTGAAAAAAAGAACTTATTGAAAAGTTTTTCTGTAGTCATAATAAAAAATACAATTATAGTTTCACCTTGATATCCGGAAGGAACTTTTGTGTCTCCTACCAAAGATAACAATACGCTTTGGGGCTGTCGCGGCGGGGAAGGGGTTGGTGGGTTTGTGAGGTTTTTCCCTCATTTTCTGGCTCTTATATTTCTCAGGATCCACATTTCTTTGGTATTTTAGCTTTTGTTTATATTAATTGTCTAGCTCTAAACAAATGCTGAGAGTCACATTCTTGAAATTTAACTTACCTGAACATGGACTATATGTCTCTGTATATCAAGTTTTTCTTCCCTCAAATAAAATATTTATATATGTGGTATGTTTCAGGAATTGAACAGAAAAGATCTTCCTAAAGAGTAATGATTAAAAAAATTAAATAATACAATAGAAGTTTCCACACACATAAAATATGAGATTTAATGCACCTCTGTGTGCAAGACATAGCGGTGCTCAGGCCTTTTAGGAAATTAATGAGGTTACTGAGGTGTTTCAGCTCGTATAATTTAATACTGTGTAAAATGACTTCCTGATTTCTAAAGACCCAATTAACCAAATTTGATCCAGGTATGGCTGGCGGACCACTGAGTGGACGGAATGCCGTGTCGATCCTCTCCTTAGCCAGCAGGACAAGAGGCGAGGAAATCAGACAGCGCTGTGTGGAGGTGGCATTCAGACCAGGGAGGTGTACTGTGTGCATGCTAATGAAAATCTCCTCTCCTACTTAAATACTCTCAAGGATAAAGAAGGTAAATTTGATTCAATTGCAATTAAATTAGTGTGAAATCAGAGCATGTCAGCATTCCAGAGCTCTTTCACAGCCATTGTCTTCTGTCATGAGTGCCTCCTTACCTTGTGAGTTACTGCTATTTTTTAATTCAGATGAAAATGCTTAATTGCTGCAGCAGAGATTTCGTTCTCTATGCTGCAAATGTAGGTTTCTAGCTAAAAATTACTATTTCTTAGTGTCCACTGAAAAATACTGTGCAGGATACCTCCCCCTAAGAAAGAACACGAAAAGGTGGGTCAGAAGTCCTAGATTTGTTTTTTTTTAATCTACTGTAAAATTTCTTGTTTACCCTTCATCTGGATGATGAACTTGTGCTGTTTGACATGCAGATGGAATATGTCAATTCTTGCATGTAAGCTCAATATAGAAAAATGTAAAAATATGATTAGATTTCATTCTCAGGGAATTGATTTTTCTTTTTTTCCTTGATTTGGTCAAGTTTTTAAGTAGCTTTCAGGACTTAAAGCCAATAAAATTTCATGGGTTTATTTACCTAACTGAAAGAGAGAAGAGATTATTCCTTGTCACTGTTAAAGCCTGTACAGCTTCTTAAGAAAAGAGAGAATATCTTAGAAGACAAAAATCTTTAATTCATTTGGTAATCTACATGCTTTAGAATAACACTTGAGTAGTTTACATTATATCTACTTCTGTGTAGTAATGCAGCGCTATAGATTCAGAAATCATTGAATTAAGCTAAATGCATTTAGCTTTTAAATTAAATTTTATCCTCTTCTCTACCTATTTCATACGAACACACATTATTAATAAACAAATAAATAAATACAGCCACATACTTCAGGAAAAACAACAGCCGTATACTTCAGGAAAAACAACATTAATATGCAAATCCTATGTAATACCACATTTTGTCCAGGGCTGGCCAAACAGCAGACTAGAGAGGTTCCTGCTGTGGTTTAAAGGTACTCTCAAACTTGCCGGAGAGGTAGAGTTTGTAGGGAATGTTAATGCCAACATCCATTTCAGCATGACTGCTCAGATCAGTAGGGTGTGACTTGTGAGCTCTGCAGCCCCACGTCTGTATTTATTAAAGAAGAAGCTTTCAAGCCTCTTTGTCTAATGCAAATCAGCTCTGCCCAAGGGCTTTTAGTAAATCGCCTCTGCTGAACAAAGTTTAGATGCCTCTGCCGTAGTGTGAACGACGAAAACCTCCCAGCTAAGGAGAGGTAACAATGAAACCAGTAGCAGCTTACTGTTCAGAATGATGATTAGGATTTTGGTAGGCTGTGAAGTCTTGCCAGATTAGGCGGGTGTGAAATTTACCCTTATCAGACTGTGACAGGAATACATGGAGCCCATCAGGAGGTAATCTCTGCAGGCTCCTGAAAGCTGATTAAAATGTAACTAGTCTTTGGATGCATAAACATGAGAGCAGTTTTTCAAGAGCTCAAACTCTAGGGGTGAAGTGGTTCTTGGTTTAAAAAAGGAGCTCTGGGCTGTTTCCACATTAAGGGACAGATTTTCAGAAGAGCTGCTGCTCTGCTCATCCTCCCTGTCTCTCCCCTCATAGAATAGAAAACTATGAGTAATTTGAGGATGGGAAAAAGCCAGGGCACGCACTCACCAGATTATGCTGTGGGGAAACGCCTTCATCTCAGTGTAGTTTGCTGTTGGTTTCAGTGAATGCTGTCTTGGTAAGGCTGCTTTAAAGACCTCCGTTCTCGTATACTCATGGTGGCGTTTCCCTGTTATTTCAGAAAGTCAGTCACAGAGCAAGTCGAAGGCTAGTGTTGCACCTCTGCTATCAATCACTTTTGAAATAACAGGTAGGTAAATTAAGGCCTGCAACCCGGCCTTTTGATTAAGAGCATGCAAAGGAGGCAATGTCCCTTTTGGGGGACCTTGTTTGCTATATGTGTATCATTAACATGTTTATGTAGCTCTGAAATAGTTACATGGATTTGAGCATTCTCAGGAAATTTCAGATCAGCTTGAAAATGGTAGGCCAGAATTCCAACTAATGAAGTTCATGAGCCAGCTGGGATGCTGGAACAGTTGCCCTCTCCACTCCTGAACCATTTCAGCTAGTGACTGCTTTTCCTCTCGCTTCTGAGCACTGGGAGTTGTTTTGCAGTTTTCATCATAGCTGCTGTTTCCAGTCCCTTCTTTAGATTTAAAACACCAAGTTAGAGCTCCAGTAAGAATTTGAACTTCTAATACTTAGCTGAACCAGAATCCCTCACACCGTTCAGGTCAGTAGGAAGAAGAAGGAGCATTGGTTGTAGTAGTTAAGCAGCGGCAATCAAGTTTCCTGGAGACCAGTGTCATTCTGCCATTTACTTGCTGCTGACTTAAATTGTTTTATCTCTATTCACCTACTTAACTGGTTTAGTCATGAAGTTTCTCTCACTGTAAATGTATGAGGTGAACTGTGTCATCTTATTCCGAGTACCTTTAAAACCTTTGATGTGGAATAAAGATAGGAGGAAAGTTCCTTTATGGGCATAAATTTATTCTACACCTGCAAATACACATTCATTGCCCTATTAAACACATGGGAACTGCTTACATGCGTGGAATTGTGCTATTTCTTAGAGCATAGCATTCTGAATTATCTAATGTTTTTTGATGGGAGAATTCAGCGTTATAGAAAATGAGAAGAACATATTTAATTGTTGGTCATAATGTGTTTTGGGCTTGGGTCTTTCTTGCTTCTTTTGAGTAAGAGTACTTGGAGAAATTTCTTTGTGTTGTTTGCTATGAAACCCATGTGAGAAATGACCAGAAAGAGAAAAATGAAGTTGTTATTCACTCTCTTTGCCAGCCTGGTCGTTACTGGGCACTAGTCTCTTGAGGGTTTTTAGAGAAGGATGGAGAGTTTGAGATCTTGATAGATGTAGCAAATGCATAAAAGCAGAACTGTTCTTTTTTCTTTTCGGTTGTTTTTAAAATGCAGTAATTTGAGGAGGTGTTTTCCAAGGATATAAAATATCTTCAGCTAAAATTTCCTAATATAGAAGATGATTTGAGGAATGGATAATTAAATCTTCAGTTTTAAGGTCACTACCCTCAAACATGAAATTCCTTGAAAACTGAATCTAATTTATTAGTTAGATTGAAGGAGAAAGATTATCAAAATGCCTTAACTTCTCTTTCTATATTTGGCCCAAAATTTGGCCAAATTTCACGTAGATCTTGTAGCATTACATACAGTCTAATCAGCATTCAACATCACTTCGAAAAAATAAAGAATAATCTTTATTACTGACACAAGAGAATATGAAAGGGCAGAGATAAGACAAGGTTTTAAACTGTAAATATTTGCACCCAGCATCGTCTTCTCTCGGCATCTTTGCTAAACAATAAGCATCAAAACCTAAGCTCAATCATACATTTTTGATAATGAAAGAAATTCATTTAAATTCATGGGAACAAGATGGTCATAAGACACACAGGCAAGGCTGTTTTCTTATTTTACTGTCACCTCAAAGAAAGAATTCTGAGTAATCCTGCATGAAATTCATCCTAAGTGCTCCATGATGAAAACATTTTTTAATAACCTGAAATATAACTTTTCCGTCCTACGGTTGAATTCTTTTGTTGTAAAAGCAATATATAACAGACTGCATTTGTACATCACTTAGGGTCTAAATGCAGCATTTCAAAAACATTTTGGCATATTTAGAAATTTATCGATACCTGTTAAACGAAAAAGCTGCTATTTAAAGCTTCCTGATTAAAGATCTTTGTTATTTTTCTGAGTAACGTTCCACAAAGTAGTGTGATGATAAGGTCTTTATCATGATGAAGGCTAGAGATGAAGCATGGAGTTCCTCAGAACACTTTCCGTATTCCCTGAAGCAACACTGTGTCTCAGGGGTGCAATTGACCCTTAATTTCAACTGTCTCACTTGGGCAGTTCCCCAATTAAATCAAGGTTGAAAATGTATGGATAGCAATTACTTACTGTTTTTCTTCTTTTATTAGAAACTATTCAATACAAATTCAACAGGCAGATTATGTTTACTTATATCCATTTTCTACACCAAATATGCATATTATGTTGATTATCATGCATGTTAGGTGTGCATGTCAAATGTACTGTAAAATTCAATGTTCTGTCATAGCATTATGCAAATGATGGAATATTAGGTTTTGTATTATTTTGTTTCAAGAGATTGGTGAGCTAGAGGCAGTAATATTAAATTACTATCTGCCATCTTCATGCCTTCATTACATGGAGCAACCCAGTGTAAAACTGTGCCAAAGGAGGCAACCTTGAAAACCAGAATAGGGTGAGGATTTTTCAATCCAGTTTCCCCTTAAAAAAGTAAGAATTAGTTGGTTTTTTTTGTAACTGTAAAAGTCATCTGCTTAGAAAATCCTAATGGAAGGACATACATACATGTCTACAAGCTTGACCATACTTTAACAGCCTGGTGTTTACTTTCACATTCTGTAAGTGGTTATTGATCTCATCTTTCAGTAGGATACTTTGTCATATACTGTATTTATTTCATCTGAGAGTCTTTCCATCCAAAGTGGTGGCAAAAATTAATGAGGTAACTTTCCTGTGGAAAAAAATGTCAAGTAGAATGAGAGTGTTGTAAGTTAAGGAGTTGCATGTTTCCTCAATCAACAAAAGTGAAATCTGGCAGACTTCACTTTGCCTTCTTGAAGATGTTCTCTGCTTAGTGTAATATTTTGTCAAGTCCTGTACTATGAAAGAGAATTAAAATCTTGCTTTCAATGAAATGGTACATTTTCAGTTAGAGTTCTGTGCTTTACTCTGGCACCTTATAGAATTGTCCTGTTACTTGTATTACCTGGAAAGTCAAAAGAATAAAGTATGGAAGGAGAAGGGTGATTTTGACCCAGCTTATAGATCCTTAACGAACAGAAGAATCTGCCTTCACATGTGTCTGTATAGATCAATAACACTTTAAAGAAGAAATAAATTGTCTTGTGCAGTTTTTACAACGACATGTATACATTATGTATACATATTAATATACATATATGTGTATATAGTAAATGCAAACCATAGATATATACCTGAAACAAAGTCTTTCTTGAACTAAAGTTGCTGGTGCACAAATCTTACTGCTGAGTGTGCACTTGATGGTCTTTAGAGCAAAAGAAAAAAGTTTTGTGTCATAATTTTAGCTGTGTTTCAGGTTATAGCTTAAAAATAATCTTTTAAATATTAATTAACCAGGCCTTTGAAGTTATAGTATCATATAGCTTAGATATACAAGTGCAAAGGGATTTATGCAGATTTTTGTTCAGTTTCTTAAGAAGTCATGAGATAGCAGGACATCAATTTATGCAGAGTGCAAAGTGAACAATTGTTGTAGGAGTGTAATTTACCCCTCAAATGAAAGGTCTGGGTCTGAGGGGGTGCTGCAATATCTACAGTCTTCCCGTCTCCACATAATGGGATTTGTCTCTGGTCATGCAGAGAGTAAACTGACTTCTGCTTCATTTTTTTCAAGGCAGGCGTTTTTTCATCACGTCATCAGATTAAAATGATGAGATAGCAGCCTTTCTGATTGAAGGGTAGTTCTGTCCACTTAGAGCCGGGGATCATGACCAGTGACATATGAGAAATATTTTACCTTTGTTTTGACAGCTTCAAGGCCAGTCGACCGTAAACTGTGTACAGGACCTCTTCCCAGCACATCCCAGCTGTGCCATATTCCCTGTCCTACAGAGTGTGAGACCTCGGCATGGTCAGCCTGGGGACCATGCACCTATGAGAGCTGTGATGACCCTCAGGCCAAGAAGGGTATGTAAAAATTCAGCAGAGCCTTTTAATGATGATTATTTACTATTCCTAAGTCACTAGGCACCTCCGGTTATGCAAGCACACTAAATTTTGTACCAAGAAGTGTATACCTAGTGCCTCTGGGCATCAAAATAAAGTCCTTGAATTAGGACTACATTTAACATTGCTGTTACACCAAAGGCAGCAAAAATGTAGCCTGTTTACTAGGCTCTCAAGATCATTTTGGATTTTTACAGGTCAATTCCCATTTCAAACCTTCCTCTCAGATTGAAAGGGATGCCGTTTGTGTGTTCAAATCACAATTTTGGCACTGTCTCAAAAGGAGGAGAGAAGCCTCCTTTGAGGTGTGTAGTGTAGAAGGCACTCAAAGATTTACAGTTCAGTAATAGCTGAAGAATTCACCATTAGACCGTAAAGCATGATCTGGCAAAGAGACGGGACCATTCACTGTTGATACGTGACGCTGTTTTACTGATGACATATGTGCTGGTTTCAATTTCAGCATGTTTTACAACTTTTTGCCATGCAGAACAGATTGCAGTAACCTGTCATCAAAATAGGAAAGCATGAATACAGTGACAGGGACCTCATGTTAGAAGTCTGTGGGTTTCTGGCTGTAAATGAGAAAAACTGGCCTAGTCATTGCTGCAAAGTGATTATCTGATAAAATTTGGGAATAGGGACTTGGTTTCTTGATTGAAAACAGTCGTGAGAAAGGGCAGCCGCATATGTGAAGGAGCAACTGTGATTACTGTGTCTGCTTAGCTGGATCTTTCTGGCATACTGCTGGCTACACTTCTGTCTGGGCAGCAATCATACAAGTTTTACAAAGCTGTTTTGCGGAACTCTGACCCAACCTTCATCAATTCAAGAAGGGAAAAGCAGTTCAGTGTGCAAATCTATCGGATTAAGTCTCCTCTGAGTACAGCTGTCAAGTAGTCTGTTATTTCTCTTGCTGTTCCATCAGCGAAAGATTTGCTGTGTTTTCAGGGGTAAAGTTTAGGTTTGTGAGACTGATTTGGACATCTCTCTAATAAAAATATATTAGGATGTACTTTACGCAAGCCTTTATTGCTGCACACATGAACAGGGATCTTTTCTCAACTGCCAAAGTTTTCCTCTTATTTGGAAATTCTTACATTTTATTTCATAATTGCACTGACAGTTCTCCTGAGAGAATGATGTAAAAATTGTACAGGCACTCACACTTTTAGCAGCATGTCTCTCTACATATTTCCGTATCACTTACATCCTTTGTGGCTGGAGATATTGGAGTTCTTTATTTTTGAAATTATATCAGCCTTTTGTGTCAGGCTTACTAAACCTTTTGCACACAATTTGGCTGAACTCTACAATTTAGGAAAAAAAAAAACAGCAACTGGAGATAGTTGAAAATGTATTTTTAAAGCAATGCTTATTATAATTGAATTAAGAGGCATGTCTTCAAGGAATCAGTTCCTGCACATATGTATTCGAAAACTCTGCTGTTTAGTTTGCGTCCTGGTAGAAATGACAGAGTTATGTGTGGTATTTTATAAAAAATATCTGTATATTGCTATCCTGCCTGAATACTGATATAAAACGAAAGAGATTGTGAAAAGGTGTGAGAAAAAACAAACTCTTGCCAAAGTTAAAATATTCCAATCAGATATATCAGAAAATATAGAAAGTTATTACACAAGAAACTGTTTCTTGAGTACATTCAATTTGATTAGGTTGTTCTGACTGTATTTAGTCTGGCTTTTTCAATGGGCAATCCTGAAAGTGAGAGAGAGGGATGCTTTTGGTCACTGGCATTGACCTGGCAGATGATAGCGTGTAAGGCCCATCAGTTTCTCTATTCCAAAATGAGTTTAGGTAGTCTTAAGGAAATTTTTAAATGCTTGCAAGGGAATATTGTGATGTTTATTACTGAAAATGTATTCATAGGACTTGAGTTTATTTCCATGCTTTTCTTCTTCTCACAAGGTAGTTATTTTATTCTTCCATTTTATTTTGGAGGGTTGGAGGGGGAAGGGAGTGTTTATAAGCTGATTTCACTTGATAATCCATCCCTGTGGGAACATACCTGAGAAGAAAACAAACAACCTATTGGAGAAATGATAACTCAGCAACGTAGTCAAGATATGTAAAATGAGATGGATCTGGCAAGAGTGATGCTCAGGAAATGATCCTGTCTCCTTCCTGAAGTATACATGACTGTGATAAACAGGGGTTTAAGGCAAAGACTACTGAGGAGGCTCAAAACATTGAAACTCTTGTAAAATATGATCTCTAGTCCTTCTTTAATGAGTTCTTCTACCCAGTTTTCTAAAATGCAGTGTTCTGCTGAGTGTCTGTGGTATGTTTCACAGAGAAGAGGAACAGAACTGTGCACTCAGGTGTAGACAGATAAAAAGTGCTTCACTTCACATTTTAGAGTTGAACTGTTATTTTCGTGGACATTTCAGGCTTTAAACTAAGGAAACGTCGCATCACCAATGAGCCTACAGGAGGAACAGGAAACTGCCCTCACTTGCTGGAAGCCATCCCATGTGAAGAGCCCTCTTGCTACGACTGGAGAATCACGAGGCTGGAGGAATGCATTCCTGACAATGAAAAGCCATGTGGCCCTGGTACACAGGTCCCCGTGGTCGTCTGCGTCAACAGCGATGGTAAGAGGGATGCTTTTTCCTATAGTCCACACCAGCTAGAGTGAAGATACTAAAATGCAGTCCAAAAGGGTATCAGTTTTTGTTCTCAGCTTTCTTGATCCTTAAAACCGAGCTGTCTGGAATCGATATAAATGTCTATTGGTGCTGGTTAGGAAGGCCAAGACCTCTAGCTGCTCTAGGACCAAGTTCCTTCACCTCCACAGGGTAGGTTTTCAAAGCTTCACAAAGTGACTTAGAGAAAATGAAATAGAAAACAGCTATTGTTTGTCAGAAGATCAGATTCATGCCTGCAGTGGCTTGACTGAATTCCCTGATGTAATCCCAGTAACAAAGCTGATCCTCTGAGCCCAGAAACAAATAAAGTGTGAGCAAAGTAAGATGCATTGCAGTAAGTATAGCTGGAAGAAAAATAATAATGTGTTTATTAAAAAGGATGGTTTGATGTGTGTTATGGAGTTGGGTTGACAGTCCAAGCTGTCTTGCTTCTTCAAAAGGTCAAAAAAAATACCACCATTATTCAATTATCCTCTGTGAGACAAAACAGATCTTGCATGACACAGTCATAAAAGCCAATTTTGAAAGCTGCTTACAGAATACTTTAATCTACAGAAGATTCATGAATTACTGTTGTGAGAATAGTCCTTATTCATTAGTAATATTATAGTCTAGAGCAGCATTTAAATTAAAATAATTGTACTGACTGCAGTGTAGTATGGTAAGAGGCTTCTAAGTTCCAACAGAGGATTAAGTAAGAGGACACCTCTGATGAGTGTTAACAGCTGCACAAAATATTTTGAAATTAAATCAGTCAGAAGTAATAAGAGCTGATTATAGAGATATTTAAATCTTGAGCTTTCATGCTGGAGAATTTCGGTCATAATTGAGTTTTGGTGCTTATGTTGAAATGCTTCAAGTTAGAATGTAAGATTTATTTTTCTGCATACACCTAAGAGAACTAGTAACCATTTTTACAGCTCAGAAAGAGATTAGCCTAGACTTAAAATATTGAATCTCCCATATTTTATGTCCTTAGCTCAAAAAAATTCCCTTTGCAGTATAATAATTTCTTGGCAACAACAGTGAAACTATTTGCAGGTTTTTTTATATACATTTTCAGATGAAAAATGGCCTTTTCCTCATAAATAAATGTGTTTCCTAAATGATTGTGAATACCCTTTAAAAAAAATTGTAAACCAAAAAGGCTATTTTTTTTTTCTTTACTAAATAATGGTTTGGCTTACCTTTACTTTGAAGAATTATGTTTTCTCACACATCTAACCTAATTTCTTACTAAACTGTAACATAGTAATTTATACTGACTATAACTTATTGTATATTTGGAGCATGCAATTGAGACATTAAACTTTGAGATGTCTTTTATATATAAGGTATTTTCCCTTGCAAACTCACAGGATTTGCTCTTGGTACTTCATGGACTTTGGTTTTGGCCAAATTTGACTTTGAAGACTTGTGTTTAACTTTTTTACTCCCGGTATCAGTCTTTGTCTGTCAGTGTTTCTGAATTATAAGGCATTATATACTGCTGTAAATATACGGTATTATACATTGCCTATATCAGTAATCTGCCCCAGAAAGAGTGAGAAGTCAGGGTTTAGCCTGTCAGTCTTTAAGATTAAAGAGTTGTGGGCATAGCTTCAAAGAACGGAGAAAACAAATTGCAATTATGGTTTGTTTTGCAAAGATCCGATCACCCAATCATCCAGTCACAGAGATAAGCGTTCAGTAATGTTTGACAGAGTGCAAAAGCAATGGAGAGTAATGGAAGGAATTGCCCCAGCTCTTTGAAATTCCTTGTCTTAGTAAACAGTCTTCTGTACTTCACCAGTAATACCAAGTGTCGTCTTCTGCTTGTCTCTCCCCTGAGAAGGATTAGCATGATGCAGTAGAAGAAAACAAAGACCCACCAGCCTCAGCAGTCTCTCCCTCCAAGCTGACTCTGCTCAAGCATCTCATTACTTTGTTTCCCAAAGCACCAACCCACTAGAAATCCTGTAGACAGCTCTTAAATACTTTCTAAACACACACCACCACCTCTTCCCACACAGTTCCCATCTAGCACTTTGGCCTCCTACCATGGCAGTCAACAGAATATCCGTGGTGTCCTTCACCAAACACTTATTGCAGGCATCTAGATTCTGCTCTGCAGAGTACAAGAGAGCAACACTTTGCAGTCAGGCAAGTTTTGCTTCAAGCCCCACAGCTTCAGGGTAGTTTCCAGTAAAATAAAGTTTGGAGAATGCTACTCTTCCATTGTCTAAACATCATGGTTTAAATTACTCATCCTAAGAAATTTGTGATATTCAGTGTTCTTTGAGCACTTCTTGGAGAAGACTGCATTGACTCTCAGTTAAAGACTGTGCCTCAATTTACAGGATACATAATTTGTATAATAATCATATGTTGCTGTATTTTTGATCTTAGTAGCACGCAGGGAATTTCACTCAGTTTTACAGGTAAAAATGACCCTGAAGAGAAACAGTATGGAAAGCATTAACTATTGCATAAGATTGCTATGTTGCTCAGATGGAATTAATCTTTGCTTAACAGTATTATCTTCGGTCTCTTCAAGATTTGTTATTATTATTATTATCATTAAGCCTGTCTTAAATCTTAAAGTGCCTGGATAGGAAAGGTTGAAATGAAGGGACTTAAATGTATCAAAACAAAAGCATATTGTGCCCTTGGCTTCTGCTTTATGAAATGAAAAAGGCTGGTGGTGTATATTTCAGACTAAGTACTGTACTCTAAATGGATAAAGCTCTGTAGCTTAATACAAAATAAACCCAACACTGATTAGTATATTCTCTTCCTGTGCACGGTTGCATTGTTCTATATATCTTTAGCATGATTAGTTGGGATAATATGTCTTGACCTGGATGTTTGGCTTCACAATTAGAATCAAGCAGCAGTGTTTGTGAAGTTGTTTCATATAATTGGAATTAGCTTCTCTCTTCATTTTGGTGTTTAGATAAGAGTCATTACAGCCTTTGAGACAACAGCAAACAATAGGTTATCCTCCCGTCTCATTGCTGGAGGCCTGTGATTGTCATTCTCTTTCCACAGTGGATGGCAGTAATCAGAATTTTCATTCAGGCTGAAAAAAATATGAGAGTCAGTACCCCAGGTTGTCATTGAAGAGGATATAATGAATTTTGATGTATTTTATTGTATAAATGGAACTTCAGTCTTTTACTGCAGGAAGAACCTTTTCAGAATAAATATTCTTAGTAAATCTTCCAGGAAATTTTACAAAGGAGATTTTTAGGTGAAAAGGACACCTTTTGGTTGTGGAAGCTCCCAGACTGGACAGAAAGTGATCAGAATTCCTTCCTTGTGTACATAATTTCAATAATTAGGCATCTGTTGATAGTGTTCCATTCTACGGATTAACTTTTGCTAATGATAGAATGACTTTTTAAAAATGAATTGATATTCATCTTTTTGTTATATATGTAATATATGCAAGGTATAGAAACACACATATACATACACACACCTGCGTAAATACTATTATTAAGAGTATTAGCACAGTTCACACTCAGAAGAGTGATTTTAGAACAGATGAATTTACTCTATTTCTCTGTAGCAATGACAGTCTATGAAGAATACTGTTTCCAAAATATCTCCGTGTCATTTAAAGTCCATAGTGGGAAAGCTGGCTTTTCTCCACTTTGTTAACAGACATATTAGTGTTACTCATATGTTAATAGGGAAAAATAATTTCTGACATAAAAATCTGCAATATTAACTACTGATGAAAATGCCTTCAAAATGCTCGTTCACTCATTTTGTATTTTATCTTAGCTGAAGGCTGTAGCTCAGGTACTGGCATTGGCTGTAGTGTCCATAGTGTACTTCTGATCCTCGCACATTCATCTGAAATGGCTTGCTCATTTTCTAAGAATTTGTAAATAATAAATTGGTTTACAGCCTTTATAGTATACTGGGCTTTGTACTGGCTGTGTTACTCCAGATATAACAGATCTCACTTTTGAAGCGCAGATTTCTTCCGGATCTTGTTGAAGCTCACTAATTGTTGGGTTACAGTAGCTCTGCAGGGGATAGACAGGAGTGGACTCACTGCAATCTTCTGCCTCACAGCTGAGTCACTTGCCTTGGAAGAGGGAGCCATGGCAACAGCAAGGCTCTTCGTGTATATGCAAATTCCTACAACTCTTTGAAGCAGCAAAATTGCTGCTGAAGTTGTCTAGGCAGAGTGCATGCTGATGTAGGTGAGTGCCGCCAGTTCCTTTCTGGCACCTGGATGAAGGTGGGTGACGCAGGTCTGGCCTTTCTGAGACTGAAGTGCAAATTCAAACCACCGCTGACATCAGTATTTTCTGATGTAAATGGGCAGATTTTAGCTGTTTGGCAATACTGGGGGCAAAGCAATGGTGCTGGTATTAATTAAAATATATGGAAGGTAGATTAGTCTGTTTCATTCAGACATATTTCAAACCAGTTAGTTTAACTACTTTGTCTGGAGCTGAAACACTATACTGACCAAACTGAACAGAGGACATTTCCAGGATACCTCTCCTTTATCTGTGTTTTTTCTCAGCTAGTGAGACTAACTGAAGACACCATACTTCTGCAATATAACCTCCTATGTTTTATTTGCCTTATTGTTTTTCTCAAGACTTAGAAATATTTGTTTCCGAAATACTTCCTCTCTTATTTGTGTTGAATTTTACTTTAAAGTAAATCTCATAAAATTTTTTTCATCTAGTTTTAATTTTCTTCTATAGTTTCCTGATCAGTACCTCAATTTCCTTTTTTGGTTTTTAATGTTTTGGTTGTGGCTTTATATCATCTTACAGTAAGCAGCTAATGAAATAGAATAAATTTCAGGAAAAGCTGAAGATTGGCTGGTTTTTTATTAAAAATATTTTTAACTGGCTTCAGAATCAGGTCTCTCTGTATATTTATGATTTGAATTGAATGCTAACTGAGTAGCTTCTGGTCTTCATTTATTTTCATGATGAGAAAAAATAAGAGATTCAATGGACTTGAGCATAGGTATTTTATAGGTGTGCCTACAGGTAAAGAATCTGCTTTTTCTGACATTTCTGTTGTGCAGCTGTATGCATAGAATGAAGAAACCGTCAGACTGGTTGGATTTTATGATGGTTACTTAGAAAAGAAAATACTACTTTGTGCCACTTTATGACTTAGTTCTTTATAAAGAATGAAGAGCCAGATTCAAATTCAAATTACTTTGAATTATTCGGTTATGCCTGTAAGAAAACCCAGATCAAAATCTGGTCAATGCTCAGAAGTCAATTAGCAGAAAAATACAGTAGCTAATGATAGTGCCTTTGAGCTCATAGTGCCTTATGCTTACAGGAACTTGGTTATATGGGCATTAGTCATCATTTCCCAATATTTATTTCCTAGCTAATATCATAACGGAATTGTTTGAAACTGTTCTTTGCCACTGACAGCTTTTTGGATGATCCTCTGAGGCATTTAAATCAAATGTAAGATGTATACTTTGTTCCTCACTGTAAACACACAGGCTATGAAACTTATAATCAAGTCCTTCCTTTCTTTCCTTTAATTTTCTGCTAACATAAGAAACTATTGAATAAGTTTCTTGGATGCTTGGTATATTTAAGAATTTCTTACTGAGGGTAAAATACAGTGAATGGAAAGGATCTTAAAACTGACACTCTCAGGCCATTATGTTTCAGACCACTGGATTTTTAAGGCATTTCTTTTTAACAAGATTTGTTTTATTTAATGTAAATGGATATAAGGAAAAACAAGGGCTCAGTACTGCTTAGACTATCTCATTCAAGTCTCAGAATAGTTTGATAATTGGTAACTCTTCTGTCAATAAAAGGTCACGTTTAATTGATGACACCAATTCCTTTTTGCCTCTCATTTTGATATTAGGAAAGTGACATGTCACTACTGAGTTTCATGAAAGAGTGGGTGCTTTTAGTATTTATGTAGCATGTAGTGATTTAATTGTATTGAATGAATTAAATACATAACTTTCTTTGGCCATGTCTTTAATAGTTTGCCTGTAATTTGATTTCAATTAAAAGGATAAATAAGACAAAACCAGAGTTCCATCTGCATAGTCCAGTAAACAATTAGCACTTATGACAGTGCAACAGACCCTTGTTTCCAATTTATCATATATTTTTGAAGACAGAGTTGCACTTGATATGGACAATGCCTAATGAGACATTAATGTCCATAAATAATATAATTAAGGTAAAAGCAGGTGGGCCAGCCTAATTACCAAAATCTTTTTTCTGATGTCGTAGATCATAATGTGACTGTCTGGTCAGATAAGCTTGGTGTATTTTGACCTGTTTACTTCTAAAATGTAACACTGCACTTGTGTAAAATTTATTGGACTTCTAGGAGTAGAAGTTGCTGGAGTGGAAAGTGCAAATATTTTGAAAATTACCCAAGAGAGTGCAATTACAGATTTCTCATGATCCACATTTGTAGTAACTTTCTTTTGTTTTTGATGGCACAACCAGTAGGATATTGCAAGAACTGCTTGTGACTAAATTAGAAGGGAGGGATTTTGATGGATATGTTTTCATTTATGTAACATTCAGCAATGCAGGAACCCAATTCTGATTAGACTCCAAGCTTCATCATGGTAAGAATACAGAGAGGGATAATTGTAGATACTGTTCATAACAATTGGGATTTTTAAGGAAGGTCATTTTAATGCTGTACAGTTTTTCCATTTATCACTTCAAATTATGCTATTATGAAACAAGAAAGAAAAAGGAGGTTAGGGAGTTATGGATGGATTATAAAACAGGATTTCTAGACCTGTATTGAACTCCTTTGGTTTTGGATTTGTGTGTCAACTTTTTAACTCCCTAAAACATATTCAGAAAACGTTTGAAATATTTTTACAAAACAAATTTAGAGGACTTAATTTTACATCCAATTCTGTTATATATAAAAATAATGCTACATAGCTGTACATTAAGTACCACTTTCTCAGAAGATTATATGACACAGCACTAGTCATTAATCTTTATGATAAAAATGTTCTAAGACAGTATATTCTCACTAGGTTTGATGGGAGTCAGTTTTCCATCTGAGAAAATGTTGCACAGGCCTATTTATAGTTTACAACAACTTGCATGCTTATGGTACATTTCTAAATAAATTTTATCGAATTTCAAAGCTGTGAAACCACTGTGTTGATAAATGGTGAGGATAAAAATGTCATCATGAGCCAGTCATGTTGAGACAGAATAAATAGGAATTTTACTCTCAGTACTTCCAGCCTAGGGCAGCTCATTGTCTGACCTTTCTTACAAATCATAATTTGTGTTGAGTACCGATTAATGAAAAACCACTCTTATCTGCCAAAAAGTGCTTGACTTCACAAGATAACTGTTCCAGTGGCCACTTAGAGCCTTAAGATAATCTGTGTCATTTTGCAGTTCTTGCAACTCCTGTGCACTGCGCAAGCAGCATCTTCACTGAACACTTAAGAGTCTTCGAACTAAAACATGCTCAGACACAATGACTACTCAAAATCAGGGTAAACAACTGATACCAGTCTCTCCAGCGTTCCCAGCGATCTCTTTCGGATTTTGAAGTGCAGGTAGTCTGTGATTCTACATAGCTGCAACCCCAGCAGAGGGAAATGGAGATTTGTACCAAGGATTTGGTGAAAAAGGGCATGGAAGACAAGAGGAAGAAACCGGTTCTGGGCAAACAATGAGGTTGAAAGCTGGGGAAAGGTAGGATTTGACCCAGGTTTCCTCCAGGGCAATTTCCTGAGACCAAGTAAGGAACTCAAAGTTATAAGATGTCTCTACATGACAAGCATTAGGAATGAATTTGATGAGGGATTTAATCTGCTAAGGGTCAGCCCGTGGGAGGATTTGACAAGCAGCTGGAAAGAATTTGGCAGGGCTGGGTGAAAAGGACAGTGAGGTGACAGACTGGGATTAGTGTCTGGAGAAAATAAGACTGGATAAGAATCCAGAGAATGGGGAAGAAAAGAAAATTCATAACTTCTAGGGCTGGAATGCAATGAATTTTAGTCTGCCTCTGCTTTTGTCTCATGAGATCACCAGACAGAGGAGAAGGTTCCAGCATCAGTGTAACGCCCACAGCAGAAATACTATTTGTCATTTGACTTCTGTTTTAAACTAGAAAACTGGAAAGAAATATTAAGTCAAAATATAGTATTTTAGTTTGCAAAGGCAAGCCCTCAAACATTAAGAAATTAAGTTTGTCTGGTCCTTATGTGAATGCTTCAGAAGGAAGTATTTAATTATTTAATTGTGCCAACATGACATTTTCTCCACAGAACCTGCCACTTATTTGTGAGACAGATATATCTCCTTTGGTGATTAAGTGGGTATTTTGTAGTAATGAATGCAATGTCTGTGAAACAACTAACCTTAGTTGTCCTATTCTTCAGGGTTTAATTTTGCTCTGCTTTTGTTCAGCATCAGCAAAATATAAATAATGCTGACCCGTCACATCTTCAGTGTTCTGAAAATAACGCTGTGCTAGTGGGCGTCTGATAGTCATGACAGAAAGATCTTAGGAAAAATGCCAATTCTGTTTTAATAACACTTTTAATTAGTATGTGGTAAATAAAACATAGGCTCATGACTTGAACAAAGAGAATAAAACTAAAATTACCAAATAGCTCCTCATTAAGGAGTTTCCAATCTGTGAACTGAAGGAGGAAGGGACCCAGTGGAAAAATAATAAGCATGTGATTATGCAGTTAAAAAAACTGCATTATACAAAGGCAGCTTTAATTTTGACATTTACTGCTTGGTTTCTTGACATAGTTTTGGGGTAACATGGATTAAGTATGTAAATCTTGCCCTAGGAATTATCAAATGTTTGGGTTTAATTTTATTTAGACATCCTTTATTGGTACTGATGTTATTTTATGAATAGAAAATTGATGTATGAGTGTTTTCCAGAAAAAAGATATTAAGCAGAAACTACATGAAATCTCTTGTTCTGAATGTCTCAGAATTGAGGTTTTTTATTTAAAGAGGGGAAAAAGAAAAACTGCATTAGCTAGAAGCATCTTCTATATTGTGGCAGGCTTCTAGAAAACCAGTAGTGAAAGGGAACCCTATTTTCAGGGTACAACTGATTTCTGTGAGTAGGTGTAAATCTACAGTGCAATCTCTCAGATTTCTATGACTTTAGGACATTAACTTGCATAATTTATTAACAGAGTAGAAAAGTTGTAATGTCTTTATACTCGCAGAGGTGTTCCTGGGTTTTTTTTTGGTTAAGTTGTGACAATGTTATTATATTTCCTTAATTTAGCATAAGTTTATAAAATGTAGTGGTATTTACCTCTGGTAGCATTCCTGACAGCTCCTTCTCTGAATCCATTCACTTCGAGGCTAGGAGAAAGAAAAAGTCAAAAGGATGGGTTAGTTTTAGTCTTCTGGGGAGGAATCAGCTATGAAAATGTTTCCAAAAGAGAAGGTTAATTCACAGTCTGAGCTCCCTAAAGGCATGCTGTGCCTTCCACTTGTAATGATGAGAAGATATTCATTGCAAGATGGATAAAAAGATGTTCTCCAAAGACTGCATTTTATCTGCCAGTAGTAGGACACAGACAAAAGCATCCATGAAATTAATTTAAAAACCATTTCTCAGAAATGTGTAAACATGACAGTGGCAGTGATCTCTCTCACACCTCTTGGGTCCTATGTTTTAACTGTGATTGAATTGAGCTGTCAGATTACATAGAGAGTGACAACTCTTTACTAGCTGCAGCTGGATGAATAATGCAAAGAAAACGTTTGCAATCATCTTTTGCTGTATAAAATAATTTTTTTTACTCTGTTAAACCCCCTTTTGAGTTGCACGTGTATTTGTGTGGCAAGAGGTATGACAACTATATATGAATGTGCAGTTGTAAACTTGATGCAAATTCACGGTATAGTAGTGAAATCCTAGATAATTGACCAACTGAAAAATTCACTTAATGTTCTGTCAGGTGCAGACCATTAATCATTCTCTTCATCTGTGAGTTAAGCTTTTGCATTACGGAGAAGAATAACATTAAAATATTGGTGGCCAGATTCTAGGAAAATACTGCAATGCTGAAGTATTTATGAACCCATTTACGATGCAACTTTTTGAACTTTTTTAGCTTAAATGTATAAATTTGTTAACCAAAGATAATGTTTATGCTGAAAATGAGAAGCCTGAAGTTTGTGAAAGTTTTGGTCTTTCTTGAAAAACCAGGACATTTAAGGTAAAATGCAGATTAGTACCTCAGTGTAGGGAATTGTTGAAAAGATTGTGGCGAGCACTGTCATTCTACTGACATTAGTGGAACTGTCACATTGTTTTCATGCTACTGTTTTTCTTGCCTATTATTTCCTTTTTATGCTTCTCTTCCTAACTCATCCCTGAATGTTAATCTAGTTCAGATCAGCACATCAGAATTATCTTTTCTAATCGAGCTGGTTTGAAGTCACTGACATTCCACTGCCCTTCCCAAACTTGCTCTCCAGGTTATTTTGACCTTGTTGGATGGGAAAGGAGGGGGAAATGCGTAAAACAGAACTTACAATAAAATACCTGTGAAACCTTTTAAAAGGCTACAACTGTCGATGTGCCCATATCTGATGAGGTTAAAAATTTCCTGAGAATACTCAGCAGTGAAAAAATAATGTAATAATTTCGAGTGATTAATAAAACATCTTGTTTTTTAAATAAGCAAAAAGACACATTGCAATAAAAGAAATACATGTTGCATTTTCAAATCCATGTATTTTAAATCCTACTATTGCCAATATTCAAATAACACCATCACTATTTCTAAAGACTGTGAAAGAATTTTTCTTCACTTTTAAACACAGTAGATCTTCTGTAACATTTTAAATACAAATAGAGAAAGTATTTTTAATATTTTTCCTGGAAGTCATAATTTTATATAATTTTGGCTTGATTAGGAAAAGTTTATGAGAATGCTCTCTTGATCTTGGAACTAATATCTTTTTAAGGTGACTTGGTACTTTTGACAAATGTTTTCAGAAATACACTGTGAATTTTCAAGTGATCTCATCCTCGAGGTTCTCAATGTCTTCTTTTTTCCTTATAGCTCTGTCAGCACTTTTCTCCTCCTTTCCCCATCCTGCTAAAATGGCCTATTGGTTTGACATATTGATCTCACTTGGTCCCATGACTAATATTGATTTTATTCTCAATGGGACCGTAGCCTATCATCAAACTTATTTTTTCTTTCATATCAAGATGACATTTGATTGGCTTATTTGACACTAGAAGGCAACTCTGCTTGGTTATGATCAATACACTTGTATTCTCTGTTCCTTATCATTCTCAGTAAGACTACATTAGCAAATGAACCATGAAAATGTTTCAACTACCTGTCAAGCAGTAGGAAAATTTTACTCCTGTTGTTAGGCAGTGTATGGGTACTCTGCTGGAGTCTTTATTAGAATTATTGAACTTCTATCCCTGTGGTACAAGTCTACTGCGGTATCAAGTTAAAAGTATAGGAGATTTTCAGCTAAAGGCATATCATGTTTCAGGTTTTTTTACTTTGCTTATATGCATGAAGACACTTTGCAGAGTTGATCCAAATTAACTGCAAAAATAATTACTTAAACTATATTAAATGTGTCTCTGAATCCTCTTACTCAAAGTGGCCTTAATTCTATTTGTCAATTCTATTTGTCAATAATTTTCTCTTTCCTTCTGAATAAGGATAGCCATACAAAATGTTAATACAGTTTAACTAATCTCCTTCAAAGTCCTAGTTTAATTAATTTGGATTAATTCTTCAGTACTCATGTTTAGATCAGGCTTTTTCAGAGATACTGACTTTAATAGTTCAGATACAGCCTACTTCATGCTGTTGAATATTCAGTGCTATCAGAAGTAGTGAAGAATCAAAGAAGTATCATCTGTAAGAAGAGTTTCCCATTAGTCTTTGATGCATAATACAAAATATGCACTCGGTGACTTACAGGATTGTGTCAGAGATAAAAAGCCTGTGTTACTTTTTAGGCCATAGTTAGTGCTACAAGACACCCTCAGTGTGCCTTTGTGTGCATGTACTGAAGGAACTTGCCTCATCTATGTATATTGGCTTTTAATTTTTTTTTTTTTAATCTGAGACCCTCACAGGTAGCCAAGTGGTTGCTGTATCCCTGGGGGAACTGAGACTGTGTCTGCCGTCATCACTGCCACTTAGAAATACAGGGAGAATTGGAAAAATCTTTTTCTATACTTTCGGAGTGAATTCAGGTTTTCAACCTGAACAAATCTAGCAAAGTATAGTGAAAATTTAGAAAGGGGATAAAGGAACAAGAGGTAAAATTTCAAAGTGGTTACCACAAAATTTTAAGGTGGCAAAAAGAGAACAGTTATTTTTCACTTTTCTCAATCTCACTAAGAAAAGAAGTCAAGCCCAAATAAGTTTTCCCTTTCGTGGAAAAAAAAAAGCATGATTTTTTTTGGTTTTGGTTTTGTGGTTTGGTTTTTTTTTTTCCCCCAGCAGAAATGCCTCTGTTTTCTGTATATTTCTATGTTAACATAGCTATGGGATATTATTTTTTCATACTGTTGTTTAATCTGGCCAAATGACATTGCATTTTAAATAAAAAAAATATTATTTGGGTAAAGAAATACTATTTCTTACCCTAGTTTTATTCGTGTCTGGCAAATTTAGACTCTATCTACATGACTGTAATCCTGATAGATGACTCTAATATAAATGGAGGTACATATGTTCTGCTGTTACCAGACATGAAAATGGGTTTACTGGAAGCATTAATATTGTATCTGAAGGTGTTAGTTCATTATGTTTAACCATTATTTTTAAGTTACAGCCAAAGAATATGCAAAGATGTTTTCCATCTGAAGCAATTATAGCAGGAAATATCCATCTTTAAAATATGTTCTTAATTTTTGTGTCAGAGTTGTCCCTTTATTGTTATTATTTCAAGATATGGAGTGCTATTTTGGTTTTGGTTATTCCTGTAACTGTTTCATATATGGCAAAGCTTTACCTGATGTATTAGGGAATACTGCCTTGGATTTTTAGCAGTGACTCACTTCTCTTGAAATTTGCATGATCGAAACTTTGGATTAATTTAAGGACAGGGAAAAAACCTTGTAACCAGAACTGTCTTACCTCTGGAGCAGAATGGCTTTCACATCTTTCAGCTTTCCTATAAACCACTTGCAGGGGTTACCTGCTTCTGCCTGTTTTCTGCACAGTCGGTAATATGCTGTGTTGTGGGGAAGGTTAGCAAACCCATGCTACCCTGTAAGCTGTAACTGAGCTCATTTACTGGTTTGGTTACAGCGAAGGAGCTGAAGTGTTCAGGTACTATTTCTGAAATTATATTTCTGCATGAATGTGGGAGTTCTTGAAGCCAGTGTCATCCCACTCATCACAATTATTTCTCCCACAAGGTGAATAAAGAAGAAATTTGCACATAGCCATTAACAAGAAGTTATTGCTTGTAAAATGTGGTGTTTCATCTCATTAAGGAATAGAAAATAATAAAAAGATCATGATTTTTTTCTTAAGTGTGTTAACGTGCTGTTATCTTTGATTAGAAAAGCAGCAGATATGGTGGTTTCCTAAGTTCCAGCTATTTTCCTTTTGTATACGATTACTTCCTTTCATTACTAGTCATTTGTCATTGCAAATGTTTGCTTTAAAAAAAAAGCCAAAACCGCATTTTAAAATTTAGCATTTTATTTTAAAAGGTGTATGTATCTTCCATTATTTGCATAGAGAAAGGACAGCAGTCAGTGGCCTTTTCTAGATGTCACTGGTTTGTGTGTGCAGGTAGGGTGAAGATGTAAAGAAGATGAAGGTACCTGTGCTTGGGCTCTCAAGTTTCTCATTTAAAAAAACCCCCATGTTTATGAGATTCACAATGAGCTTTGCGAGTAAGTGGCTGAAGTATCATGTTTACCATTTTTCTTTCAGTAAGGAGTAGACTCTATGATACTACACTGAAACCAAAACCGTAGTAAATTTGCACACGCAAATCACCAAATCAAACAGTTTACAATCCTGCAATGTTTTCATATCATTAAACTATTAGACCAACTTTCTGTCATTCTTGCATAATGAACAGATGTGAGTAACCAGTGTATTTGTCTTCATTGAAATCAGTGCCGTTTCTACTTAGGCTTCTTAGAAGAAAATTACTTCAAGAATATTAACCATCAACTAATTAAGATGTACTTAATTAAATGCAAATGCTACTTAGCAAAAGCGATTGAGAGAAAGGCATGTGATTAGGGAATTAGCAACTGATTTAACACTTGGAGCTACCAGCTAGGCACCTAAGCATTAGAAGTGAATGTAGAAGCTTCACTTGACAAGAATAATACAAGGGGAAAATACACCATCTTTTCACATTGTGTTTGTTGAAAAACTTAGGAATCAATGAAGTAGGATATATGGAGGTCACAAATTGTAGTTAATGCTGCTTTATGTTTGACAATTACAGAGGTTAAAAATTGTTCCAAATGTTGAAAATTTATCAGTATTTTTTGACAGCTGATTCAGGAACTGTAACGGAAAATAATTATTAAGGTAATACACTGTTGCTGCTGTTTTAAAGACACTGCCATTTTACTAACATTAAAGCTTTTTTTTGGAGCAGATATGAATAAATACCATCAACATGATATGAGGGATAGTGGGATTATTAAAACATTTAAAGTTTCCTATTGTCTATCAAAGTATGTGTTATTTGCTAGTATTGAACTGATTCAAGGGCAGAAATTGTTCTGTCAGTCAGATACTGCTGCATGTGCTGCTCCAAATACTCTTAAGATTGTTGAGCTGGACAAGATGGTAAATGATGAATTTCATGTAAATATTATCGTTTCCCCTTTCTGTGGCTTATTTGATTAGGTTTTCAGAGGTTAACTTCTAAATTCTCCCTACTGAAGAGTCTGGGTCAGCTTTTTGAAGTTGTGTATACATTTTAATTAGAGACACGTGCTCTAAGAAAGACAGCGTTCCTCAGAGGATTCCTCCTGTATAACGAAAAACAAGCAACAAAACAGAATTGCCAAAAATCAGTCCTGAGACTGAATTTCCAATCAGCAGTTCTGATAAAGTTGAAGTACAAGAAGGAGGTTTGAGGAAGACACATTGCAAGTGTCTGCTTATGAAAAAGGACAGCATTTGAATGAAAGTATTATGGGTATGCATAGTTCACAATGTAGTTCTCTACATATCAGGGTTAATTCTCCAATTATAACCTCAGTTTCATGATGCAATCACCCCAAGTTTGCCCCCCTTTAAAGGCTTTTAGTTTACACATTTTGAGGCCCAGTGTCCTTGGAGTGGAAACCTGCAGAGGTTTGTTATGTCTGACCAGCATGAGAGAACAGCAGCTCACAGGCCACAAGGAACTTCAGAGTTACACACCAGGCAGTACAGGATTTGAAAAAATATAAAAGTTAAAACCTAAGGCATCATACCTCTTCTGATCATTTTAAAAAGAAAAGGTCACGCTACTGCTGGAGCACCAAGGTTTGGAAGAAAAACATAATTTGCTGTGACTGTTCATGCTAAGCAGGCATGATTTTTCCTGTTGTGGTGAACTTTGGTAATCAATTAGTGATTTGAAAGAAACGCAGAAGTATTAGAAATTAAAACAATAATTTCAGTTTATCCTGGTGATTGATTATTGTCTGCTCGTTTGTAGATATAAGGTGTCCTTGCATGTGAAGATGTATGGGATTTTGATAAGTTTGATAGCTTTTCTGTAATGTGAAGAATTTCCATTTTGCATTAGACTAATCATCCAATGTGTTGACCAGGTTATAACTAAAGAAAATCTGGTATGGAACTTCACATTTGGATACATTTGTACGTTTTCTTATTTAGTGATTTTCTTGAGTTTTTAAAAAATTGTCTTTGCAATAATTACAGTTAAAGTCATTAGTAGTTCTTTTATACTCTTACAGTCTAGTCATGACATCCCTGTAACTTTGAGGCAAGTAGATTACGGACTGATGACTTTTTAGTGGAGAAGGATATGTTTTACTAACTGTGACGGCGGTTAAAGTTAGTTCCAAGTGAAAACCAGGACTGAGCACATAGCACAGATCTGATTTTAGTATGTTTGGAATATAGATAGGCGTACTTTGTTCTTGATGGGCAGAGTGCACACAACATTTTTAGCTCAGCCAGTCTGACACATTCTGAGATTGACAAGGGAGTCAGTATAAGGACAGATATAGGTCCTCATCTGAAAGGAATGCATATGGGAAACTGCATGGGAGTTCAAGATAAAGAACATTCTCAGCCATTTCAGCCTTTACAACCCATACTAGAGGCAGTTCAGTACTTTCCTGTTGATTATTTTTCTACACAGGAAAGGAAGGAAACAGTCAGCGGCAACCAGCACAGCTCGCAGATTTTGCTACCGTGTGAAGTAACTGCATTTTTCTCCTGCAGCCTCCATGCTTGGAGGCATTACTGAAGGCAGTTAAATAATGGCAAGGCCTTCTTCACCCACAAACACTTTAAAAGTTGAGCTCTGGAGTGCTTTTCCGAATATTTCAGCTGCCCAGCAATTTTCCAACGGATGACACATCATGTACAAGATACTGACAAAAGAGACTTTTTTCCCCTCAAGTTGAAGATATAATAGTGCATTTGAACACACTGAAATAAGCAATAAATAATCTGAAGTCTGCAGTTTTAGCATTTGGGCTCAGTTGCTGTCATTACTTGTTTTATGAACTTTAAAATACAACTGTAAAATTTGTTTTGCCACTGTGTGATATTCCTATCCTTTACTGATTACACAAGCATGTTAAAAATAATGTTAGGTATTAATGTTCAAAGCACTCTCTTGATTTAATTCCGTTTTTTTTTATTTTATTGTCAAAATTTACTTAGTTTATATCAGGTTATAGGTCAGTCTTTCAGAAACTATAGCTGGTTTCCTCATACAGAACTGAGACGAGGCTCATTGACTTATTGCATAGGGCTCCAGCAGCAATTTTATTTTATGCTGATTTTTTGAAAGTTGTTCTCTATGCCTCATTGAATCTTGCAGTGATTTTACTGTTCATTTTAAGGCTTAAAAAACATTTTTCTCGCTGTTAAGCACTTGCCTTTCCATTTACTATAGGTCAGAATTTGACAGCAATTTTTTACTGTGCACTGAAGCATGCACCATGTTAAAAGATGCACAATAAGCAAGAGGGTTTCTTTACCATGACTCTCTAGTGATTCCAGCTGTAGGAATGCTTCCCATTGGAACTTTCTTAAAGCATTTTACAAGAAACTTAAATATCAGGCGCATTTTACGGATGAGTAGACAAAAGCACAAAGGACTGACATGATTCAACGACATTAACCACAGAAGATGATCTAGCCCAGACTTTAGCATCTAGACTAAATTTTCACAGACACATTACCTTTGTATTGTGAATGTAATAAAACAAGAATGGTGATATGAATACAGTCTGATACTTATTAGTCAGTTCCTCCTGAATTCTATTCACAAGCTGCCTCTCTGATCTGTAAATATTTGCCTGTTCAGTAGGCGGTTTGGGGTTTTTTGTTTGGCTGACTTGGTGTTTTGTGGTTGTTTTTGATTGCTTGTTTTAAAGCAACTTAATAGTTGCGTAGTTCAATAGTGGCTCTCGTGTGCATACATACCCAGAAGTCTTCAAGCCAAGAAGCTGGCCAAAAGGGGGTTTTAATGTAGTGACTTGCTTTGCTGATTGTCCATCTGGATCCACCCTAATTATTTGAGGAAGAGATGTAAATTTGAAAGGCTATCCCCTCGGCACTCCTCACTGATGTAAATCCTTAAAAAAAAAAATCCCAGGAAACGTTTAAACAGTTTTTGACATTTTAAATTCTTGAAAAACAAGACCTCTTTTGCCTCCTGCTATTTTTATATGCAGTCATTTCCTTAAGTGCAATTTGGAGATTTTAGCCCAAAATGTGCGTCTCTTGCCTAAGAGAAAAGTATCATTCAACAACATAGGCATTGTTTGTAAATATGGACTGTTGCTAGATTCCAGATTTTAAAGAACAAATCAACTGATAAATGATGAAGAGTTCTCTTGACAGAAACGTCATATTCTGTTTTCATCTCTTTTTTTAACTTTTTGTCATTCTATTGTTTCGAGTATAAGTAACCCAGGGCAGAGGCCTTTCAGTCATGTTTTTTGCAGTTCTGTCATCAATTCTTGTGCAACATAAATTTATACTCATAATGTTCAAGTAAAATCATAAAATCATAGAACGGTCAGGATTGAAAGGAACCTTAAAGATCATCTAGTTCCAACCTTTCTGCCATGGGCAGGGACACCTTCCACTAAGACATGTTGTTCAGAGCTCCATCTAACCTGACCTTGAACACTTCCAGTGATCGGGCATCCACCACTTCTATAGACAACCTGTTCCAGTGCCTCTCCCCCTTCACAGTAAAGAATGTCTCGTTTAATCTTCTCTCTTTTAGTTTAAAGCCATTCCCCCTTGTCCTATCACTACACACTTTTTTTAAAAGCTCCTTTTCGTCTTTCTTGTCAGCCTTTTTTAGGTGCTAGAAGGCTGCTATAATGTCTCATTGGATTCTCTTCCCCAGGCTGAACAACTCCAATTTTCTCAGCTGTTCCTCATGGGAGACATATTCCAACCCTCTGATCACCTTCGTGGCCCTCCTCTGGACTTGCTTCAACACACAACGGCAAACATTTTCAAATGGGACCTTTTCTAAGTAGTCTTTACAGTGGCCTTGTTCCCAGCATATGGTTGACCGGTTCCTAGTAGTTGATTACACTACGCGCTTTAAAGAGGAAGGCAAAAAAGGTCAAGTTGTTCATAAAATCATTAGTGAAATGTCAGAAACAATTTAGTCTAAATAAAATATTTCCCTGAAGATAAGAAGTACCCATTATAAGACATTCCTTCCAACTGCATTTCTATGCTATTGAATTCATCAGATAAGAATTGGACAGCTGACAAAAACAAAATGCCAATATGTAAGACAAATAGCTCTAGAATATTTTCTCTGTAAAAGCAAAGAAAAAAGAGGGGCTTTGATTTTGAGAGAGAATGAAGGCTTGGTTTCATTCGAGATACAAACTCAGACTGAAACTAAGTTAAAAGTATTTCTCATTGTGGCACCAAATTTAGCTTGAGTTTAAATTTAAAAGCCAGTAGGTGATAAATAAGTTCAGTAGAGTGTCATTTGTTTACACTGTGACACACTTTATTGTAATAGTAGCATTTCTTGCAAAGTGTGCAAGTGTCCTGGCAGTTTACCTTATTGAGTCTTATTTAGCAATGGAGCAGTTTGAGAGTAGGGTTCACCCCTTTTCTAGCTTTTTTTTCTATGTGGAATAAAAATTTACAGTCCTCTCCTCTGTCTCTTGCCCTTGAACCCAAACACGTGCCCATTCTGATGAAGCAGAAAGGAATCCTTCCTGCATTGGTGTCAGGATGTGATGACCTGCAACATAACAGAGGGAGCAATTGGTGCAAAGACTGAGTCCGGTGAGGGAAGCAGAACCTTCTGTGGGAGAGCTATGAAGCCTTTGGCAGGGCTCAAATTTGTATTTTAATATGGGAAAATATAGCTGTTGAGACTGACTTGATCTCCAAGGTCTTTATAATTGAGATGACTATGACTACTTTAGGCTATTTTAAAAACATGAGCTGAAGGATTTTCCCTGGTTTTCAGAACCGAGGAAGATTGATGTTTGTAGTTCTGTTGTGCCTAAGTATTCTGTATGAATAAAATATTTGGCACCAGTTAAAAGGATCCAATATTGAATGGATGGCGCTCATCTTTTACTCTTTCACAAAGAATTTGGTTAATACTTCTGGGACTCATGATATGTCTTTAGTACTAAAGAACCTCCTAGTTTCAGGAACTCAGTTTTACAGAGATTCTTATTTAAAAAGTTCTAAGACTGTAAACCTTGAATGACAAAAAATGTAGTTTACGTAGTTTCTGTTTTGATTAGTATTTGAATCATTTTGTTATTATTATGCTATTGAGCAATAAAGCCTAATTTGAGACTCGGTAAAGCATTGTTTTTAGATCTTCGGCTTCATTTATAACGTGCTCAGTTCTCACTGAATTAGCTTTCAGATTTCATGTGGCAGTTAATAAGAGTAACTGATGCCTTTATGATTCAATTACAGGGTATTTAATCAATATAGCTAACAAATATTTTGTCGTATTGGAGACTTATGTTTATTTGCAAATATTAATAAGACGTTATTTTGTTGATATTGGCTATTAAAACAAAGGGATTGACATGATGGATCTTAGAAAGTGCACAATGTAGACAACTCCTTTTGGTCTGTCAAGATCATGTAAGATTCAAGAGTCTTTCAGTAGATGAATCGTAACAGAAGGTTTTATGCCCTAGTACAACAAAGATCATATAGCACAAAAGGCATTGAGATGCTTTGAAATGT
>VZTA01017465.1:142640-165179 GCA_013398855.1 Mohoua ochrocephala
CCTTTTCAGAAAATTAAAAAAAAAAAAAAAAAGAAGGGTTATGTTTACAACTGAACTGGCTCTTTCATGCCTTAATTGTATGTGGTTATTAGGGCCTCAGAAGTCCAGTGTACTCTTAGATGCAATATTTTCACAGTTCCTCATAACAGGCATTATGTTATGATAACAAGGCCAGAATTCTAAAAAGTGGACCGGAATCTCTTGCTCCTCCATTTTTTCCATCATTTGCTCCAACATGAAGATTTATCATGAGACTTAGTGATATCAGAATATGTGGTCATTTGTTCATTCCTCCCGTAATAAAAACTTATTTGATCAAGAAATCATGTCACCTCACAAAACTATCCATGTTGTGATTAAGGTCAGGCAGATCTCAGACACAATGCTCCCACGATTATCTGATTGAAAACAAAAGAAACCTTGCTACTTAGACACTAGCTAATATTTCATTAAGCAATTCCTACCAGCCTGGATCTTTTTATTATAATGCAATGTGTACCTACAGAATATAAACGCATAGATCTCGTTACACTTCCATGACACAAAGACTGATGTGTTGCTGGTTTGCTAGCAAATGAAGATCTTTCTAACCAAACAACACTCTGACCGTAATTTACTGCAGCTTTTCATATTTTGACGGATAGCTGCAATTCAAAGGATGAATTGGGGTTATAAAGCTGACTAAGTTAGGATGTTTTTCCCCTTCTCCCACAAATGTGGATGAAAACTGGGTCATTACTATACATGTATCTCCATGTGCACAGTTTTCCCTAGATGTATTATATACTCTGTTATTCACATTTGGATTTTTGTGTGGGATCAAGTATATATTACAAAACGAAAGCCCAAAGACCACCCAGGCTGACATTCACTTCATGAGACTATCGAATCAAACTAGGTTTAAGTACGCTCTTCTAGAATCGAGGCAGAGGAGACAAGTGATTTTAATAAAAAATCTATTTACCTTGTTTGTACAGAAGAACAGAATCTAATTTGTTTGTGTGCCCATCTGGACTGGATTGCTCATTTTAAGTTAATTTAGCAAATGATAGACTGCTACTGGCCTTTTTTTTTTCCCAGGAGAAGAGGTTGACAGACAGCTGTGTAGAGATGCCATCTACCCAATCCCGGTGGTGTGCGAAGCGCCGTGCCCAAAGGACTGTGTGCTCAGCATGTGGTCTGCCTGGTCCTCCTGCTCACACACCTGCTCCGGCAAAACCACAGAAGGGAAGCAGATGCGCGCCCGCTCCATCCTGGCGTATGCAGGTGAAGGTAAGGGCTCGCGCTCTCCCAGGCTCCCGTTTGATTGTGAATGCTCCACTGTCTTTGTGATGGCAAAGTAATTTATTGATTGACAGGAACAAATTGTTAGGTGGAGTTGTGGGTTTTTAAATATAGCAAAATTGTTTAAATGGTTATCCTACATTTACTCCTGGTACCTAAAGCTGTTTTAAAGAGGTTTTATTTTGTCCATTTCAGTTAATGTTACTGTATTTTTATTAACATGCTTAATGTCATTGTTTCTATTTCAGATGTATGATTTTCTTGTTTTCCATTAAAATTAAATAAGGCAAACAGTTTCTCTGATACAGACTAGGACCCCTAATTTAGGTCCAATTTGGAAGGATACAAGTATCCTGCATGCTGAAAAGATGAGAATTTTAATGGCTCAAATGTTAGCAAATGGGTTTTGTAGTTTCTTATCTCAAACTGGTAACTTATGTTACCCTACTAACATTTTTATTCATAGCAAGGCTTTGGTTTTTGCCCTACAAGTCCTCACTCGTGAATGGTTTCCGTTTATTCAAATGGTCCTTGTGCAGTGTCTGCAGCAAATACAAAGAGAAGACATAGCTGGAATATAAAGGAGAAGAAGAAATAGGTTTTAGATAAAGGTTCATGGCTATTCTTTGATGATTTTCCATGGTTCCTACAGCTCTTGGTTGGTTTTAAGTATTTGAAGAGGTGGATGGGTCATAGAGGAAATATATTCTGGATATAACATGGTTCAAAAAAGGCCATGTCAGATGTGCCAGGGTCTAGCTGATAAAATGCCTCGTGCTACACCGGGAGCCAGGAGACACAGGCACCCAAGAGTTCTTGGAAGATGTTTACCCACACGTATTACTAACAGAAAAGTTAAATGCCTTCAATATAAAAGGATTGCATCTATGTGTTAGTTCTTCTTTGAAACTGTTAAGCATTTTATTGCTTTACATTAAGATGAAATTTAGCTGAAAAGTGAAAGCCACAAGGTATGGAAGCAGTGACACAGAGTATTTGTACACTTTGCTGTTTGCAGACACAGCTAACATTGCTAAAAGTGTACTGTGTATTCGACAGAATTTGGGTGATTGTAAAGAAAAATTAATACAGCAGAGCACTTTCAGCCTTTTCTGTGAAAGGAACCTTTCCTAGAAATGTAAGTGGCAATAAGAACTACGCTCTATTTTAGTAGCTGATTCAAATCATATGTTACTTAGATGGATCTATGTAACAAAGTAGAAACACTTTTAAAATTATAAACAAAATTGGGTTTGTGTTGCCTCTTTTTTTTTTTTTACAGTGTGCCAAACAGACTCATTTTGGGGGAGACACAGAGCCAGATAATTCAAATAAACCTATATTCAGGTGCTCCTTGCTTGTCCATGTAGGTCAAGACAATAGATTTTCGATATACTTTCGTAATTTTACTGGAGACAGAAATTTAAACTCCTGACAAGCATGCCACAGAAGTGAAAACCTAAATTACTGAAAAAAGTATTCCACTTTCTTATGCTTAATCTTAAAAGGTACTCCTTATTCTGACTTTGATACTTAATGCCGCCTAGGTTAATTTATGAGGCTGCAGATGCAGCAAAGCTGTTCAGCATTTCCTGAATTTTAGGTATGTGAATTTTATTCATGTTTGTTGTGCAATGATCAGAATCAGCACAGAGTGATCACAAAGGCAGACAGATCTCAAACCACAGAGGTTTGAGAAGAAATCCCTAAAGTAAGGCTGAGAAAGCTAACTCATTACCTGGGTATTGTAGTGCTTCAGCTTTGCTCAAACCCTGGCTCCTTTCCTACTATTTCAGATGAGATTATTCTGTGCATTTTTTTAAGGATACAAGCTGGTAGGTCTGCCCAGCTTGCAGGAGTGCACTCACATCTTGGTCAGACCTCTTCAACACTGTGTTCCTTTGCACTCTGTACAAACTCCAGAGAATGAAAGTATATAAATAAATGAAAGAACCTTCCAAGGCTTAGGGTAGTTTTACAACTCTAGCTGGAAGGTACTTTTCATCTTTTCTTGTATTATATTCAAAATGTAGCAGTTTAACTTTTATTTTTTATGCTTCAGTGGAATTAGAGTTATTTTCATCTTTCTCCTCTTACTCCTGTTATGCCTTTTAGTCATTTGTTACATGACAAAAAAATGACTTTGCACCTCCAGAATTCTATGACCGAGATCTGCTGTATTCCCAAAACAAAATATTGGGTGCTGGGAGGCCATTTCATGTTCTAGGAGCACAGAATATATTCATGTATCTGAACATCTGTATTCCGTTGATATAAAAGGAAGATTCACTTGAACGTTTTTTTGGAAAACATACAGTTCTCAGTTCTATTCAGAACTTAGAAAAAAATGAACAGAATTGTAGATGGAAGCTCTGTAAGCATCATGTACAACTAAAAATTCCTAGTCACAGAAATGTAATACAGATAATTCCATTTACACATTAAAACTGAGTTCTGAAAATAGCTATCAGTTCTGTTCAGGTGAACAGTCACACAAGTGTTTTCTTTCGGATTTCTGAACCTTTTCTTGAACTGTTGGTGTGAGAGACAGACCAGGCCAGGTGAGCTATTCTATAGTAATTTCCGCATAATGTTGCCATGAGTTTTTACTCAAAACACAATAGGACAACTATATTGTACATAAATATATGCTATTCCTATTATATATCAGGATTGGATATTAATTAAAGAAAAAATGTGCAAGAATGTTGCCAATCCGTGAATAAGGCTAAATTTGTATTGTAAGATGACATAAGGAGTCCAGCTGCGAGACCTCGATCACACACATCCTCCTGCTAGTCATTCCGTCCACAAGCCTAGGAAGATCACAGCATTGCAGGCATTACATGCTCCATGAATGCTGCAATCCCTCTAAGTATCTGAGGCATTTAATTCTTGTTCATTTGGGTACTTAAACATGAACACCCCATTGAAATTTTTGAGAATCTATAGATACACGTGAAATAGGTTTTTTTATCTGGCTCTCAGATGGTTTTTTACCAAGCATTGTCTGTGATTGTTCAGTTTCTCTCCTCTTTGAAATGAAAAATACTATGTTCTGCCATTTTTCTTGGCAGATAACTGTCTGTAATAGAGCTATGTCATTTCACACCTGAGAAATTATTTTTCCTCTTATTTCCCAGCTATCTCTGCTGCTGAATTGGTTTGAGGAAACCATCAAGTTAACATAACTGGCCACCAGGAAACCACAGTATAATATTTTTTTTTTTAATGACTTAGAATAGGAATAATTCAGTAGTATTATAATGGTTCCTCAGTGTTGAGAATAGGTTCACAGGAAAAATATAAGCCCTATGTAAATTACAACAGTGACATAGTTTTCTGATGAGCTCTGGGATACCAACTGCCCTTCCAGCACCACAGTGATTCCTGCTTGAGCCAGGAGCTGACCTCAGTTGTACGCCCTCTCGTCATCATTTCCTCATTCCCAACAAGACCCTTTTCTTGTGGTCAAACTGCAGAGCCTCAAGCACGGTGTGGTCATGCACATCTGGGATGGGTTTATTTACTTGCATTCAGTGGAGAGAAAGTAGTCTCTTCACAAGATAAATACTTACTGTGCTTTGTGACTCCGTGTGGAAATGAGTGTCACAATAACCATTTTTGATATTTTTTCTGAGATCATTGTCCTCAGCTTGAAGGTTTGAAAGGCAAAGTGATTTATAAATTTGCCTGTCTGTGAGACTGCCTATGGTGTTAGCTCATTTGTGTCACTGTCAAATATATCTTCATGGTACAGTAAGAAACTCAGAAAAGTCACTGTCTCAAAATATAAAATGACAGCAAAGGACATAGTGATGTTACCTGATACACTATATAGTTGTTCTGCATAAATCTAGTAAGGTATCATACACAGCTCTGCCTCTCTCTTGAATGTAGGGTTTGTCTAGTTTTGTTTTATATTCTGTTTAATATTTCTGCTCTTTTTTTATTCCCTGCTTACAAAAAATCTTATATAATTAGTAGTGTGCACTAAGACTGCTTCACATTACTACTAGACCTCAGACTAAAAAGTACTAAATGAATCCTAGTTTTTCAATAAGTAATATATATGTAGATTGATTCTGTATTGTTTATACACTGCCGTAGAGTGACACTGGCAACTCGGTGCAATACAGCACAACACTAATGTTGTGGATACATCCTAAGTTTTATTAATTATACTGATTTTGGAAGAGATTTAACACCCCACCCCCCCAAAAAAAAAATCAAAAATGAAACAAAAACCAAAACCCCAAAAGTCAAATGCAAAAAGGAAAATAAGATGACTTAAAAGCTTAATTTAATAAAATGAGAGTGAAGGGAATTTTTTTTTACATATTCTCTTAGGGCAGGGATGCATATGCATGTCAATGTTTTACTTTGGGTATTACATGCTCATAGATTAGCAAAGTGTAATGCCAGCAAGATTATTTGGTATGACCTCATATATCACAGACCACTAAACATCACAGTTAGATAGTATAGAATATCAGGTGTCCATCTCATCAGATATTCTGTTTGATAGGGACCAACAGCTCTTCTCATCTATCTGCAAGACTGATTTATTGAATATGTAAGAAATAGCTGGATCAAAGGAGTTTCTTCTCAACACTTAGCAAATTATTGTTGATATGCTTTAAAATTTTATTCCTCGTAAAATTCCAGTGCAGTTTGATTTCATAGTTGCAAACAAGAAGTCATGCTTATGGTTTTTTAATGTATTTACTCTTCCTACACTTCTTGAGTTTGTTTTTAGTTTTTGTATTTTTCTGGCTTGAAATAACAGTGCTTAGTATTAAATCTGAAAGCATAGAATTGAGTAATTGTTTTACCAGCAAATTGCTCATTCACAAAAGAATAAGTTTTGGAGAACACGAGGTTTTTCATGAAACAGGAATAAAAAAAACCCACTTAGTTTTGAGACTGTGCCACCTGAATTTTCAGGCGAGATGTACCGAGTGACCTGACATCTGTGTGAGGAAGGTGAGCCAGGGCAGGGTATGTTCTGTGTTCTTTTGCTCGGGAACCCGTCAGCTCAGATTGCTGACTGTAGTGAGGGGTAAGGGTTCAAATCCTATCCTGGGAAAGACTTGAGGACAGATCTCTCATTTCCCATGGGTTCATTCTGCATCCTGACCTGCTGTGTATTTAGGACAGGTCTGCTTGGTTTGTGTATCTGATATACACCAGATGAGGAAGCATCAATGTTTTCAGAACATTGGTCTCGGTTCTGACTGTGTCTGTCTTCAGGAAGGGCAGCTGCCTTGAGAAGTGCCTACCTCATTCCTACAGCAAAGAAATGAGTAACACCTCACTCACTAGAATACAAGAGACACTTCAGTCACATCAGTTTTCTCAAACTTTGAGATTGTTCCAGCTGTTCTGAAATGCATTTATAAAACTATATGCATTTGCAAAAACGAGTTATATCAAAATGAGTAATTAAAGTGATCCTAAATGCTTAAAAAAATGTTTAGCATTTTGAAATTTAAAAGTTATCAAGTCAATGTCACAAAAAAAGATTTATAAAAATCCAATCATTGAATATACTAGAATAAGGTGTCTTACTCATTAGCAGCTCCAAATCAGGCAGAAAAGCAATCTAAGTGTATGACAATTCTGTTAAAGCTTTCAAGGAAACAATCTCATATCTCAGCTATTTTATGAGCAGTACACAAGTCCCTCTGCAAAGCTCGTCTTTCACTTCCAAATCCACTTTGCTTAAGAATCCAAACCCAAAACTAAATGCTTCAGCTCCAATTTTTTTTTTTTGTATCCTTGAAATTATTATTTTTAGTACTACCAAGCAGTTATTTACTGTCATCTGATCATCTATTATTTAAGGATATGTTTATTATTGTATGTCCCTTTTTCACATATTCTGATGAATTCAAATGTCGATTTTATTTTTTTTTTCTGTGATACTGATTTACTTTTATATTCCTATCAAACCTGTCCTCAACTGTGGATATGCTCATAAAGTTGTTACCTCTACACAGATGTTGTAAAGGGCATCTCTAACTGCCAGTTTTCCAACCCCTTCTGCGTTTTCTGTACCTAGTTAAATTTGAGGAAGCACAAGAGAATGCTGTTTTCCTGTAGAGAATGGCACATTGATTTTTATTTTAGTAGTATTATTTCCACATTTTGTTCAGTCTTTGAATGTTTTTCTAACTCCTGGTTTAATCTGAACAGAACTGGATTCCCACTGAGCTGCAGACATTCATGCCCCAATGTTTTTCATTTACAAGTCAATGTCAATCTCATTTTTTTCCCTGAATATACATTCTTGCACAGCTGTCGAAATTGAACCTTAGTTGTCACTTTATTCTCAAATGTCTTAGGAACTGGTGACTGTGGCATTCAATTCTGGGAAAATATTTTTTTCCCCCACACACCTCCTTTAATTTTTGAATTTCATTAAATATTTCCCTTGTGTTTTTTCTTGAGCTAACATCAGGTGGATATACTTCATTTATTAACCTTCCCTATATCTTTTAAATTTTCCTTATTTAACCCCATTAATGGAGTAACATGTCTGGACTCCTCAAGTGGATCAATTTTCTCTTCCGTGACAAATAATCTTTGACTTTACTATTCTTTTTCTCTTCAAAATACACTCACTTTCCTAACTTCCTTGCTTATATTCCTATCTGCTGGCTTTAGCTGTTTTTTTTTTCTTGAAGGATGATGATTAGATAACTTTACGAAACTTATTACATAACCATAATTTTATTTTACCATTTGGTTTTTTATTTCCTTTTTTAGGAAAATATGTCTGGCATTTTGTTTTTATGCTCTGCACATTGACATATATTTTAAGCAATTCTAATGGACTTGCATCCATTCTGAACCAAAAAAAAAAAAAAATCAAGTTATTCTTTAATTACATTCACATATTTATGGGTTTTTCTAATCCCCCTTTGCAAAATTTAAGATTAGCTAGTCTGTGGCATGACATCTCAACTAATATGCTGTTTACCGTTGCTTGTTTACATCAGTATTTTTAGAAAAAAAGCGCCAGAAATTAAAAATATTCCCAGAGAAATAAATTGAGAATTATTATTTTATCTTATGTTTTCATTAGAATGGACCTTTTCTCATATGTGCTGCAAATCTAGACCGTGCAGAACAACTTGGGGTATAAAGTATTTTTATACTGGTGACTTGACTTTCTTGTGTTGGAGTATTTGAAGTGTCCATTGTTTCTTTAATTACATTTACTTTTTTGTTTCATTTCAACAATGAGTGCTTGAAACCCCTTCCCTCCTGCATATCTGTAGAGCAACCTGAAGTTCAGTGCTGGGCTCTAAAGAATAATGTACTCTTCAACATGCATTTGGTGTGAGCATGCATTTTTCTTTTTAGAGAAAAGGCGTATGGGTCATCAGCATTAACTAACAAAAAGCTCCTCTTTCAATCGTCTTTCTTACTTTTCTTGTCTTTTAGGAGAAGTTAAATGTCATTTAGGTTTTTCACTGCCTCTTCATCAGTTGGAGATAGGAGTCCTATTGTTCCTTGTAGGCGAGAATCTTAAACCTAGGTTCTATGTGTCTGATAACACCAGATATTTATCGGGTGTGATGTCTGCTCACATGGCTGGACATTTAATAGCCTGTGGCCAACTCTGGTAGGAAAGACCTCTTCGTTTCTCCTGGAGGATTGGGGAGGCCAAAGTAGTTCTGAAGTGCTTGAATATAATAAACTGAACATACTGTCTGAAACCAAACACAACAAAGACAACATTATCTGAGCTTTCCTTCACAGTCATTGACACTTCATTGCATTTTAATCTTAACCTGCCATAGGCTTTGTTGTCTTCATCTGGACCTGAAGTTGCCAGCTGTGCCATCCCCTTTGGTTTACATAACATGGATAAACATACACTGGGGGCTAGGACAAGACCTCCAAAAATCTTTTCAATTGATCTGTGCATTAGACATAAACAGTGGTGTTTGCCCATGCATAACTAGAATAATTAACCATTTCTTCTGCCTAGAGCCTTCGTATGTCCTTATGTGATCTCTTGCAGTGTGTTCTAGAGAACCCAAGACCAGTAAGGCTGTAGATTACTCCAAGCACATTAGTGTGTTATAGAAGTTATTATTTTGTTATCCTTTTGGTACAGATTTACGCACTGTCCATGAACAGTCTGTTCTGTGTGGCTTGTTGACCGAAATTTGTCAAAGTCAATATTGGGCATATGAAGAGGAGGAAAAAGGAACAGCATTTCTTTCATGTAATCAAACTGATGATGCATATAATCAAACTGATAATATATAACTAAGAAAATTTCAAAGTGGGTTTGTGGTATGGGTTTTTTAAATAAAAAAAAATGGTCTCCTTCCACTGAATGATCTTTTGCCCTCTTTTATCGTTCCAGGAGGAATACAGTGCCCAAACAGTAGTGCCCTCCAGGAAACACGCAGCTGTAACGAGCATTCTTGCACTGTGTACCACTGGCAGACCGGTCCGTGGGGACAGTGCATAGAGGACACGTCTGTCTCTGCTTTCAACTCCTCTGCCAGCTGGAACGGGGAGGCCACCTGTTCCGTGGGGATGCAGACAAGAAAGGTCATCTGTGTGAGAGTCAACGTGGGACAAGTAGGCCCAAAAAAGTAAAGACCTTTAAAAATATCTTCATGCTGTAATTATGTTTGGATTTTACTGCTTTATATTTTTAGCACCAATGACTGCTTGCAAAGGCAAAAAGACCCTCTTTTTTGTGTTCTCATGAGGGAACATTTCATCTTCTAAAAATACAACCCTGGCATGACAAGAAGACTAGATAATACCTTTCTCGCTGTGGATTTTTATGGGTGGTATTTACAGTGGTGATTCTGCTGACAGCTGAATAAATCCATTTGGCTCCTTGCCACTGTCAGGTTGAGTCATGATAGAATTCTTGGAGTATGTGTGTGACATGCAGACCAGCACCATTTCCAAGATCCTCATGTTGCCTCCAAACAAGCAGTGCAGAGTATGGATTCGTGCAGTTCCACTCAAAAAGAGTGGTGTGAATCTAAATACAGATAATATAAAAAATTCTTCTCAGAACCAGACCAAGGAGGTGTAGCATAGTGGAACCTGACATGTCATTAATTTGAAACATTAGTTTGAACGTTAGCTTGACAAACTTTGCGGTTTTTTTTTTTCCATTTATCTGTTTTTTTAAGTTATGCCTTTGGCCCAGTGATTTGGTTTTACAGTTTAATGTGTGACCAGGGTTAAATACGGATTAGCTGCTAGTAAAATGCATTTGATAATATCTTTGTAGGGATTGGCAGTCTGTAAATATATCCCACTCAAAACAGATTCAAAACTGGAAGAACTGATAGCAGAAGTGGTTTAGAAAGTTCATGAGGCAGCTGTTTTCACACTAAATATTTGCTTGGTGCCTGCCATTTGTTGCTTTATTCTGCAGTAGATTTAAGGCTAATTTACTTTAAATGGAAATGTGGGGAGTAAAGTCTGCACATTCAGTAATCTAAATTGTTGTGTATCTGCATTCAGTTGCCGTTCCGTTTAGTCACGATACCATTATGTCTTTTGTTTGGTACATTTACATTAAAAACCCCACAAACCTCTAATGATTTATCATCCTTTTTAAATCTACTGTAAATGCCCCTACCTTTGATTTGACCTTAAATTCTGGGAGGAGGACTGTTTTATTCTTTCATAAATGAATCATATGAAATGAAAAAAAGTCTTGGTTGATCCTTGAAATCGTCACATCAAAATCACTGAATCGTTTTTAAAGACCCAGACATTTAACATGAAAATGTAAATAGGAACCTTGTTTTAAACTCCCCTTAATAAAAAGGATTACTGTGGTATGATACAATCAATATTATTGGCCTTATCTGCCTCACAAGTTACGGACTCCAGCGTGTATCTTTTCCGTTTAATTTGACCTTGAGTAAGGACTGCAAAAAAATCAATACTTTGCTTTAAGCCACATATAGTAAATACAAACAATATAAAGCATAGAAACGGTGTTCTAATTGAACTAATTGCCTTGCCTAAGTATCTGAAGAGGAATTGTAGTGTTTAGTGCTCCTGAAAGATGAAGTTCCCAGTGAAATGGTGAATGCGTATATTTCAGACTGTTTTGTATGCTTATAATTTCTCCTGTTTTTTAAGGAAAAAGCCAATGCAGGAAAAGCCATTAATAAGCCAACGTTCAATGCTTTTCAGACACATTTTTTATTTTAACCTTAAAGAAAATTTCTGACAACTTCATCAATATATGTGATTGGTAGCAGAGGTTTTTTTTAAAGTGTATCTGATCATATCTAAATACATCCTTGCACATAGAATCTGATTTTATGAATCACATAGAACCAAGGCACAAGTTGACTTAAAAATGTAGACAGATCTTACAGAGAAGTGGTGGAGATTTGTGTTGCTATAGCTATATTATTTCATTTTTTTTCACATTGGTGGAAGGGGAGAAAAGAGAAAGGGTGGACATCCCATTTTAAGAGGGCACCAAGAGAGAATTGGTGCTGGTTCATGGTAACTGATCATATACTGAGGAGTGAATGTGAGTTGGCAGGAAAATACAGAGACAACTGGTGGAAAGCATGCACGAGCAAGTATTATTGCTGAAGAATATGTTCCTGTAAAGCTGCAAAACAGCTTTTCTTCTCCTCACGTTGCAGAGGCATAGTTCTCTGCTGATCATGGAGACTAGATTTTCTTGATAGTTTAGCATTAGACTTGCCTCTCTCACCTCTCTGGTCCCAGTTGCACAGCCCTGAAAAGAGGAAAAGCTAGACATAGTAATGTTTTTCTGTAATGATCCAAAAGCTCCCAAATATGGATGTGATGTTCTTCTTACATTTTCACTTATTCTTCAGACAGTCCGCAGTCTGTATCATTTTAGAGCAATAGCAATTTTGAAATGATTTTAAATATTTTCAGTACTTTTTTGAGAGTTATTGTACCATTCTGAAACAGGTATTGCGGCATAGAGAGTTGTTTTTCCTTGATGAAAAAGGACAGAATCCCCACAGAATGGGGAAAATGACCTGGTTAATGAGTCCCATATGTGGCAGTCCAATAATCCTTTTTATATGCTGATCAAGCCTCTTCCTAAAACAAGTAAGGTTTTCTGCCTTTTCTGACAGTCTTTCTCAGTCTCATTGATCTGGCAGTTTTAAATCCTTTTCTGGTTTCTCTCGTAATCACAGCCAGCTTATACCTGTTTGTTACTGGGCTAGCAGTGTTATTTATTTTGTATACCTCCTTCCAGAGTTTATATTTATTATAAAGTGATGAGACCTGAAAATGTATTTTACTAAGCTAAATGAGATGGCTTTTCTTCATAATTATGTGAAAGTTTGAAAAAAACCTTTAAAACACAGAGTCTAGCATGGTGAGTGAGGGATGGTGATTATTTAAATCCTGAGGTGCAGAATACACCAGGTTTGGCTTGCTTTCACCACATGTATTTAATTGCTACTAGTTTTTATATCAGTGCTCCATCCTGGTAAATTCTGGGCAGTAAGCACTGTCCTCATCTGTCCACAAGCATTCAGTACCTCACTGCAGAGTGATTGTTTATTTGATAATGCTTCTTTGTAATTTTTTTTTTTTTTTAGATGCCCTGAAAGCCTTCGACCTGAAACTGTGAGACCTTGTCTGCTTCCCTGCAGGAAAGACTGTATTGTGACTCCATTCAGTGACTGGACAGTGTGTCCTTCTTCATGTCAAGAAGGTAATTTTATCCATTTTATACTAATAGATTTTAGGAATAAAAAAAAATGGAGAGTCAGACTAGCAGTCACTTTTGGCAGAATGCTTATACACATCTCTTTCTGACAGAGGACGTGTAATACCTGGTACAGCTGCTGCAAGGAGGACATAGAGTTTTTGCTGAAAAGAACAGTTATTTCAAAACATTTTCTATATGCATCTGTTTGGATTATTTTTTTTCCACATTTTCCCTAATGTTACAAACTCCCTTTTGCGTCTTACACTGATAAAGAGATGACTAGTTATGGGGTGGACACATATCTCTTAACATCGTCAGCTTATCATCTTAACATCAATACTTGTACAATATTTGCATTTTAATTGCCAGATTATAAAATGGACAGATTTTGGTTTTGGAAATACCTAAGTTTATGCTGTTTGCTCATCAGAAAAACCTGAGTCTTTATATACAAGGAGGTAAGTATGTAGATAAGTAGATATGCAGTTGTATATAATTTTGTCTGGCTGCTTCTACTTTAAGGGAAATTGAAGGAGAGTTAATAAAAATCAACAGACTTTACATTGATATGAACGGTCTGATTTAAACATATAATCCATTTTAATACATTTGGCAAAGCTCGTAAAAACAGTGCAGGTCTCCCCTGAATTTTTATTACACTGAAATCACACATTAGTCAAGTTAGCATGATGACAGGCTTAATATTAGCCACATTTTTATGCTTTATTTCCCTTTTTAAGCTTAACGGGAGGCATTTTTCTGATATGTACTATTACAGACAGACTCTGTAATACTCCCTGTTCCACAGGGTGCTAATCCCTGTGTGGGACATGGTGATTACTCACAGCTACCGCATTGTCAGAATGTAAAAGATAGAGTTACATCAAACATACAGACTTGGGCTGTCACGGCCAATTCTTTATGCTTTGTAAAGGACACAAGCATAAAGGCATTTTGGCAGCAATTCCTATCAGTGTTTAGTGCATTCTCACAAATGAAAAAAGAGGTTAGGAAGACTATATTTATAACCTTTGAAAAAGAGTGGAGAATTGAATCCATTAAATCTGAATCTGTGAAATAGTTAGTCATTATTAAATATGTGCTATTTTACAGCAGTATTAATTGTTCTTTCTGAAATACTTTTGTTGGAGGAGATCATATTGGGCAAAAAGTCCATCCTTTTCTGTTCCCATTTCTGTGGGTTTTAAGAAAGTTCTTGATGCAATGAGCATATCTTCATTAATATTTACCACAAACTAGTGTGCAGGCTTCTATAAAACAGTATATTTGTGAGCTACAGGCGTTTTGTCTATTCAGTGAGCCAAACTCTTTTTATACTACACAAAAAAATTTTATTTCATGGGGTTTACCCATTTGTGCCAGCAAGCAGGTCAGTAGCTTTGCTGGGCTGCACGTCTGTCTTGCCCCTTGCGCCAGCTCCTGGCATCTCCTGGAGCTGTTTGACTCGGCAGTGAAGGGTTTCCTCTGTGCTGAAGAGTGGCCAGGTGGTGGAGAGCCACCACCGGGATTCTCCTACTGCTCGCTCCTAATTACAATTGCTTGGCCGTGGTCCAGCACGCTTCTGTGATCAGACAAGCTGCAGCTGCTGTAATAACCCACCCAAAGCTGATATCAGCCCAGTCAGCCAAATGTCTGCTCTACTGCTCTCTGTGAAAAAAAAACCAAACCTCCAAGATTTTTACCTAACATAGGCATTGCTGTGGAATTAATACAGGTCTGTAGCTTTTCTCTTAATTTTCTGCCGGAAGAACCGATACCTGAAGATGACTGAAATCAAAATTCCTGCAGGAACAATTTACTGTTTGTCATTAATAATGGATGACCATTATAATTAAAAGCTGCAAACTGTAAAGGAATTCTAGAGTGGAATTTTTGTTTCTGGTTTTACATGCAAATGATTAGTGCAAGCTTACACCTTCAAACTGTGAAGTGTAGCAGCAAACTGAACTGGCTTAATTTTTGTTCTCTTGAACTGTTTATTCATTTCAGCTGTCTGTTCATTCGTTCAGTATTGCTGGTATTGCTTTCTATTTAGTTCTGCTTTCTGGCCTTGAGCTGAAATTGAAGGTTTTTTTTTTCCATTAGGCTTAATTTTTCTGTTTATGGGCAAAATAGCATGTCAGTATTATGGCAGTTGGTTCAAATACCTTGTTTTCACCCTAATTAGTTTCACCCTTAAGTAGCAGCCGTAGAAACAAGCTATTCTACTCTTTGCAGGGGGTGTCACAGCAAGGAAGCAGTCCCGTCACCGAGTCATCATCCAGCTCCCTGCCAATGGTGGTCGGGAGTGCCCAGACTCTTTGTTTGAGGAAAGGGAATGTGAAGATTCTCCTGTCTGTCATAGCTACAGGTATGTGAGACAATCAACCAGAAACAACTCAGACATGATTTTTAAACTTGTACTACCTCTAAAGCTTGCTGAATTCCATTTCTTAGCAGCAGGTGTTTTTCTAACATGTACTATTTAGAAAAATAGGATACACATCTGAATCAAGTTTTCACAACAGATATGTAGACTCAGTTGGGCCCACAGGGAATCACTTGTTCATTTTGTTCCAATTCCTTTGCAAGAACTTTTCAACAACTAAGAATTACTTTCCAGAACTATTTTTTCCTAGAAACTGTTTTGACATTCTATACATGTGAAAAAATCTTTCTAAATTATCCAAAGTGCTGAACTGCAAGCTTATATGTTTAGGAGAGCTGAGTTCTGGTGCCACGCTGTTCAACCTATCATATCCTTCATTTTTCTATCCCTGTAAGCCCTGAGACAGTCCAGAGGTGAAGATACTCCCCATATGCCCTGTGTCCTCTGCATTGCCCTGATCTTCACCACAGAATGTTGAGGACTGTTCCAGAAGGTGGAACCATCATTGCTTAAGAAAATGTTTGGGTAGTTCTGTAATATTCATCTGAGTGTGTGGGAAGGTCAAGACATACAACAAGATCTGGTTGTTGATAGAGACAAAGTCTAGAAAATTCTGACACCGTTGGTTAGATTTACTTGACAAAATAATAAAAAGGAGTTTTTTTGTTCTATGAATAATTCCCATGAAACTATTATCTGTTGCAGAGGTTCAAATAGAATTTAAGCTTAGTTTAATGAAGAGAAATTGAGATTAAAGACATGTGTTTCTTTCATCATCGATGATAAGAATTATCATTGCAAATTTGTTAGGAGATCACACTCTATGCAACTAAAAGATATGAAAAGATCGAAAAGAGCATTGGGAAGCTACCAAAAGCAGTACTCTAAACACCAGAGAAACAGAGCTCGAGAACTTTTTATAGTCAAAACAAGAGTAGGAGTTTTATCTTTTAAAGTGCTGGCTCCTCCTCATCTCTTTAGTATCTTCAGTATCTGAGCTGCATGATAATGTGCTGAGCATAAGAAAGAAGAGTTGCTAGGGAGTGGTAGATGAGGTCATTTATATTTCATGACACGAACTAATACTAAACGCATGTTCCATATATTTCCTTTAGCGTCTTTCTGACCCGCACACATGCTGCGACAGATGGACTCACGCACGCAGCTGGCTCGTGCCTTAGTGAGTTGCTGTCCCATAGAGGCAGGTTGCAACGAAACTCGAGGTGCAAAACCATTGAAATAGTTCAAAACATGCAAACTGCTGATGGCTGGAGCTGTGGACAACTGCGGATTATTTTAGAGTTGTGACAACAAACAGACTTGCCTGGATTTGTTATATTTAAGGACTGGGGTATTCTGCAGCACTAGCAGGGAACTTTGTAAAAGAATCATTGCAGTTTATATTAATGATAGAATAATTTAAGCAGTGCAATATTTCATTTGTTTTCAACGGTTTTTTGCAAGTTCTTTTTGTTTGTGTTTTATTTTTGATGTAGTGGACCCATATTCGCATTGTGTTGGTTTTCTTGGCTGGCTTCACATTTGTGAGGTGCTGCCACTCAGCAGCCCAAGATCCCAGGAATTTCCTGAGGCACCCTTGCAATCACTCAAGTCCACTGTCCCAATACTTTCCTGTGGTACCCTTCCTTTCTGTTTCCTATTTCTCCTTTTGGAATAGTATTTGTCAAATGAAGCTTAGCAAAGGACTTTGTTTGTTGTGACAGCTTTACCTTTGCAATCATATCCTTTAAGATTTGTGAAAACAAAATAAAAATCCTGAAATTTTGCTCATCCTACTTTATCTTAGTAGCTCCAAGACTTGTCTGTGTTTCAAGAAATTCAGAATTGCTCCATTTATTTTTGCATTGGAAGGCATGCCTAAGGGGGAGGGGAAAAGACCTGGGGAAGAGAAAAGAACTAGCACCTATAGTGGCAGTATCTACTGCCCAAAGACAATCTCAGTATCGCCTGAATCAGAAATCAACCCTGCAGTCTTCTCTCTGGAATGTTTTTGGGAAACTTCAGTACACCTTTGCGTCACTGATATAAGTGGAAAAAAGAAAGGAAGGAAAAAAAAGTGCAAAAGAGGGAAGGTTTATTAGGGTGTGGTACTTTTTAAAATTTATCTTTACTTAATTGGTCCATGTTGATTTTGAGATGTTAGTGTCCTTTCATTAAATCCACTTTTCAAATTTTAGTATGTCATTTTGTTGAATCATAAAATACTCTAAGCATGCTCAGATATAAATTTATAGCAAAGGAGTTCACTTGTTAAATGGGTATTCAATTCACATAATTTTATTGTTCTGTATAGTTTTCTTTTTTGAATTTTCTTTTTCATATTTTGTGTAAGTGTGTTAGTGCTTTGTCTTAATATATTCACTGTGTATTCTTTTGGCACTGTTAATATAATTCTGTGCTTCACAATCCTTGAAAATGTATGTTGTTTGCTTTCTCTTTCCACCTTTGCTTCTTCCTTTCTTCCATCTGTTCTTAGTGGCCTCATCCTAAAAGAAGAAAAAAGTTAACAGAATAGGGATAAGTTTATGGTACTGTTACTGGTTCTTTTTTGAACTGCCTGTGACCAGTTAGTAAAAATAAGCAACAGGTTATGGTGGTTTATGACACTATCTAGCGCTTGTGCTGCCTTGGGTTTGATGGCTACAAGGTTTAGATGGATTGCTTCCCCTCTCATTTCAGGTGGAAGACCCACAAATGGCGCAGGTGCCAGCTGGTACCGTGGTACGTGCGCCAAGACAGCCCGGGAGCACATGAGACTTGCGGACCTGGGCTACAAGCAAGAGGTTAGACCCTTAGTTTCTGTCATTTATTCCTCAGAAATCTGTAGATGCACTGGTGTGGGAAATGCCTTAAATTTTAGTCCTTGTAACCTAACGTTAGTTTTATCTATCTTTGTGGGCATCAGCAAAGGAAAATACTGAAAGTGTTTAGGGCCACGTCTCAGGATGTTTGGAGTCTCTGCCATCATGGAGATCCTACAGCCTCTCTGGCACTTGCTTCCTGATGCAATTTGTGTGTGTGACCCCTTACCCTTTCACTGTATATCTCTGAGAACAGCCTGGCTACTTCTTCTCTATACTCTCAAATTAAGGTATTTACAGAGAACAATGGGAGCACGAGGGATGCAAGACTTTGCATTTACAATGTTAAAGTTCAGTGCCAGCCCATTTCTCCAGGTTGTCAAGGTCCTTTGAATGGCAGTCCTTCCAGGTAGGTACCGACTGCTCAAACTGCCATTGTCCTCAAACTTGCTGAGCATGCTTTCTGTACAGGTTGTTGAGGAGACTAAACAGAATTGTGCCTGGAATTAACCACTGAGGTGAAACAATCTTAAACAGCTACTGGTTGGACTTCTAAACCACTGACCCTTTGAGCCCAATGATCCAGACATTTTTGCACCATTTCCATTTAATAGCAAATAATTTTTACATCCAAATCCAGCTTTGCTGTCACCTGTCTTCATAGAGAATTTTGTGGCTTTAGCAGAATTGTGTATGTGTGACTCTGTTAAGTATATCAGGGAAAAGGGCTTTTTAGGGGCATTAAATACATTCAATAGAAAAATAAATGCAGTTCCTATTTACTGCGTTACAGTAATTGAATTGCTTTGAACTACTGGCCAACCTTGAATTCCAGGAAGGTTTTTCTCCTTTGTTGTTTCTGAGTGCAAACTTCTATTTGTTAAAGCACTATTGGCTCAGCAGATTGTGCCATTCCTGAGGAAGGACATTGCTAACAGCAGAAGTGAAATGTTCAGGTCGTTAACTTCCTTGCAGTATTAAAGGAGGTCATGGTATACTTAAAAAGTTATGGAGTAAATCTTAAGCTAGTAGCTCCTACCACTTACTCAGAAAGTGTTACAGGAGATCAATTTAGAGCTTACCACAAAATGAAACCTTAAGGCATTGCCTGTTAATACAAAAGGCTTCTGGCTGTGGTAATTATTTCAAAGGTCTATCACAATGGAATCTATTCCTAGCAGCTCTGGAGGATACATTCAGATTACACACTGAGAAAATAAGATTTCTGTCTTTGATGGTAGGAATTCAGATAATACAAAGTGTTGTCTTCTGTGCTTGCGTGGTAGTACCTAAATCTCTTGACTTTGCTCAAAGTCAGTTAATAAAGAAAGGTAGCTAATAATAGTGCATGCAGATTGGATTTTATTATTCTTTTGTGTCATGAGAGTTTCTTTTTATTTTTTTAAACGTAATTCCAATCATGTACAGGGCACGCATGTATAGAATAATACATGATCTTGAAATTAATGGCCGTGTAGTTTTCAAATCTGATAAAACAGACTGGCAGAATTTCCCTTTGGTACTACACAGAGTTCGATATTGTGGAAGATGATGTATTCAAGCAGTAATCTTGTTCCCACAAGCAGATATAATGGAAGTAGCTCTCTAGTGTAATGTGGTCAAGTGGTAGGATGAGTAATCCTTAATTAGGAACCCCTCGAGCAGCTAAGCCTGAAGAAAGCCGGTGCTCTTGATACAATTCTGTGAATGTTTCTGGGATAAATTGTTGGAAAGGAAGATTTTTGTTTACTCCTGCTTTTTGTCGGGTCTATCCCATGTATAAATTCCATTGTAGAATTCACAGAGCAACTAATTCAAGTTGGACAACAAAAGTTTATTTGTGCCTCAGTCCAGATACCTAAATATTGTTTAGGCTGTTGCAGTGGTGAAAGTTATAGGCATTAAAGACAGAGAGGTTTTTGCCCAATATTTTTTCCATTCATGTGAGTGATGTAAATCAACATAAAATGCATGTTTCAAACTCAGGTATATTATATATCATGTCTCAGTGTTGTAATACCTCACAATGTGTTGACCATATCTTTTACTTTTGCACTCAGTAACGTGAACTGATAATCTGTAGGAGCTAAACAAAGTAGTACAGTTTTTCCTTAGATTGAGACAAGTAAAATATTTTACTTTTACAATGAATATGACTTGGAAGTACAAGTTGAATTTTTTCACAAAGGTAAATTTCACTTTGGAAAACACAATTCTCTAATTCTAGAGATTATCAGCTAAAGTTTTATTTACTTCACACCTCAGAAAATTGCATTTTGAACATGAATAATGTGTTTCACTTGATAATATAATTTATCTCCAACACAAGGCATCAACATATTCCCTATCCCCTCTTACTTTTCAAATTCTGCCATCAAAATAGGCATGTGTGAATTTTTAGTGATACATATTATTTTATTTGGTCCCCTGCACAAGAGCTGATTTCATGCAAGGTGCTCACTGAAGGGAGGCTGACCTGAAAGCAAACATCTGCCTGACTGAGCTCTGCCCTGGACAGTATTAGAAAGATTTCACCAGTTCCTGAAGGAAGACTCTGGAAGAGGTTTTATCGCCTCTCCCTGTTAATTCTTGGCACCCTCCTGCATACTTGGCTACTCGTATATAAAATTTCTACAGGCTGTGGAAAACTTTGCATAATAATATGTCATTTAAAAATTCTGTACTATAAATTTCTTCAATGGCTATTTTGTGATGTAGAAACAGAAAAGACTGAGCTACTACTGTGCAAGTCCTTTGAACCACCCCAAAATCAGGAAATGCTAACCACTGAAATATGAAATCCATTTGGTATAACATTCTGATACTGCATTTATGATGGCCACTGTAATACAGATATTTTGAACAGTACATTTAACTGTTTGTTCGTGATTTCTGTACAAATATTGACCGCACTGTGAAAATTGTTGACATACCAGCATTTCTTTTTCAGTCAAGAAAGAGTTCTCTTTCAAGTTTCTCATGAAAACTCATGAATGCAGAAATCACGCATTCATCTGTTTGTGCTGATTTGCTTTTCATGACAAAATGAAACAATACTTTTATAGAAATAATCTCTGCCCTTTGGTTTCCTATGCATTGTCCTTTCATTTTGTGTTGATACTCAGTAGATCAAGTAATTCCATTCTTCTGAGTGGAAAGAGTTCTGAGTTCCTCTTTTTCAGTGCAAAGGGATATTGCCATTGCTATCAGCTTGTCCTATTTCTGATCTGATTGCCCACGCACAAACACTGTAACACATAGATTATCAGCAAATGTGTTAAATGAGAAAGAATAGGAATGTACACCAGGGAAAAGGCGCGTCTGACCACGCATTCATTAGCAGTTTGTTTTGAACAAAGTAGTCTGTTACTGTTAATATTTTAGTTAGGAAGATAATTAAATCTGAAGGAAAAACTAGAAGTTAGAAATCATTAAAAATTACTTGTTAGGTGTCTCATCTTAAGAGTCTGTGGGTAACTAAAGCATATGCATGCCTTGCTTTATATCACAACTTTACGATTTACATTTCCATTCTTCAGGTTTTTTATCACATTTGGTCTTTCTTGTCAGAAGAGGTACTTGGGTGAATCATAAAGTTTAGAATTGTGATTCATTGTTAAAGACAGCTTTGTTTCTATCTGTCTTGTATAATGAAGGTTTTTTTACAAATCATGTCAGTTTAAATGAATGTCATAAAACTGTAACTTGAGTCAATGCAGAGGAAAGAGAATAAAAGGACATGGTGGTTTCTGGGTTTTGTTTTAAAAAAGATTTTCTTTAGAAGTGTTTTTAAAAAAACATTTGCTAGTTATTCATGCAAATAATGGGCAAGTATTTATAGCTAATCTTTAGCACAGTAAAATAGCATTTAATACTGAGCAGCAAATTCATTGCTGTAGTCATGAACTTTATTTGAAGAAGGCTGGTGGTCATAGCAATTGTGTTGAATTTCTATGATGAATGAAAATCTAAATTTGTATCTGATAAAATGCCTTTTAACAGTGGCAGGAAGTAAGAAGGGCAGGAATGTATTACAGAACTGAAGCAACTTAAGACATCTGTCTCTTGTTCAAAACCTTCAAGAGGAGATGATGTGGGTGCATCAGCAAGGAATTTGAAACTTCCTTTTAACCCTACCCACTGAGAAAAGGAAATACAGAGAAAAGCTATATTTTTCTGCAACAACATTTTGTTGTGTTTATTTTCATCAGCTGTTTTTCAACTGACAAGATTAATTTGATCAGATGTGTTGATGAGTCACCTGAAATTCAGGAGAGGCACAGTGGTGGCAAATACAAAATACCACCCCACCACCACCATCC
>VZTA01017465.1:165193-218568 GCA_013398855.1 Mohoua ochrocephala
CTCCCCCCCACTAAAGAAAATAAAAATAAAACAACAACCACCAGCCAAAAACTAGAACAAGAGAATAAATGCTTAATAAACCCAAGCTACTAATATTTGATGGGGATGTGGGCTATCACTCTCATGGTGAGAAGAATCTGCTCCAGCTGGGGTGCGCTAAGAGACAGCACTTTGTGTTTTTAAGGCCAACATTTATTAGCACATAGATCTAAATTCAGAATAGTAGTCTGCTCAATGAGATAGAAAAATGAATTTTGAAATTGTGAACAACTTAGGCAGGTATGTGTTATGTTATATCTTAAATCTGTGTTAGTACATCTCAGCTTCAGTGACTTGTGAAGGAACTTAGAAATACTGCTCAAATCTCTTTTGAATTTTATAGGAAAACCTAAGAAAGACTAAAACTTGTTTTGCAAGTAGCTCCCGCAAATTTAAGTAGGGCTTGCTGAACTGCATCCCAATGGTAGTGAAGAGGACATGTAGCAGAGAAGGAACTTGAGTGCCCAAGCTGCAGTAGCCTAATCACATCATGATGTATATGGATGGATGCACGTGGTAAGGGCCGTCCCAGTGACCGAAAAGAGATTTGCAGAAGGATGCACAGCCTGCAGTCCTTGCCACCGTGAATCTTCCTCAGAGTTTTGCAGGAGAAATGGGATGAAAATTGTGAAATCTGTCAGGATATTCTGTAATAGCAAGAGGAAGGTTATTTGTAAATTTAAACAGAAGTTAAAGTAACCTGGCTGTCAGAGAAAATACCTGAATAGCTGTGCTTGATGTCACTGGGAATTGGCCTTTATTGAAGACCTGGTCTTGAGCTCTCCCTATTCTTCATTCACAGGGTGTGTGTAGTTATTTGAAAGACAGAGGAATGGGAGGAATCTTCCCAGGATGGCCATGAGCACACAGAGAGGCCTTGCAGGCTTGTTTGAGCCACGGGGAGGCCCGAAGGCAGAACCAGTGGTCAAAAGCCCTTTTCTCGCTCCGTAGCTAAGCAGGGACAGCAGCCTCCCTCTCCAGGCATCGCTTATGGAGCCGGGGGACTTGGCTGTTGTGGGTGTTTCATGCCCTTATTGAAAGCACATGATCGTGGAGTGCTGCTCTTCATGGAGCTATAAACTACTATTTTAATGTCATTGAGACTTAACAGATGAGAGTGCTCTATTGCCTGGTTTGTATTTTGGTCACTGCAAAGTACAGTGATCATCTTCAGGAGTCATAAGTAAGAATTTGGACAACTGCTCAAAATCAGTGTTTACGTAAGAAGTTAATTTTTTATTTGCAAAAAAAAGAGCCACAATTTCCAGGTAATTTTATTTGGCAGAAATACATTGCTATTGTCTTTGGAACATAAAGAACACTCAGGCTTGTATTTTCACAATATTGTGGGCATGTGCTCCTTCTTAAGGTACTTCGTGGTAGGAATATTTTGTCACACTGTGTCTAGTCCGCTATGTGCCACAAAGAAAGAAATAAACATAGATGAAATCATAGCTGACACAGCATGGATAGAAGACGTAAGAAAAGTTAATGTGCTGAAATAATTCTTGTTTTCCAGAATTGAAAAAGAATATTTTTGTTGTTGAAAATACTTAACAATTGAAAAAATGGTATCACAAGTGTGTTGTAAAAGAAAGGACAATAGAGCACCTTCATTTATAAATAAATTTTTAGGTACAGGTTTCACTGAATTTCACATCTCAGTGAAATGTCAGTGAAGCATGCTAATGATGGTAGCACTGGAAAGGTTTTTATATAAACTCACACATGACATGACTTGCTGAAATACAGTCTCAGTGTTCCATTATACCAACAAGAAATATATTAGCCTGTAGTCTCCTGTGGGGACTTGGTGGAAACAATGCCATCCGATAAAGTTTTAATTACATCAAAGTCTCTTGTCTATAAAATTTAGACTGCTATTTATTTCACACCTTTCTTCTGGGAGCTAATAGTTGTTAAATACCAGAACAATTTTGTAAGTTAATGGTTTCCATGTTAAATTTGATTTTTCTGTTAGCTGTACTCTTGGTTTATGTTTTCACTTAATAATTACTGTGTTTAATTCAGTAATGGAGGAACCACGTTCTTTCCACTTACTGCTAATGTCTGTCATAAATATAATGTGGTTGTATAAGCAAAATAATCACCCTGGTACCATATAGCTTTATGTAATTGAAGACACTTCTCTCTATAGTGAGTTAATCGTCGATCTCAGCAACTTCTACAGAATGTAATTAAGCAACCATAGGTTTGATCAAAGAGGCAGGGGATGAGTTTGCGCAGATTAGCTTGTGAGTGGAAAAAGTAACTCCTCTGACACTGAGAGCGTTTCAGATATCAAGACAGTTAGCTGGCCAAAAGAGTGTTGTATTAATGGAATGTATAGGGTTGTCAAAATCCCTCCTTCTAATAATGGAAAAATACCCACTTTTCAGCAGTCATAAGGAGTGTAAACCTTTCACATTGATAGTTGAATCTGGAAAATAACAATAAGAAAATGCAATACAGAGTGAATCATCCAGGTCTTGTCAACTAGAAGAAGCATGAATAGTTATGGACAGGCACTATGAAAATTAATATTCAGGAATTGATTTAGTATGCCAAGCTGTCCTCTAATTTGTGTTGTTATTAAGGTGAAATATTTAGGTCTTGAGAATGAAGAGTTTTCCTGCTTTGATTGCTATGGTACAACTGACAGTTAATCTGGAAAAAAACCAAAGCGTTAATCCTCAGGGGAGCTTTTCACCTGAGTCTGCCTGATGTAAATTAGATGCATTAATATGAGTCTGAAAAAAATTATGACAGAGTGGATATATGCTCATGGAGTAATGTTTAATAACTAGGAAAAATGAGGGAATGAATACTGGCTTTAGAAAAACTCAATTTAGCTAGAAAGAAAGAATGCTGTTTGGTACACTCTGTTTATTGTCCTATCAAAGGACTAGAGGGAGAGGCAGTATGTAAAATGAGTATTAAACTTTTGAAGAAATTTATTGAAGGATATTGGCTAATTAGTTGACTACCTTTTAGCCCTTGGCCAGGTATCGTTTTCATTGCTAAAATTGGTGGCCTGTGTCTCCCTGAGAATGCAGTGAAGATAATGCAATTAGTTTTGCTGATGTGCGCACACAGCAAGGTCAAACTCAAGACAGAGGATTTAGGTTTGACCTCTGTGAATTTCCACATGGTAAAAACATAGTCTGAACTATGTTTTTACCTTAGGGAAATTGATGAGTACTATGAGCAGAGAAGAGTATCTCACAAGAATCCAAAGCTGTAGCCTAGGCTTCTATTGGAAGATAGTGGTTTGACTTGTGTTTTTCCAAAATATTTGTGTAATCTTAGAAATCCGATCGTATGGATTTTTAATTTTTAGATATTTGATTTTTCTCACCGAATCACTGTAACTATGTCTGAAAAAGAATATTTCTGCATATAAACTACACTAAAAATAATAGGATTTGACAGAATAATTGTATTAGTGTGCAGCTGGTCACAATAAGCAGAACTTAATGCAGTACTGAGCCTATTACAAACAGTGCTGGCAGCCCTGCTCCAAAGGGCAGTCAGGGATCAGGGAAGTTGTTTGCTTAGTATCTCAGGAAAAACACCCCCCGCTCCCTTTCAGTGTTTTACCACAGACCTGTGGCAAAAACAATTCCCTTGGGACCTTTTGATATGTTTTAGTAGGCACAAGGACTTGAAACAGAACGTACGGGTCATCAAGTTCAGCTTCCTACAGTTATCATGAGGCAGAAATTTAGTTTAGAACTGTCAAATTAAAAAGCTTTATAAAGAAATCATAGGTCACTAGACCATTACAATTACCTTAAAACAATCTTAAAAAAAAAAAAAAAAAGTTTCCTGAACTATGCTTCCTTTTTTCCTCCAGGAGGAAATAGTTATAGAATCATAGAATATCCTGAGATGGAAGGGACCCACAAGGATCATTGAAGTCCGACATCTGGCCCAGCACAGGACAGCCCCAAGAGTCACATCATATGCCTGAGAGCGTTGTCCAAATACTTCTTGAACTCTGTCAGGCTTGGTGCTGCGACCACTCCCCTGGGAAGCCTCTTCCAGTTCCCAGCTGGGTGAAGAACCCTTTTCCTAATACCTAAACTAACCCTGCTAATGCAGCTTCAGGCCATTCTCTTGTGTCCTGCCGATGGTCACCAGAGAGAAGAGATGGGCACCTGCCCCTCTTCTTGCCCACTTATAGTCAGTTTTCTCTTTTATTTTGAAATGTTGCATTCAAACTCCACTTTTCTCCAACAGTTGGACTTGATTTTTTTTTTCAACTCGTGCTAATAAAGCAATTATCGTCAGCACAACTGAAGAGCTATGCTTACATTATGGAGTGTAATATAAAAAGCTATATTCCTTCATATGTGTACAGAATATTTGGATGCAATATTACTGCAACAATAGGTGACCCAAATTATTTTACGGTCTTGAGCTACTGCATCTACTGAGTGCTGTCAGATGCCAAGAAGCATAAATATAATTCTATTGTGTGAACAAACAACTAGAAATTTCCTATCTTGTTACCGTATAATAAGTCTTATGTTGTTTTGGGGAAGGAACTAAAGTTATGTTTGCTGAGCTTAGGATAGATTAGATAAGCTTATAATAGATAACCATGCTTAAAAAAATATATATACTTGAGAAACTATCATAGAGCATTGTTGACTTTGATGAAGGGGTAGAGAGCCTCCTCTGCAAGTTTGCTGGTGATACAAAACTGGGATGAGTGGTTGGTACCCCAGAGGTCTGTGCAGCCTTTCAGAAGGATCCAGACAATTTGGAGAGTTGGGCAGAAAAGAGCCATCTGATATTCAACAAGGGCAAGTGCAGGGTCCTGCACCTGGGAAGGAATAACCCCAGGCACCAGCACAGGCTGGGACTGACCTGCTGGAGCGCAGCTCTTTGGAGAAGGACCTGGGGGTCCTAGTGGACAATGAGTTTTCCATGAGCCAGAGATGCCCTTTGTTGCCAAAAATGCCAGTGGTGTCCTGGGGTGCATTAGGAAGAGCATTGCCAGCAGGTTGAGGGAGATGATCCTGCCCCTCTACTCAGCCCTGGTGAGGCTGCACCTGGAGTCCAGTTCTGGGCTCCTCAGTACAAGAGAGACATGGAACTCCTGGAGCAGATCCAGCTGAGGGTGACAAAGGTGGTTAAGGGACTGGAGCACCTCTCTTGTGAGGAAAGGCTGAGGGAGCTGGGCCTGTTCAGCCTTGAGAAGATTGAGAGGGGATCATATCAGTGTCTATAAGTATTTGAAGGGAGGATGTCAAGATGACAGAGCCAGGCTCTTCTTGGTGGTGCCAAGTTTTAGGACAAGAGGCAACAGGCAGAAACTGAAGCACGGAAAGTTTCACCTGAATATGAGGAAGAAATTTTTTACTGTCAGGATGACTGAGCACTGGAACAGGTTGCCCAGAGAAGTTGTGGAGCTTCCTTCCCTGGAGGTATTCAAAAGCCTTCTGGGCACAATTCTGTGCCATGTGCACTAGGGGACCCTGCTTGAGCAGGGACCTCCAGTAATCCCTTACCATTAACCATTCTGTGACTATTAAAGACTATATTAATGAGACAGCCCTCCCTATTCTTTGTAAATCCTTATGTTCCAACTCCTTACTTTTGTGTGACCTGATGTTTCCTTAAGGAATTTGTTTTTCTTCTTAAGTAAGAAGCTTTTATTCAGGACATGGCTATCCTGTTCTATAAAGTTGTACCCCTATTGGCTGATGATCCTTCCCTAGGAAACATGCTGTACTCTTTAAACCTTTTTCAAGACTAAAAATTACTGAAGAACATCAGGCAGCAATACTGTTGTAAGGGGTTAAGTGGTATCCAGAACTCAAATATACTTCTAAATTTTATGTCTATCCATCTTTCTAAAATTCAATCTGCTGATAAAACTTTATGGCATACAATCAAGTTACTTAAGATGGTATTGCAAGTTTTTTAATGTCTGAGATGTAGGCTGTGTCAGTAGGAAAAATGATAATGTGTAAAGCGGTATAACAGGATAATATGGTGCAACCTTTATAATATTTACAGTTTTCTGTAATTTTTTTTCCCTGGTAAGTCCTGATAATTTATTTTAAACAAAATCTTTAAAAAGTGAGAAATGTCAAATGTATTCATTCAAGGTAAAACTGGTGGCAAATATTAAGTTGTTGTATAGGTATTCTGGGCTTTCGGTGTGATTTTCTGGTAGAATATTGTAGTCTTTACTCAATTGAATAGAGACATTCATAAGAAACTGCTGAATTAGACTCCATCTCTTTTTGCTTCCAGCAATTACTTGTCGCAGACAAGATGGAGGACCAGCTGACATCAGTGAGTGCCTTAAATACTCTGGCCCATTACCACCCTTAACACAGATGTGCCAGATTCCCTGCCAAGATGACTGTCAGTTTACCAACTGGTCAAAATTTTCTCCCTGTAATGGGGACTGCGGAGGAGTCAGGACAAGAAAACGCACTCTTGTTGGTAAGAGTAACAAGCAAAATAATGCATCTTTTATTAATTATTGATACTGTTTTGTTTAAAACCTGAGGACTTCTGAGGTTCCCTTGTGACAGATGTTGGTTATAGTGGCAGAAAGCCTGTGCAGTGTGGTGCTCTATATACTGTTGGTAGAACAATGCCCAGGAGTAAAAAGTCATGCCATATGTCAGAGACTCTTGATATGGGTAAGTGGCTAGAGAGAAGATGGGAGAACATAGAAGAATGCCATTTTTTTTCTAAATATAGTGCACATAGTAGGGGTTTTTTTTGTTCTGTTGGGTTTTTTGTTTGTTTGTGTGGGTTTTTTTGACAGACAAGTCAGCAATCATCTCACCTTAACAGGGTCAGATGTTAACCCACTTGTCTTGCTCTTCCCACATCTGGTCTCGGCTAAAGAGGACTTCTCTCTCTGATGGTGTTTTTTTGGTTCATTTAGAATTACTATGGCAGCTGAATGCTTTCAGTATTTTGCTAGAGATTACCATTTTCAGCCTTAAGCTTCAGTTTACCTCTTTTGAACTTAGCTGCAGTCTTGATTGTCACATTTATGATTAATCCAGTCCTTTCTCTGTCTGAATGTTTGCTCTCCAAGTTCTTTTTTTTTGCCATTCTTCCATTGTCTACATTCAGCAGCACAGACCACATAAGGCAATATGCTTAATTTTGTGCCTTATTTCTTGAGACAAGTAATAATGCTCTTATTTTGTGTCTCAAGAAGCCTCTTTAGGTTTTACTTAGCAGAATAAAAAGATTTACCAGTGATGCCCTTGCCACAGACTTGTCCTAGTTCTACATAATGGACACTGTTCCACTTTGAAACATTTTTTTCTTCAACTTCTTTTTAATCTGTTGTTTTGTTGGGGGGGGGGGGGGGGTTGAATTTATTTTTTGTTCTGCATGAAGTGAAGAGAAAAAAAAAATATGCTCTGCTTCTAAATTATAATTGAAACCTCAAGAGTGAGGCTTGGCCTCTGTCACAGCGCTCTTTGCCAATTAGTCTGTATTGTCTGTGGTGGAGGGAAGCTAGCTGAGGGGGGTGCCCATTAGCAGCCTCAGAAAGAATGCGGTAGGATCCAAACCCTACCGCCATCTCCATCCCCCTGTAAATCAGAAGACCAGTGGACAATGAATAATTCATGATCCTCAAGAAACCTCACTGTGACTGTCTAATAATTCCAGTAAACTTTATGTCAGGTTTGCTTCCACAAGGAAAAAAATGAACAAAACTGACTAACAGAATTTTCCCTTACTTTAAAAACAGACCAGGAAAGTACATATTCTCCTACCACATTGTTAACTCTTTGTGATTGTTCCTTCCCCCATTTAAATTACCCATTCAAACTAGCTAACTCTGATATGTGCTGTGGTGTATTCTCTGTGGCAATGTGTTACCCAGACTAACTCATAATGCTTGACTTGGAGTAAATTCATAATTATTCCCAGTAAATACCTCCAGAGGAGAAGCATACATTTAGTAAGAAGTTGTGTTGTCAGAAGGATGATTAACTTTTTTCCAGGTACCCATTTTCTATTCTAAATGAAGGCAGTAGTAAATACAAGAACGAAGGATGCTGCAAAGTTGTGTCCAGTGCCTTGTTTTGAATAGCAAGAAAAATACTACATGTGTTGGTTTTGCACCAATAATACAGAATATTAATTTACAGGATTATCTAAGTAACGACTACTTAGATAATACTTAGTAACAACAACTACTTTTGCAAAGCCTACTACATTAATTTATATGAACTGTCCGGCATGGAAAGGAAACTAAGCAAACTTTACCGAGGAGAAGATTTAAATAGATTTAATGGGAAGGGGAAATTGAATGGATGGCTATGCTCCAGTTAAGGGAAGAAAACAAGAACAGAATTGAATGGAAGCAAATTCAGAGAAGGAGCTTATTCTGTTAGAGGGGAAGAATGGTAATTATGAACAAATGTACAATAACAGATGATTAAATTAAAGAATTTTGCCGTTTTGAAAGAAGGTACTAGCGTAGCAAAGATGCATGTTACTTCCTTCTGCAATTTCATTCAACTTGAAAAAGCTTGATCCAGATAGAAATCCTTTTATTGAACTGCACGCTGCTGATGAAATAGGAGGAAAAGGGTGTATTTGTTTAATTGCTACCTTTTCCAAACCTTACTCCCCGAACATTTCTATCAAAAATAAATATAAATTACATTTTCTTTTTAAAAAAGACAATGCCTTTGTGCAAATTGTAGGTATCCACTACTTTAGAAATTCAAGTCCATAACCTGATTTAATAAAAATCAATGTAACTAATATTAGGCACATGCATGTGGTTGCAAGCACCTTTTACAGAAGTCTAAATGAAATATTTGGGAGATAAGCTGTAAACTGATACAAACTTGCTAAAATGACTATTTCTTCTTTCTAGGAAAAAGTAAGAAAAAGGACAAATGCAGAAATTCTCAGGTGTATCCTCTGATTGAGAATCAGTTTTGTCCGTGTGACAAGTACAGTGCTCAGCCTGTGGGAAACTGGTCCGACTGTATTTTACCAGAGGGTAAGATGGAAGTCTTGCTGGGAATGAAGGTGCAAGGAGACGTTAAGGAATGTGGACAAGGCTATCGTTACCAGGCCATGGCATGCTATGACCAAAACAATCGACTTGTGGAAACATCACGATGCAACAGTCATGGTATTTACAAACCTATTTTCTTTCATCTGTTTACTTGTGTGCTTTATTTAAATTTAACATAACATGTGTACAAGTAGAATTAGCAGATTAATATTTATTGGTTAAGCTGCCTTTTACCCTGAGATACCTTCAAACCCAGCACACGTTTTTGCTGACTTTTAAAATAGTAAAATTAAGTAAAATCATGGCAAGCTGCTAACTAGGTATTTTAATTGAAAAAATTAAAATATTGTTATTTTTCCTGATAATTGTACCTGGAAATTTGAGAATAAAACCATTTAGGAGGGGCAAATTCTCAAAAAATAAACAAGCACAGGAAGGACTATTTTGGAAAGGCTGAAATTCCACAGATTCTTTAGATAGCTTTAAACTCCTTAAATAGCCTTATCTCTAACATTTGCTCTTCAGCACCTTAACAAACAGGCATGCATTGACCTGAGTTCAACAGCACACAGCACTTTTTCTCTGTGTAAATCTGTCACCTGTAAAACTAGGATGGTTAAAGACTTCATATTCTTTGTATTTACATTGCTCCAGGAAGGAAGAGCGTTCCTTTCTAAAGGGGATGTATCTGTAGCATTAGGATCAAAACTGGCAGTTTCTGGTTTTCAGTGAGCCAGAAATGTGCTAATTGACATCACTGGAGTTTTCGTGTTCATTTTTTTCCTGCTTGCCGTGCAAACTTGTATCTGAGCAATTGGTATGAAAAAATTGATGTTAGTGCCATTAACAGGTCTATGTAAGTTTAATTCACGTATGCGTTCTACTCTCTAATGTTAAATTAAGGTAACAGAAATTTCATTTATTTAGTTGGATATATTTGAAATAGCTAATCAAAGAAATTAAATTAAATGAGGAGATTGTAATTCACACTATTAATTCCAGTTTAGAGATATGATAAGCTAGAAATTCAATGTATCGAGTCAAGGTGTTAGCATATTTTTGTTATTTGATGGAAAAGTGAGCATTCAGCTAAATTCCTCCAAGCAAAGCTGGAAGATAATTTGGTGGAGAATTTTCTCCCTTTTTTTTTTAAATTCAAAATCATCTTTTGTTGTAGATAACTCGTACTTGAAAGATAAGTTTGTTTAAATACATCTGAATGACAAAGTCTAAATCCTAAATTCTCATGGGACAGGAAATCTCTCTATTTGCTCTGAGAATGTTCTTTAATTGTGTTCTCAGCTATTTGCTCAGCGATGAGGTCTGCAAAGATCTAGTTTTGTTCAGTGTAGTCTAAAGAGGATATGCTATACTTGGTCTGCCTGACCATGACCACTTGCCATCTTTGCAGTACCAAAAGAAGCATCTACTTTTAACGACCAGTGGTTGTGTGAGCATAGATCTACCTGGGCTGGGTAGCTGTCCTGAGGGAATTAGAAATCTCCTCAGAAACTGCTCAAAAAACAGTTATGGAATAATCTGATTTGTTCTGATGGCACCATCAGAAAATACAGAACAGAAACTTTTTCCTATTTCTCTGCTGATGTTTTTTAAAATTTGACAGTATTTGACACTATGTTAGAAATTGATGGTTTTTCAGCATTAAGTTCAGAGTGACCTTTGAAAAGTGGAAAATTGTAAAAGCACTTCAGTATGTGGGAAACTAGGGGAACTGATGGCCCACTGCCAATCAGTTTTCAATGACTTGAAGAAAGGGGACTGCCACCTCTTATGTCAAAAAAAAAGGAAAGAAACTATTTGCCCATGAGCAAATTGTAGGTGTCGTGTGTGGTCGGTAGCATGCTGTCGCTAGGAACAATTGTTTTGTGTAGAACAAGTATGGATGTAGCTGCTTTCAAGCCCTGGCTGTGCATTTTGAGGTGCAATTCTATTGCAAGAATCAAAGAGATATAAGAGGAATAAAAAATTATTTAAAAAGGATATTCTCAACCGTCATTGTTTACCCTGACATAACACTCTCTTCATGATAGTAATTTCTGATCCAATAGATTTTATCAGGGAATGTGGCCTACATTCACAGTGACCACAATGGATAGTAATCCAGTGGAAAAGCTGCTAACAATGTATTACTGTTATTCCTACTATAGCCAGGGCTACTGTTTACATGCTATTAGCACTCACAGGCCCCCTTCCAAAAACACAATATAGCATTACTTTGTTGTGCTCTTTCTTTCTCCAGTTCCACCCCATTTTTCTCATGGGAGATTTGAAGTCTCTTTTTAGTTTGTGAAATGAAAATGTTTTCCTGTCATTACTATATTTGTTGTAGATTGGGAAACCTGAATCCTTTGTTTTTATGTGGTGTTTTCTTTTGAATTCTTTCTTTCTAGATCAGTTCATTCAGGTGTCCAGTTCCTTGATATTCCACCACACCACCCCCCACCTCACCCCCCTTCCCATCTGTGTTTTCTCATCAGTTCAAATTGAGGGGGACAGTACATGTTACTTTAGTCCATGGTGTAATGTGTGAGCAGATGAAGCTTGGAATTCGTATTGAACTAATCCTGTATTCCTTCTACTTTCCTAAAATTGTATGACAGGAATTTCATGTATTCAGGGAATGAAGTGTCTAACATGACTTTGATGATAAAGGTTTAAACTGATACTAATGAATATGTCTCCAAATTTACAGTTTCCTTTCCAGTAGGTCCTCTGTTGTTGACAGGTGTTGTACATACACATAGCATAGGCTTGTGTGAAGCTTACCTAATTTGTTGTCTGCATTCAGCATTTTTCCAGGTTTAGCATACTTTTGCAGATACAAGGGATCTAGAGCAAATGATATAGATTTTTCAGTCTGATTTTAGTATATGTTTACTGCCTTTTCTGAATAACTGCTTTGTATTCATGGATTACATTCTGATGATTTGTTTTATTTTACTCAACGTGTACAAACTGCTGTTTCGCCAGTTAAATCTTATTTTATATCTTCCCAGTATTTATTTACGATGCTTTTCTTGTTATTCTTATGCCCTTGTTGTGTGACAGTTCTTCAGTTTGGCATCTCCTCTAGGTTTCAGTGTGCCCTTTGTTTTATTTTTTTAAGAACAAACATAAAAGCTTTATTATGCCAAATCAACAAGGGACTTCTGTTGTTTCACAATAGTACCCCACCTGCTGGAAAATAAAAGTGCCTTGTAGCTTCCCATCAATCTACATTTGGCTTTTCAAGCAGAACTTGACAGGACACATAATTCGAGCTTGCTTGGTTTATTTTTGTAGGTTTTAACAGAGGTGCTTATTTCCCTACAGTAATGATTTTTCAGTAATTTTGTAACTGATTTTTCACCAGGTTTTCCCCTGATTTCATAACTAATCCAAAGTGTCATCAGGTTTTTCTGATATGTTATCTGTTTTTTTCAGAAATTTGTTTTACTCTTAGTTCCTGTGGGTCTGTTACTTCTTTTCCAAGTAATGTATTATGTAATTGCAGTTTTTATAGGATATGATTTGGTGAATTAGCTTGCAGTAGGAGACAAACCAAGACCAACATTTAAAGGAAGATATTTCCTGTCTGGTATCCAACTTTTACTTGAACTTTTGTTGTCTTGTGACACTATGAAATCCTGAGGTGGGAAATGGAGATAATTGAACTTCTTCAGCTGTGACAACAACCTCTAAATCTGACAAGAGGGACAAACTGCACCCACACTGATGCTATTAATACATCATGAGATATGTTGTGTGATATATTCAAATGACACAAGAAACTAAAATTGTGAGACTTTCAAAAGTTATATGTAAATATTGCAATGTAAATTTATGAGGCCATGAACAAGTCGGTGTTGCAAGTCTTGCCGTTTTGAGTGGAAGGAATGAGAAGACAGACCTGCTCTGCTGTGCCAAAAAATTCAGAAGCTGTTTGTTTTGCAAAATGTTGTGTGCTTATCATCACAATTCAGTTGATTTATTCAAAAGAGAAAAAGTAAACAGGAGCAAAAGAATAAATACTTCAGGGCTCTTTTTCCTGCTTGACACATCTCATGTTCAAAATATTTGAAAAGAGTTGACTAACAGACTGTTTCACAGACACCAAGGAGCTAAAGGACAGATGTGACACAGGGACCACCCTAAATTAGTATAGCCATCAGAGGATTCCTGTGATAATTTTTGAAAATTTGGGTGCAGTTACAAAGTTCGAAGTACAAACAAGTTTCTCAAAAAGACAGGAGTGACCATAAAAGAAAAGATAAAATATAGTTAAATAAATCTGTTTTACTGCTAGGTGAGAACGCTGAGAAGCAGAGGGCAGAAGTCCTTCTGCAGAGGGTCCTTAGCTTTCCGTAGCTTAAGAGGTGCTTCAAAAAAAAACCCCAAACAACCAGCAGAAAGTAGACCTAAATTTCAGCTGCAGAGAGGCAAGGTGGTTTGTTTTTTCCTTACTTTCTTTATTATCTGTGTTATGCCCAATATGCCAAATATTTTGAATTTTATTTTGAAAATATTTTGTTTCAAATTTGAGTTAAATTCAATGGTGAGAGTTTACACCATTCAGCAGCCATTTGAAATATTCTGCCACTGGTATTTTTCAGCCATTCCAGTTCTGCAGAGCACGGGCAGGAGCTAATAGCTTCCAATTGTCGGCAGATGTGGTAACATCAGCTAAACCTGGTAACTGAGCTGTTGTTTATCTGTTTCCCTTAATGGAAGACACATAAATTGCCCTTTCTCTGCTTCCTGCTTTTCTTCAATACTACATAGGTAATTTGATTGGAGAAATACTAAAATGTATACTTAGTTTGTTAGTCAAGTGTGAAAGGGTTTTTTTCCATAGGAAAAGCAGCAGTTGTTTTTCATAGCTTTATCCCTGTCATCACTAGTGTACTAGAGTTCTGTGGACACGTGTCTTCCAACAATCCGTTTCTGTGTATTTGTGAAAAAAATTGAGAGAGATTCTCTTCATTGTTCCTTTAAACTGTACCTTGGAATTTTCATAACAAAAAATTAAAAGCAAGCCACTGTCATGCTTACGAACTACACTATTTACTCCTCGATATTTAGTTTTCCTCCATCCTATATCAATTATGAATCATGACCCACATAAGCTGAGCGGTGGTTGTGTTTGTGTGCGCCTACTGCAGGCAAGCAGAGTGGCATGGCAGACAGATGCAGCATTTCTATATAGGTCGTATTACCCTTCTTAATTCACGTCCGTTTACTGTTAAGACCTTAGGCACAGTCAAGCAGTCAGGATAGTTTGTCTGCTGCCTTATTAGTGTGAGATTATTTCCCCCTTTAGCAATAATTAAATGAGATGCATTGATTTGTGCTGACTCTACGAAGCCCTCTGTGGCTACAAGGCTTATGTGGAGGATTAGAGAGGAATATCTGCGTATCAGTGAATACTTTTGCAACAGCTGCTAGGAGTATCAATGTGAATCGAGGAATTTTGTATTTAATTGCTTCTATGTGCAATAAAATAAAATCTTGTATGATACAACAGAGTCTATAGAGTCCAAGATGTCTCTTACAGCTTGCTTTATCCACTTTTATTAGGATTTTTAAAATCTGTTTTTTTCACTCTCAGTATTCTAACCTGAAGCAATGCAAATTTATCCAGAAAAAAAAAATTAGTGTTAAAATTTAATTGAGGCTTTCTGCTGAATGTTTATTCAAAAGTAAATATATTTCCCATAGGAAATTCTAATCTAGTGTGGTAGTAAGCCTAGGTTCTCAAATTGTTATTAAGATACTTTGCTGTTTCATAGCTTATATGTTTGCTCATATTTTTTAAAATACATATATTTATGTTGTGTGTTCTCTAGGAATATATTACCTATTGACCTGCTCCAGAAATCCTACCTTAGGCCTCTGCATTCTGGTGCCACCACATCTGCCTTGTCAACAGGACACCAGTCTTAAAGCAGTCATCCATCAATCCAAAGACCTGTAGTTAGTTCACCAGAGAAAGGATTACTGATGCAGGAGATAGTTAAGCATGAACTATTGCTCTCAGATTTTGAGGCTTTGAAGGGTAATCCTGAAAAAAAAAAAAGAAAAAAAATCTTATGGTGTTCAATCTATCTTTCCATGGCTCAGCAAAAATATGAATAGTCTCTAGAAATGCAAATCTTCTGTTACAAGTGAAATGCAAATACTTGTATATTTCTTTGTCCTGGGAGAGGAGATCCATTAACTTTATATTTCCTGGAAAAAAAAAAATCTATGAGAAGAACATAAACCATTTTGACATTGCAGGTTTTTTCTTTGAAACATAGCATGACATTTAGTCATGAAAGCAGGAGCATAACTCCGTCAGTCCTAGGGACAAAAGTTCGTGTAAACATTTTGTAAGATGTTTATGTTTGCACCCTTCAACTGGAGTAGTCAGTCTGTTCCTACACATTGCACGTGCAGTTTGTGGGGAAAAGTCTTATATCCACCTACTTATCCTGCTTGGTCATTAGAGAGAGCGTGAAGTCCATTAAAGTCCTCCCTTATAAATTATCCATCACATCTGTTAATGAATTTGCTCTAGGAGTCCAGATTTTATAGCCAATTAACAGTGGGACAGTAAACTTTTGCCTTTTACTAATGAGTTCAGTTCGTGCTCCTAGTAGTTCAAAGCCATTTGTTAAATCGTGGTTCAGTAATCTTTAATGATAGAATAGCCATGTTCCCACTCATAACAGGCAACTGCCCATTTCACAGTCTTGCAGGGGCTGAAGTAATTGAGAAACTGCTGCCCTGGGACCAGACATAGGCCCTTAGATACAGGCAACTCTTTCCAACACCTCTCTGGACCATGCAGGGCCTGTACCCTGTACCACAGTACACTAAGGTCTCATCTCTCCAACATCCCTCAGATGTTAGGAGGAGAAGAAAGAGATGCAGGAAGCATGCAGTGAAAGACTTCAGTCAGGATGAGAAACAGCAGGCAAAAAGTGAACTGCCAATGTCCAGAGAACATATCTCCAGCCTTTACAGTGCTGGTCTTCTGTTCCACTGTACCTCCCTCACTTTCTCCGCTCTTCTTCATAGACATTTCACTGCTCTCATTCTTTCCTTCTCTCTGCATCTGTTGTATTTTACCTTGGTGATTTCTTGCTTGTTCTTTAAACCTCAGAGCGCTGGTATGACTTTTGGTGCAATTCCATTAACCAACCAGTCTGTGTGATATAATTGGGTGATATTCCACCATACAGATGCTTACCCACAAACTATGTATCTGCATCACCAGTCCCATTTGCGTGTAATATTTCTGGTTTCTGCATTTCAATATTTTTTTTAACATATTTTTTCGGTATAAAGCCATACTGTCTTCTCACTTGCTAAAATTTTTACAGTGTGAACAAGGTTGACAAATACAAACATCTGAAATTTAAAAAAAAACAACCAAAAAAAAAAGTATAAACTGTTCAAAGTTTCTGAACATCTGCTTTCTTGGATTTGAAGGAGGATTACTGTGAAGTTATGGAGATATCCTTAATCACTCTAAAAGATATGCTGACTTCGTACACAAAGAAAGGCATCTGAGGTGATGACAGGTCCAGAGAAGCTTTTCCTGAAAAGTACCATTTGATAGGTAGTAAGTGGAGTGGAACAAATAATTTACAACAAGTAATTTATTTTTTTTAATTCAATCTTCTTTCTTGACTAAAGTGATATCTGTACGCAATTTGAAATCTGCTTCTGCCTCAGTTCTAAGGCAGTCCGGTAGCATAGCTAAATGCTAAATAGTCTGTTGAGCAAAATATTGAAGCCCCTGAGAGGAAATATGCCAAGGGATGAATATGCCAAAAACTTTTTGATATCAGATGTAACAAGGTCATTTTCATTCTGCATACTAATTACATAGGGAATGCAAATCAGAGGGCACAGTGCTTATATTTCTTCCCTTTGTCCTCTATTTTGATTTGTGAGAACATTCTTCATTTCATTTCACTGTCTGGCCAGAGGATACCAGAGCAAGCTCTTGAGAGCATTTTGTTCTGTTTGTGCTTCACCAAGATATTACTTTTGGCAGGATGTTTATTTCTTTTCTCCTCTTCCCTTGTTTCCTATCCCCATGCAGTGTCTCCTTACAAGACTCTTGACTTTATGTTCTGAGGCATTTATTTCCTCCTCCCTCTCCATGTCTTTTCTTACCCTTTCCTCTAGTCCTCCTTAGTCTCTCTTTTGTTTTTCATTTCCTCTGTTGTTTTGAATTCTGACTCTTTGCCATGAAAAGTAACTTCCTAGAATCATAGAATATTCTGAGATGGAAGGGACACACAAGGATCCCTGAAGTGCAACTCCTGGCCCTGTACAGGACACCCCAAGAGTCACACCACATGCCTGAGAGCATTGTCCAAATACTTCTTGAATTCTGTCAGGCTTGGTGCTGCGACCACTTCCCTGGGAAGCCTCTTCCAGTGCCCAGCCTCCCTCTGGGTGAAGAACCTTTTTCTAATATATAATCTCATCTTTGTGTCACCTATTTTCTTTTCCTTCTGTTTGGAGAAGCTGTGAAATTCCTTTGTGGACACCTTAACAGTGTTCTTAGTATACCAGTGGTTAGGAGTTTTTAAATGTTTGTCTTGCATCTTAGAAAATGATAAGTGTTTTTCTCTCTGTTCTCCAAAAATGTTCCACACTTCCAGAATCTCCAAGCCTTCCTACCTTGTTAGAGCTCCTTTTTGAGGCTTTCATTGATTGACTCCATTCTTGTTGTCTTCTTAACGTGTCTTTTCCATTCTTCCTGTTCAACTGTTTAACTTTCATATGTGGAGTTTGGGTCTTGAAGCTTTTCTGACCAAATAGGAAAGAGGGAGAGGAGAGCATCATAGGCCAGATACCATGGAGGTGGCATAGGAAAGAGCTGTATGGGGAGCGGAACTATTCCATGAAGCTTGCAGGATTAAGGACCCAGTATAAGATTGCAGTTCAGTATTTTTTCATTATACAGTGTGTGGGTAATGTCATCTGGACCACTGCATCCTGTAAAAAATGCATTAACATATCAGCAAGGTAGCAGTTTTCCATGTTATAACTCTTACTGAGACTCTATATCTGTAACATGATGCTGTTCTGGCTTTATTGCCTTCTATGGTGAGGCAGTTTTGGTGGCTGACTTCAATGTAGGTATTTCGTAGATAGTATAAAGGTTGCTCTAGTGATATGGTTTCAGTTGATAGAATTTTATAGAATCACTTGAAATATAGCTCAGTGTAGTTAAAATGTTACCTGGAAATTGCATATAGTGTAATGTATTTGATACAACTTCTGACTGCAAGAAAACTTTTTGCCCTTGTTTGGATGAACTGAAGGGAAATGAAAAAAACAGTTTCTAATTTGTCTATTGGTTTAGTTTAGTGTGTTCCACACAGGTTCCTTTTGGTAGGCTAGGAAGTATTACCAAAGTCTCAAAATACCATAATATCCTGGAGAAGATCTTGGCAAAGATTGGGAGGATCCCTTTGAGAGTTATTAAGACAAACTCAGAGGTGTATAGAAGTCCTTAAAACAAAATCTTCCTGAAGCAGCCTGTACCAATTAAAGTTACCTACTTAAGGATGTACACTATACTTAAAACAACTTGAATTTGAGTTTTTCAGACCTTAATTACCAGACAGAAATTTAACAAATGGTAAATGGCATAACTGTGCTATAGTGGAAAGGTTTCTCCAGGAAAAAAGTATTTAGAAATTATGTTGAAAGTAGAAGCAGCACTTCAGAATCACAAGAAATTTCATAGAGCAATAAAATCTTCACTTAGTTCTATCAGACATTAAATATCACTAAACATTTATTGTTTGGAGGGAGTTTTTTTTTCTTTTTAAAGTTTTTTTCCGTTTTCACTCAGTACCTTCATGATTATATGAGTACATGGTTTTGTATAGCACCTGAGAGGGACAGTTGAAAGCTCATTTTTGGTGAAGATACAGAATTTGGTATTTATGCAATCAAAATTCAGTGTAGGATGGAGCTCTGAGCTAGGGTGCATCAGATTTGTAGGACTCAGAGATGTCAGGTAAGGTGAAATGTAATCAATTTTGCATCTACTACTGCAGGGCAATCTGTGTCAGCACCTCTGATTTGCAGGGATGTGATCTTCAAAAATGTATTTTGTCTGACACAGTGTCCCTTTCATATAATATCACTGAGCTGGTCGATCAAATGGCAACAGATATTTAATAAATATGCTTGTAATTCAAACTAATAACATTCTAAGCATTTTAAGGAAGATCCATTTGGTGAGCAGTAGTTTCACAGTGCTCAAGTCCAGGATGTGCTCTATATATTTATTTAAATATTTGACACTTCTAAACAGAGTAAAACCATATGTGATAAAACCATCACCTGAATATGACCATAAAATACTCTGAATGCTAGTGTAGGTCTTTAAAAAAACCTTTCTTTTCTTAATATCTAAAATAAAATAACTAGATTAACTATTAAAACAAATTAACTATATCTAAACCAACAAATTAACTATAAATAGGTATATAGAATTGACATCTAACTGTTTTCATTCTTTACAAACCTTGAGATTGGTTGCTATTGGTTGCTTTTAGAAGAGACAGAACAACTTTACTTAGAAGCATAGGTTAAAAAGCAATGCAGTTCTGATGAAAAGAATGATTGCTTTTGAATTTAAAAATGTAAATATATCTGACAAACAATTGAAACATTTGAAGCCTAGCAAACTGTGCCAATCTTTTGAGAATGATCCTAGCGAAGTATGTGCCAATTTTGCAACTGTTTTCATTAAATATTTTAATTAAATATTTTAATACAATTTTAAATGCACCGAGGTTTTTAATCTGTAAAGCGAGCATTTGCTAATGGTAAATACTTTCCAGATCTGATCCAGGAAAGGGGAGAAGAGAGTTCAGGATATAGTTGTAGTAAAAATGCAGTAAAGGCCAGCTTTTTATTTGATGTATTATAGCTTCTCCCTTAAATATTGGAATAAATTGCACATATTGTAGAGCTATGGCATATGTTGCTTTTGAAAGAGAGACATTTTCACTTACTCAGTGAATTGAGGCCTCATGTTACTCCCTGCAGACCATGTCATACCCCCTTCCAACCTCTCTGGACCGATGACTTATCCAAACCAAACATCTGCTTTTCCATTCAGTGCAATTATTCAGTGTGCTACTGGGGGCAGATGGTTGTTAATCGGCAGATCATTAACGTGGCAGGCTACTCTCTCTTTCTAGCCTTAGAAAGGTCATAAGGTGTTAAGTTCCCTTGCTCCAGGCTGGCGAGATGCATTTCTTCTCAGTTGGATTTTTGATGTATAACTACAATTGAATTACTTGATACAGTTGTGAAGTATTCTTTAATTAAACATTTTTTCCTTAAAAAAATTACACATCATTTATACAGAGTAAGAATGATGCCGCCAAGAGATGGTTAGTGTCAGTTACACCGTAGCTGTCAGAAAGTTTGAATGCTGAAATCTGGAGAGTGTGAATCCTAATCAGATGGGATGATGAGCAGCGAGGATGCTCAGCTGCTATTCTAACACAGTCTCCAGCTATATGTGTCAATCTTCTGCAGAATTTAATTTAGCCCTAATGATGAAGAAATCTTTCTATTCACACAGTCCTGTCAAGTCAAACTTCGGAGAGTCTAACTGAAGTAGACGAGGGCTTCAGGGAGAAGTGGCAAACTGACGTGCTGAAGAGATTTCACTTTCTTTTCCATTCATACAGGGTATATTGAGGAAGCCTGTATTATTCCATGTCCCTCAGACTGCAAGCTCAGTGAGTGGTCCAACTGGTCTCGCTGTAGTAAATCCTGTGGGAGTGGGGTAAAGGTTCGGTCTAAATGGCTCCGTGAAAAACCCTACAATGGTGGAAGACCATGTCCAAAGCTAGATCATGTCAATCAGGTAATTTGATTTATATTTACGTTGTTGATATAGCTTTTTCCATATCTCAGATAACCCTTTTATCTGTATTTTTTGTTGATGTCAAAAAATGGTATAGCATAAAGGGCAGATAGAGGTAGGAGTATGTGTTGGTTTAGAGTTCCTCAGACAGCAAAGGATCTGCCTTCATTACTTCCCCATCTGCCAGAATTTTGCATGTTTTCTGAGCTGCAGACTGGAGGCAATAAAACATGCTTACATGCAGATTTTGAAGACTGTGTTTCTGAAGATCTCTTACCTGAAGGGATTCTCCAAGAAAGATAGAGAGGAACTTTGCACAGGGGCACGTAGTGACAGGACAAGGGGGAATAGCTTCAAACTGAAAGTAGATTTGGATAAGCTCTTAGGAAGAAATTCTTCACTCAGAGGGTGGTAAGGCACTGGAATGGGTTATGCATAGAAGTCGTCAATACCCCATCCCTGGAAATGTTCAAGGCTAGGTTGGATGGGGCTCTGAGCAAACTGGTCCAGTGGAAGGTCCCGGCCCATGGTAGGAGGCTTGGAATTAGATGATCTTTAAGGTCCCTTCTAACCATTCTATGACTCTGTGGCAGGGGGTAAAATGTCTCATTACAGTTGCTCAAACTGGCAAGAATTTTAGTGTCACTTCTGACCATCTTAGATCAGAAAACAAATTAAAACTCTCAAACAGTCACACAGTATCATCCCAGTGTCCCTTAGTGGGTTCTCATCAAGCTGGAGGTTGACCTTCTTGGGTACACTTGCCCTGGCAGTGCAGTTCCAGTCACAAATGCACTTCTGAAGTCAGTTTCCCAGTTGTCCCGCGAACTGCGCTTGATATTGCAGTATGGAGCAGTCTGACCATACAGTCTGGATCCTCTTCAAATGAAACTAAGCCATAAAATGTGATCCAAAAGCACCCTGGCAGTGTTTGGATGCTTAGACCACTAATAAGCATTTAGTCTTCGGGACCAAGTTTAGCACTAGCCCAAGTTAAACCCCGGAAGCTTCTTTCCTTGGAGTGTTTTAGAAAGGAGAAACATTCCTTGTCAATTAACTTATGCTCTTCAAAGTTGATTTATATTCATATTACTGTTGAGTTTAATTTAGTCTGCAGAGGCATATTAAACAACCACATGGTCTTTTCTGTAAATATTCAAAGATTTTTAAAAAATGTGCTCTCAATTTACATTTGAATAAAAATGCATGTACTTAATATTATCCTATTGACATTTTGCTAGCACAAAATGAAATGGCTTGTTGATCTAATTTTCTACTTTAGGGGATGTAATTAGTTCTAATTTAGAAAATCATAAGTGTTAAACTGCAGCTAATAAACTAAGTTTGTGATCTACTTTAACAAAATACAAACTAGAATGAGGGTTGCAGGATTTGGGTCAGCATGTAAATATACTTTAAATTAGGGGGAACGTGTTTCAATAGGAACAAATTATAGTCTATACAAAAGTCTTTTTCCTTCTTTAATATTCATGTAGTACATAATAGGCTTGTATTTTTCTGCATCAAAGGTGATTTTGCTGGAGGTCTGTTCGTCACTTTTATGCAACGCTACTGCCCTCTGCCGGTACTTTGGCTCATTTGATTTGGAGTTACATGGTACTTGCCAAATAATAGCAGATTATTCAAAGTATAATTATTTTAAAAATAAAATTGAAATACAGTACTTTCACGAGAAGGATGTTCCACAGATGATACAAGGATATTGAAGAATGTAGAGGCTGTATTTTTTATTTTTAAATACATTCCCTGGGTCATTCCAGAAACATGCGAAGAAATACACAGTCATTCCAATTCTGAATTAGTTATTTAAACTAAATATGATCCACCGTTCCGCTGGAAAAGTACTGACTTTTCAGAGTGTTCATTTCTATCATTAAATATGTGGTTTAGTTACATATTTTTTACTTATATATGTAACATGTTTATTTGCATACATATGGCCCATAGTGGTAAGATTGCATCGTTGATGCCCACAAGTGTGTGGACAATGATTTACAGAGGGACTATGCTGTAAGGTGCCATCTAGGAATTATAACCCTGGGGAAAGACTGCAACATGTCTAGCCCAGGGAACAGGAGATGGGAGGGGAGTGCTGGCAGTCTGCTAGTACCTACATAAAGGGCTGTCGCAACGAAAGAGGAAATAATCCATTTTCCATGGCCATCATGGATAGGATAAAAAGCAGTGGGCTTACACTGCTGCCAGCAGATTTGGGTTAAGCCTTGGGAAAACTTTCTGATAGTAAGGCTAGGGAAACACTGAAATAAAATGCTTAAGACCTTCTTAAGAAGTCGTTCAATGTCTCTCAGGGCTGACTTGTGTGCCTGTAATTTGAGGCAGGACTGAGCACAGTGAAAGCTGGATGTGTCACTCAATGTCTTTATTCCTGGGCTGTGCATGCCAGGGTGGCTCCCAAACCACACTCCAACTGAATAAAGCTTGCTCAGTACTCACTTCATTAGGCTAAAAGGCATCATAATTGCAGTAATACTAGAGTCAGGTTTGATATAAAATCATGTCAATGTCCATCAGATGATTTCAAATGAAGAGACTTATCTGAGACTGTTAGAGAAATGAAGGAAATCCATCTTTTCATTGATTCCAGGCATTATTTTCCCCCTTATCAGGAGCAGGGTAGGTATGCAATTCTTATACCACCCAAATTCTGTGGCCTGCAGTCATAGCTACAAAAGTGCCAATAGGATCAGGAGAACACCACTGACACGTGCAATGCAATATAGAGTTCTCCTCTGGCTTTCTGTCAAGATATCCAAATTTTATGTTACTGCAAAAGCTGTTGAGTGTGTGGGGTTTATGTATTTCTCCTTATGCTAACCAGGGTCAGACATAAAGACATTTTCCTGAATTAAGGCTTCCCTACTCTCATTTTGGAAATTCCGGGGAAAAATTCTACAGAACAAATTTTCAACCGAGTCCAGTACCTTCCTTAACATGCATTTTCCCCACTCACTTTTACGCCTTTTATTGTTTATGTAGTTCAGAGAAGGCCCAAGTATGCTGACTTTGCTGGTGGTCTTGTGCATGGGCTGATCAGCTGCACAGTGGTAGGATATCAGACTGTACACATTTAGCATTCGAGGCATTATATTTTCTGTGATTGGTGGTATTTTTTTGTAGGTTAACTATCAAAACATCAGCCCTCTTTTTCTACGCAAGCAGTGTTGCTGAAAAGAAATCAAGGACTTGTTTAAGATAAGTCTTAGATTGTCCAGCAGTTTTAGTTGTGCTGACTTGATACCTAAAATGATATGTCAAATTAGCTGGTATGATTTCAAGGCAATGGGCTTTAAGTAATTTATGCATAATTAAGAATTCCATGAAGGACTTAGGAACTTCGGAAGGATGAGAACTGCCAGTTCCATTTATTCCTTTGAAGTTATTGCACTTAATACTGTGAGAAGAATTTCAATTAATAGAGAAGTCCAGTGTCCTCCAAAAACACTGAGGATTTTCTCTTATCTAAGGGAAACTGGATTGCCTACTGTGTGAAGGTTTGATGTTCATTATAGGCAAAAAGGGAAAACAGTTCTATTATCTAACCAAGAGACGAGGTAATACACAGTTTCTTCCCACCAGTTGTGATTTATAAAATTTATTTTCTTCCAAGAGCAAATTTTTGCAAATTACCTTATGACAGCGAAGGAGATCCAAGAGAAAAATTGATGCCTTTTGCTTTGCAGAAGGAACAGAGTATTGTCTATAATAAAAGCTAAACTGATGCCATTTAAATACCTATGCTTCACTCTCATAATTCTAACTTCTTCTCTTTGTTTTTTTTTTTTTCTTTTGGGTTCATGAAAATACTTTCTTCAGGCACAGGTAAGGAGATATAAGCTCGACGTGTTCTTCCTGATTGTGTCTATGTTGTCTGTCCCTTTTGTTGTAACGTGTGTTTGAGTCAGTACATGGAACACTGCAGAAATTGCTATGTGAGATGCCATTTAAAAATTTGTATTCAAATCTAAACATAATACTAACGATGGTACACAAATTTATTAGAGAGATTTTAAGCATGCACAATGAATAAATAAAGTGAATCAATATACATTGGTATAATTTCTCTTGAGGTCACCTCTCCTTAGAAATACAAAAACCCCACAACTAATAACTGGGCTAATAATATTATAATAATGGGATGGTATCGTGGAGAAGAGATGTGAAGGATAGAGGTAAAGTGCTAGCAGAATTTTAACAGCATTTTTTAAAAAGTTATGCTCATGAGCTAGGCTAATTACAGGGTTTGTGTTAGTTGTATTGATGTTTTTAGTGGAAATGCCACAGCATGGGTTTAGTGGCAGAGAAAACCAGAGAATCCATCATTCGATAGCTTCTGTCTTTTTTGCTATTTCAATAGTTTTCTATCAAGTACTTAATCTGCATTATTACCATGGCATCTAAATCAACAAGTTCTTATTTGTTATTCTTACCAAAATGAGCATTAACTCTTTTTTTTGTATGATCACTTTTGCACGTTTATCTTACTTGTGTGCATCAAAACTGACACTAAATGTGGGTTCCAGGTGTATGAGGTAGTCCCCTGCCACAGTGACTGCAGCCAGTACATATGGGTTACTGAGCCCTGGAGCGTCTGCAAGGTGACCAACGTGGACTTAAAAGAGAATTGTGGAGAAGGTGTTCAAACAAGGAAAGTCAGGTAAAAAAATATTGCTCCTCCTTCACTTTAAAGAACCTTTACTTTCAGTTTTGGCTGTATTTAATTTGATGTAATTCTATGTGATGCCTAGTGTTGAGTCCAGACCTGGACCCTGGCTGATAGGATAGACTCAGAGAGTGCAATACAACTCTGTCTACTGCTTATGGATATAGACCTTGATTCCTAATTTAATCTATTGGTAATTAAAAGGCATCTGTTTAAATTAAGGATTAATACTAGGAATATAAAATATTTGAAATTTCAGTAATTCTGGATTTAAAGTTATCAGCTGAAGTATGCACAAAATATGTCTAAACTATGGATGATTTTCTTTATTCTGGCTTAGAGGTAAGATAATGTCAAGTAAATCACCTGCCCAGGGGCTCTCAGCAAATCACTGATAGGGGTTGTCTGAATTATGTGCATGCCTTTATGTGGCTGTCATCTGTAAAAACAAGGATCATTTTTGGCTCTTCAGCTTTTCTTGGATATTTCTAGATCAATACTTACTTCATTTATGTGCTGACAAAATGCTAAAATGCCTCAGATTGCTGTAGAACACATACCATACAAAATCCACGGCAAATGCAGTTTATGTGCAGTTCTTTTTTTCCAGGTGCATGCTGAACACTGTGGATGGTCCTTCTGACACAGTAGAAGACTATCTGTGTGATCCTGAAGAGATGCCACTTGGCGCTAGGAAATGCACGTTGCCATGCCCTGAGGACTGTGTTATGTCTGAATGGGGAGCGTGGTCACAGTGTTCTTTGGTAAGAAGTATACTTAAGTGTCACATTTATAGTTTTGGGAGGATTCTTTAAAAGTGTATGTATGATGTGTTTTGCAAAGATGTTGAACTGATTACTCCTGTAAATCTCTATATATAGTGTCATCTTTAGGATTGTTTTCTGTTGGCTGAAAATAATGGATGACAGTATTTTCCATTAAGCTAAATTGCTCCAGAACACAGACTAAAATGTCCCCAGTGGTCACTCTTCCCAATGTGGGGAGCCTTCTGTGTGGTGGAATAGCTTTGGCAGGGGCTTGTGAGTCTGTCTTTGAGCCTATCTCTGAGCCTCTCCATAGCGACGCAGTCACTGAACTAAAAATGTCACTATCCTGGTACAAGTGAAGTCTGTAGATCAAGACTGAGCATAGAAAGGTAATTTTGGGTCTCCTCTCCCCTTCCTTCCTGACAGTAATTTAAAAAAAAAACATGTAAAAAAACTTAAAAACAAAAAATAAACGTGTTTCAGGACCTCTGAGTATTGAAGCTTTGATGCACTACATTATAGCATTTGGAAAGTGAGCATTCTCTTTGAGTGAAATAGTTCCAAAGCACTAGTACTGAAACATGCACTAGTTAGGAAAATAGAGAGGTGTTACCAGGTTAAAGATTTTTCCCTTTGGGTGGTACCAACGTGAAAGAGCAGACTAAATTGTCTCTGAAATAACAAGGAAAGGGTTTCCTTTATACAGTAGCATGAACCTGTTATTTTAAACTTGTGTTTTGTGAAGGGATTACTTGAAAGGTTGTTGTAATGCTGCATAAAGAGGTCTCAGGGTGCCAAAATATCTAAGCTGTTTCCAACCTTACTTTCAAGCCATGCAATGGAAGTAGTGTCCGTGAAAGGTCAGCTGAATCCCTAAGACAACCAGATGATGGAAAGCCTTGTCCTGCTGCCACCGAGACAGAAGCCTGCACTTTGAACAAGAACTGCTACCACTATGACTACAATGTGACAGGTATTTGTGTTATTATGCTCTAGTGACAGCCTGGGACTACCTCTTATAGCTCACTTCCACTCACCTTACAGGATGGGTTTTTCTGCTTTCTGTTCCTACCCAGAGGCAGCTGTGGAACTTGTACTGAAAACAGATTCAGGACATTTGATCCAGAAAATATATTACATAGAGAATTTGCAGGCGAAATGGGCATGCTGTAACTACAGGAAAAGCATTTCTCATATCATTTTGTGATTTATTCAAAATTCGTACAGACAAAACCAAATATGAACTTTTCAGGAAGGTACCATGGCACTGACTATTTGCATTAAAGGTCACTGTTTCCGAAAACGTGTAGCAGCTGGGCTCCATGAGCCTTTGCATGTGTAAAAGTTGCTTGTGAGGGTTATGTTAGGTCATCAGAATTAGGTGGGAGACTGAATCATTATGAATTTCATCTGAAAGTCTGCGGCGCTAATGAATTCCTCCCTTGCAGACTGGAGCACGTGCCAGCTCAGCGAGAAGGCTGTCTGTGGCAGCGGCATCAAAACGCGGATGCTCGACTGCGTTCGCAGCGATGGCAAATCGGTCGACCTGAAATACTGTGAGGAGGTGAGTGGGTACCTGTGAGTAAGCTCCCTTCTAATGGTGCTAATTAATACTGAGCCAACTGAGCTCTATGGCATCTTCACCAGATGTTTTGCAACACTATTCATGGATTGTTAAGTACCTCTGAAATGAACTGAGCCATCAACTGATTTTTATACTATTTCCTTTGGTTACCTTTAAGTGCCTCTGTGAACATATGCTAATTATTATGTCCTGAAGGAAATTACTTAGAAACAATAATTAATAAAGTAGAATAAAGGTAATAAATCTCAATCAGAATGCTAATCATAATTCTAATTTGATACAACTTCTGCATGGAGTCTTGGACACCTGCCAGTATCAATCATTTACTCAGTGTGTTGGAAAATATTTCTCACGTGTCATTCTGCAGCTGGGCTGAATGCTAATTTCTTGTTTCCAGCTGTGTGGTGCAAAAGATACCCAAGCTAGTGTGAAAAAATGTGCAACATGAATGTAATATTAAGTAGGAGCATATATGGAGAACTAGCTAGCAGAGAGGAGCCTTTAAGTTTTGAAAGAGCCATTTTGCAAATGTTCAAACTAACCTCCAATTTGACTGCACTGGTTTCCTGGCATTTTGTGTGTCGGTCTTAATGGTTTCAATTGCTTGGAGATTGTAGTATGAAAAAAACCGTGAAGACACCACCAGTACTACATTAAGGGCAATCCTACATGCATTTCTGATGGAAAGTAACTGCACTTGTTTTGGCTGCCATTCCCCCACTACCATGACATCAGAAATAAAATTACTTGCGACGGGGGACAAAGGTGGAAAGATCCCCAAAGCAGTTTTGGCACCAACAGCTTTTCTGCAGGACCCTTCTGGGTACTAGCTGCTCTTCAGGATGTGCCCATAGAAAAGAGCCTCCTCAGAAGTGGAGGGAGTCAGGATACTCATCCTTTACTTTGGACTATAGTTTTGTAATGGTGTGTCTGACCTACTTAAACTTCTCCAATCTCCTCCGACATCTTGGATTCCTGAGTCAAAAAGTTCTTATCAAAGGCAGAGAATTTCAGATGAGACTTACTTCTGTCCCATGTTCCTCCTTCCCACATAGTTCTTGGGTTTATAATCAAATCTAATAATTTCATAGAATAATAAAATGGTTTGGGTTGGAAGAGATCTAAAGATCATCCCCTTAAAGATCAAATCCCCTTCTGTGGGCAGGGTCACCTTTCACCGTAGCAGGTTGCTGAAGGCCCCCTCCAACCTGACCTTGAACACTTCAAGGGATAGGACATGCACAAAAATTATGTCTCAAGAAAAAACTCAGGATACGACTACCTACCAGCAAGTTGCTGTGAAGTTAATAAAGCAATGTATTAATGCATTTTGTTAAGGTTTTAATGTGTTAAAAAAAAAAGAAAATATCTGTCATTTCTAAGAGACTGCAATATTGATTAATTAATACCAAGCCATGATGTAAAATATCCATCCATATCAATATTTCAACAGAAAAAATATGTGATTTATTTGATTTTACGGGAAAATACATTTCTTCTATCATAAACCCAAGAAATTATTCCTGTTAAGCAAAGATTTAAAACAACATTTAGAACTGATTACATTTTACACTGAAATCTCATTTCAGAAAACCTCTGGAGTTTTCCTGCATTTAAGAAATAAAAGTTTATTACTCAGAGAAATAATTAGGGCAAGAATATAGTATCTCAAAAGCTACTTGCTGTAAATGACTGGCCAACAGATGTCACTGCAGTGGGGTCCTGGATTTATCAACAGCCACTGTGCTACATTCTTATTTGCCCTTTTGATTTTCTAGACCATAGAGAGATACATCTTCTTGTAGAAAGCTCTGATCCACTCCTTAGTCTCACTGTTAAGACTATTTGTTGAATTATGGATGTGTAAGCAGAAGTCCAACGAGGTCAAAGGCTGATCCAATAACTGAGGAGTAAAACCTGTTAACCTGATTAACAGGAAAGCCAAGCTGTTCAGATCTTAACAGACCCTTCTCTCTAAAGATGTGAAAGCCAGCTCTGTGACCTTCCAGGTCATGAGACAGTATTCAAGAAATTATCAAAATTTGAATACATATTGTACACTTCTTGCTAATGATCCTTCAGGGTGGGGGTTTCTGCTGTGTTTTTGCATTTTAAGGGCAGTGCAGAAAGATTAAGTGAAGTTCAAAATAAGGCGCATGTGGTTGGAAAAGTTAATGAATAGGAGAAATATGAAATAATTTTGCAATGACCTAGCTAATGAATTTTCTCTAGGCTATCATAAAACTTTGTACTAGATGTATGAATAAAGATTTGCTTAATTTATGTGTAGGTACATTTACTGGATTATGCTTCTTCTTATTATATGCAAAGAAGAGAGGTCATATTAGATAAACCTACACTACACTGATCCCTAAGAAATTAAGAGACATTCTTGCAAAGTCTGAGTTTCTATATAATATATGGTTCAAGAAAGGAATAAAGGCATGTATAAAAAAACCTTTCATGCTGAATTTTGTCTATCATCATCTCCAGGTATGAGCATCAGCATAGTTAAATACTAACATTCCGTCTGAGCACCTGTGTTCTGGTTTCCTTATGCATCCATATGTTTTTGTGTTTATTTGAGTCAATCAGCCAAAGAAGGTAGCCAGTCATCCTGATTACTGCCAAGATAAATCAATTTATAGAGCTTATTTCCAAGTCCTGGTTATGTTCATGTAGTTCTCTTCAAACTCTCAAAGCATAGTAATACTGGATTACTTGGTTTCTATTTATCACAAGAACTTGCCTTCTCTTTCTTGGAATATTTGAAAATCAAATCACCTAAAGCAAGCTGATCCTGGTCATATTCCTGTTTATAGACTTATTTTCATTCGTTTACCATTAATTAAAGATGAGAAAAGCCTAGAAACCGGCAGTTGTGTCTGCATTAAAAAGCAGACTTTGCTGGTTTATTGGTGAATAGTCTGCTTGTCAGATTACATGATTAACCTCCAGCAGCAGGGCTTAATCTTTGATGCCAAAGATTCCTATCAACAAATACAGATACTTCTTGTGGATCACAGGATTGAAAAAGCATGCTCGTCTGGCAGCCTGCTGCCCTGGCATGTGTGACCAGGAGCACAGAGAGCACAGGGGTAGCTTTCAGTACTTGCCGTTGTTGAGTCAGAAACCACAGCTCATCCAGAGCAAAAGCTTTAGGGTAAGGGAGCTACTGAACACTTCTTCAAATATTTTCTAAGCTCTTCAAGTTGAATTGGGGTTCATCAGTTCAAGGAAGGAGAGGAACGAGAAGGGAATACGTGAATACTATCAAATTGCAGCCTGTCAGTTGTTCCCCAGATGTATTTAAGCAGCACTTCAGCATCTAAGACATGCAAATAGGAGGTCACTGTGGGTAATCTGACCTTCAGCTTTCTCCTCTTCACTGTTAATACCTTTCTTGGGCTTTTCCCTCTTGTGCTGCTGAAGTCCAGCTGAGAAGACCAGTCTTGAAAGAGAGCAGTCATGTTTCTATAGCCGGCAGGAATCAATTCAGCAGGTTCAAAGCCTTTGCTCAGAAGGTTTGACCCAAATATGGACTTCAAAGAGGGTTCTCTAGCTTCCTAATCATCCAAATTCCAGATTATCCAAAGGTTTCAGGTGTTGTCTGTGTGTGATAGCTGGGTAATCAAGGCTATACTGAACCACTGAGAAAAGCCAAGAACGCATTCTTTGATGTATAAAAGAGAACGGAGGTCTAAACCCTCATTTGTCTCAATAAATGGTACTGCAAATGCAAATTTAAAACTTGGTGAGTCTATCAGGAAGAGGCATTTTCAGTACTTATGGTAGTTTATGGAAGACATGTTAATGTTGTGCCTAATTATTGCTCTATGCTTGTGTTTAGTAGGAAATAGTGGGTTTATCTCCTTTTTAAAGTCTTAACCACTGGTTTTATATCATTACCCTTTCCAGTCATTAAAATTAATAGGTTTTGAAATGTCTAGTTTGCTTTTTATTTTTTTTAAAACTATGTGGGGATTTTTTTTGAGTTAAAGATATTCATCACTTTCTGGGTTTCTGAAAGGCCTCAATGATGATCAGGATCTGCTGGTGAGGTCCAGTGAAGAGGAAAGTCCTCTGTAATGGAAAGCTGTAGATCTGTTTATATTGGCAGGACTGATTTTCTTTCACATTTTATGTTACACACCCTGTAACTGACCTACCCTTTTAACTCAGCTGTGCAGGATGCAGGCCTTATTATTGTTATGCTAATACTTTTGCCATCAGTCGCATTTCATCTTGCATCATATATTATCATGTGTATTAGTGAGAATATCTCTTTCCTTCCATGGATGGGGAAAATCTGGAGCATGAGAGTTTATAGGAACATAGAAACAGTTGTCCAGGGTCAGACCAAAGGGCCATGCAGTCACTGAGCCATTTCCCAAGCATGATTTTAAAACCCTTGCTTCCCCGGGGCACAACATAAGGCTGAATCATACCTGGGGAAGAACTGAGTATAGAATATATTTTGGGAAAACTTGAGTCTGATTAATTTCACTGTCCCTTTCTCTCATACTCCTCCAGCAACTGGAGCTTTTATTTTATGGACGTTAGAGGATTCTGGTTTTTTGCAAAGTTTTTCAGAAAAAAATGCAAAGATGCCTTTTTTTGGACAAATCATTGTCAGTGTCATGTCAATATCTTTGCATGGAACTTAATATATAGAATAGAATATAGAATATAGAATATAGAATATAGAATATAGAATAGAATATTTAGGCACTTTTACAGCACATTAGAAAGAAAGCAAGAGAGGCATAAGCAGATGCCTAAGGAAGACTAAGAAGCACAGACATACAAGAGTTTCCATCTACTCGTTTCACAGCCTTCACCTGTGTTCAGCTCTTGGACTGCATTTGCCTGGTGGGGTTTCTTTGTGTTTAAACCTTCAGATTTCTCTTCCATTAACTTCTTCAGTCTCTCTTGAGCTCCTGTAAACTTTTAGCATCTGCAGCATCTTCCGACAATCCAATACATGTTCATCCTCCTCCTTTTGCTAGTTTTGAACTTGGCTTCTAGTACCACTTAAATTCACTTATTATAAGCTGTTCAGTATTTTTGCATTTCTCTTTTAAAATACTTCTTAAATGATTTTGGCCTTTACCTATTGTAAAAAGTAATACTGTAGAGCTGAAGCCCTCCATTTATAGGTTCTAGTTTAGAAAATGATTGATGAAAATAGGATTTATGTATATAAAGATCAGTATATGCTTTAGGGCTGTCTTGAAGTGAGAATTTTAAATGTCCTAATTACTTTGCTTTTTTACCTTGCTCTGATGATACAGGCCTGGAGTTGTGTGCTGACCATTTAGCATTTTCTTTCAGCTTGGCTTGGAAAAGACATGGCAAATGAATATGTCCTGTGTGGTGGAATGTCCTGTGAACTGTCAGCTCTCTGACTGGTCCGCTTGGTCTGAGTGCTCTCAAACATGTGGCCTTACAGGTCAGTACATACCTTTGGTATATTTTAAAGACTGAATTCTCTTTTTTTTTCTTTAATAAAAGTAACAATACCTCTCTTTGCAGAACTAAAAAATGTAGCTAGATAGGGAGAGTTACAGAGATGTTAATCAGCCTTGTTTATGGAAATAATATGCTTGAGTGTACTCACTGAAAACAATGGGAATTTGGTCCAAACATTTTCTGATTCCAGGAAACAAGGGAGATATGATGAATGATATATTGAGAGAAAAGTAGTCATGGATTTGCATATTTATTTTTCAGCTGGTGGGGAGAGGAAGGGAGGGATTTTCTCCTAGGTTTCATTATTAGCGGTGAGTTTAGACAACTAAAATTGTTCCAAAACCAAGTTGGAAGTAACTAGTCTTTTTCAATAAGTTATAGCCATATAATAAATCCAATGGCCACAAATCTTAACTGCTTTTGTGCACCCATGCAAATACCCATCTAGCTGAGGAAGAATTTTGTGTGCAAGAAGTGTGCTCCTTGCTGTTGTTTGGAGTTTTTCCTCCATTACTTTTCAAGAAAATCTTTTTTTCTCCTGTAACATCTCAGTTGGAGCAGCTGTGAACTCAAGAATGATGAGGCTCCATTTGGCAAACATCTTTCTAGCTGTCTGCAGCGAGCACAGCTGTCTGGGAGATTGATATTGTTCTGCTTATACATAGTGGCTTGTGTAGCCTACTCTCAGCAAAAGAGTCGTGTCATTATCATTAGAGTACTCAATTGCAAAGGCATGAGATTGAAATGTGGAATTAAAGATTAATTCTTTTGGCCTGCCAACATCAAGTGTTATATAGATAAATCTCTGTAATGCCTTAGTTTATTATAAGCCTCACTATACAAATTTAAATAAATACATAATTTTGCAGACTTGGCTCTTATATTTATCTATAAATACATGAAAATACCACAGCTCTGTTGATTTCGTGGAAATCTTTGTGAGGTGACAACTCTAGACCAGCCATTTGACCATTCCTTCTGACACAGAAGGAAATTTTCGGTTCTATCAAATGAACTCTCTGTAATGAAGCATAATGGTCTAATGTCCACTACAAGATGAAAGGAGAAAGAATTGCTGAAAGAATAAAAATGTCTTCCTCTTTCAGTTTATAGAAGTATTTGAAATAGAACCCTTATCTCAGTGAAGCTGGGTAGCATATCGCTCATGGTTGAAGAGGAGATAACTGTTGGATAAGCCTATTGTATTTTAATTTATTTGGGCCTGAGTGAAGAATCCTTCATCTCCTGCAAAAATCTGCATGTAATGTTTTCCAACTGACAGTGACAGAAAGTTGCAAGTTCTTGTTTGCTGGAATCAGACAATTAGGGGACACGTTTCTGTCTTAACTTAGGGAAGAACAGAACATGCTGGCCTCTTCTAGCAGCAAACTCCAGATGAAGAGCAGGAATCTCCACTGAAATGCCACAAACATGTTGTCACGTTCATAAAGAACATTTTCCTTCAGGTTTCTGAACTAGGAAATTACTGCTTTTGTTTGCTGTTACAGGAGCAATCCTAATCAGACATCCTCCTGCACTTCTTACACTACAAACAAGTGACAGAACATAAAGTGTCTGACTTGGAAAATATGAATCCACATAACAGACAAGAGCCAACAGATCTGCTTTACAGTCCAATTTGTCAAATCTGGAAAAAATTACTTTATTCAAATACAACACTTTTCAGCAAGATAGAACCATCTTGAGGAATAAATCACTCTAACCACTCTGTTGTTAGTTATATTGCTGGTTTTGTTACAGGAAAAATGATCAGAAGAAGGACCATAAATCAGCCATTTCAGGGTGATGGGAGGCCTTGTCCTTCTCAGATGGAGCAATTCAAACCCTGTCCAGTAAAACCTTGTTATCGATGGCAATATGGCCAATGGTCTGCATGCAAAGTAGAGGTAAAAGACTTATGGGACTTTGAAGTTACAGAACATGTGGATCCAGGCATATTTGTGATATGCCTGGATATCTCCTTCGCAACACTGTAAACAATTTGCTTCCACCTCTCTTATACAAAAACTAAAGTGTAGGTTTTTTCTTAGACTTCCTATTTGTCAATGGATACAACAGTGTCCTACAGATATTCAAAGTACAAATGGAAGCTTTGGTACCTGAGCAGCATCTTTGCTAATAATTTAAATCCTTCTATTCTAAAAGAATATCAGCAGAAATATATTCACATATTGAAGATATCTTCACTTGATATACTGCTGTGGTTGCAATGCAAAGGCATAATTAGCTCCATAACTTAAGAAACAAGTAACAGCGACCAGAAATTTTGAGTTGGGGTTCTTTTTAATTGTTTCAAAAGTAATGAACCATATCTCTTCTTTTTTGTCTTCTTTTTCTCCTTATTGGAATGAATAAGTGCTTAAGCAAAAATAAGAGGAGATAGAGTGGCATGTAACTCAGATCTAGTCTTTTGGCACTTTCTTCTGTCCAGCATCAATCAATGTATGTTCTCCTTCCGTAGGATGCTCAATGTGGAGAGGGAACACGAGTGAGGAACATTTCCTGTGTGGTTTATGATGGATCCGTTGAAGATGTTGGCAAAGTAGTAGATGAGGAATTCTGCGGAGAAATAGAGCCTATTATAGACGGGGATAAGAAGATAATACTTGAGGAAACCTGTACTTTCCCTTGTCCAGGTAACAAAGCTGTTCAAATAAATGTTGCGTTTCAAGACTGGTTGGGCGTCATTACAGCTATTAGTGCCTAGCATTAGCCACAGGCAATTAAATCTTTTTCATCTGCTTTACTGATTGGATTCATCCATCAAATGACCAACAGAGTTGCTTTCTAGAAGTGGTTTCATGACAATAAATCAATTAGAAAAAATACTAGATTTTAAATTTATAAAAGACATGGTCTCTATCGTAGATTGTATTTAAGATGCATACATTTCTTCACAAAATCTATTGAAATAAAACCTGTGTTTAACTCTATGAGAAAAGGTACTGTTTACAGCTAAATTAGTGTTAAGTAAATAGATTACCTAACAACTTTATTAATATTTTTACCAGTGGCTAAAAACTTGATGCCTTTTATGAGTGTCTAAGGCAGATAAGCTAAGGCATCTTCTTTTTTCCTTTAAAAGTTCTATTCCAAATGAAACTAAAGTTTTGATCTCTGAGAAAACATGAGTGCCTCTAGCTGTTTAACTCTCTGGATGTGACATGCACGGTCATTGCCTTTGTGAAGTGAATCTAAAGGAGCTGTTATGAATTATCAGGTCCATGATGCTCATACAGAGAAGGATTAAGAGCATATAAGAGCTGTTTAATTTCCAGTAAAACCCCTCCTGTTCATTCCAAACACTTACTTGTAGAATTTGAAGTATATTGCTGTTGTTCAGTAGTCATTAATAATGTATCTTCAGAAGTGATAAACTCCTTCAGTTCTAATGTAGCTATCATTTCACACCAGTACTCTATTTTCGTTCTCTTGAAACTCTCCTCTTTGCCAGAATTTTTTCCCCAGTTCATTTCAGATTGGACTGAAGGTAAAGTTGTCTCAATAAATAGCAATTAATAAAAAACAGAGAAATTTCCATCACTGTTTTGTACTTAGCATTCCAACTGCATGATTTTCACATATTTTTATTTCTTAAATAGAAATTGGAAGAATACAAAGACTGTAGTTATGTTTTCATATTAGTGAATTTTATTAAAAAAAATATAGCTGCTTACTGATTGCTTTAAAAATTTTGCTGAGCAGGGACCTGTTCTTCAATCTCACATTTAACCAGCAAGAATAACTGCCCTGTGGGGATGTGCTAATGATACGCTCCAACTAATGTTCCCAAAAATCACTACTTGTTTTCCTATTATGTATACATCAGTTCGTCAATTATTCATTTCTTTGCGTGCTTTCCCAAGGTTGGCAAATAAAATTCCTTCATTAATCAGGCCTCCGGTCAACACAGTACTGATTATATCTGTCATCAGTATAATGCAAGGTAGCATGAATTTTTAATGGCTTTTTCACTGAAATAATGAGAACTAAGAGATTTATTTATGTCTGCACACAGTCTAGTCCCATTTTCAACTGCAGTTTTAACAAAATGATTTCTTTGTCTTGGGCCTCAGATCTTCCTTAAATGTTCTTTAGCTGATCGTGCTAATTAGAGTCATTAGTATAATTTTATTTTTTGGTTTTACACTATAGAATTCTACAGATCTATTATCCTAACATGAAATATCGAGAGCAGACATTTTAATCACGTTTCCATTTCCCTTTCTTGCAAAGGATCTTCCATGAGTTGCTTCTATGTCTGTTTAGAGAAAATCTGCATGGGGATAAGCAATAATTAATCTTTTTAATACTAGACAATGTTTTCTAAGGTCAAAGATGAATTGAAAAAAAGATATGTAAATTTAGCATGAGGCATACAGTGCAGAATATCTTAAAATGAACAAAAATCCAGACATTGGGTGGAGCATTGCAAAGAGAGTCATAATGAGACTGATCTTATGGGAATGCTGCAAGAAATTACACTGCTATAGAACAAATAGGCGCTTGTATAATCTTTTTATAATATTTTCTATGACACAGACATTCAGGTAATATCAAAATGTTATCTTCTCTTAAGTATGAGTCAAGTCTAAAAAGAGGAATGAAAGGAAGTAAAAAGAAGGAAAATAAGGAAACTGTATTTGGACTTTTTTTAAAGACATATTCAGTGCAAAAAGCTCTTCACATGCAGTGACCATTCATCTTATAAAATTGCTCTTCAACAGGGGACTGTTACTTGAGAGAGTGGTCAGAATGGAGCCTTTGCCAGCTGACCTGTGTTAATGGTGAGGACCTTGGTTTTGGAGGAATACAAGTCCGATCTCGAGCAGTGATCATTCAGGACTTAGAGAATCAACATCTCTGTCCAGAACAGGCCTTGGAAACAAGACCATGCAGTGGTAAGCACCAAAATATATGCAAGGCTGGTTCCTGTAAGAAAAAAATACAGAACAGCCATAATTTTGTTTTCTTTCTGTTTATGGTCTCAATTTTAGGCAAATGCAAATTTGATAGACAGAAATGCGTTTAAATTGTTGTTTTCCATATGTCAACTGTAAACAGAAAAACTTTTAAGTGGTAACCAACATATATTACCCCTTTAGAATTATCCTTTTTTAATAATGACATTTCTTTTTATATGGGGCAGTTTCCTTATCTGCTTAGTAACATTAATAAAAAGAAATCTTTGAGTTTTGATTCATAACCAGATTTAGATTTCTCTCTACCCTTTGAATTGTTAATTGCATGACAATGTCATTAAAATGTGTCCGCTATGCTTACCGCTGGTAGCAGAGAAAGTATCTAAGAAAAGTAGTTTCCTGTACAGACATTTCTTGTCCATTCAGAGGCCAGATCAGACAAAAAGGAATTTTATATTTATAATAGAGAGCTAAGGTGCAGAATGTCTTCATGATTCATCCCAGACCATACGAGATGTACACAGAAGAGTGAGATGTAAAGCCGGGTGCAGCCCTGGCACCAAGCACTGGAGCATTGGCTGAAGCTCAGTGTCACCACGAAAGGAACCTGACTCCTAAACAAGTTTTGCATGACAGATGGGCCACAACCATTAAGAGGTTATTGGAAACACTTCTTTTGCCCATCAACTACATTAGGCTTGCTCATAATCCTAGTTAGTGTCTAGGACACATCTGGTCTACTCTCTATGTGTCCAGTAAGTGCAGGAGACCCTGGGAGCTCCACAAGTGCAGTGCACCTTCTAAGCTGCTGGATGAAGGAGAAAGGGGCTTACTTAACTGTACAAGCCATTAATCAGAGTGAGTGTGGCCACATAATGAGTATGGTCTGCTGACGAGGGTGGCTGCTGCCAGTGGTAGTGTGAAACTTTGTCATCAAACTTCTTGAAATGCGACTGTTGTCTGCGCAGATGGCCAGTGCTATGAGTACAAGTGGATGGCGAGCCCGTGGAAGGGATCTTCTCGGACCGTGTGGTGCCAAAGGTCAGATGGTTTAAACGTCACAGGTAACTACTCCTTTCGTATACACAAAAAACCCCTGGAAAATGGGGATAATGTGTTTTCCCAACAAACTGAAAAAAAAAAAATTAAAAAGGATCTGCTAAAAACACTTCCTGATGTATGAATCAAAAGATGTGGTTTCTTTTCCAGAATTATGCAGCATGTAATGCTAAAAGTAAATATAAATATTATCTTCTGTAGTGGACCTGAAATGTTTTACATTGCATATGTTTGGGTTTTTTCACCATAGGCACCTTTACACTTCTAAATGTAGGGTTTCAAATTTCAAGCCCTACAACAAATAAAACTTTTACATATTACAGATCATTTCAGTGCCTATACAAAGGCAGAGAAAGTTGCAGAGCTTGATAGTATCATCCAAATATGATACATCTCCTTAAAGTTACAAATTATAAAATTTTAACAAATGTGCTAATATAAGTTTATTTCCTTATTTCAATGCCATAAATCTGTATGAGGATTTGTCAGTGGACTGCTATGGGACGTAGTGGATTTTTGTGCAAACCAAAGCACAAAAAACGTGAATTAAGAACGACTGAGATCTCAGCAGAAAATCTTCCTATGAATCTATTTATACAGATTTTTATATTGGAAATAGGGATTCATTTCAGCTAAGAGTTATGCATTTGTTTAAATAATTTTTGTATCAGACCAAGTGATAGTAAAAGAATCCCAGGGACTGTAAACACATCCTCAATGCCAGCCACTGTCAGGTCAGTCACAGGAGGGGAGCTGTTACTCATGTATTGCCACCACAATATTTCATGATGATGGAGTCCACCACCACTTTCCGTTGTAACAGTAGAAATAAAATGTTTATATTATTTTTACAAGGTGTTGAAATAATAGCTCAAAGTCCCTTGCAAATCTTACCTTCTGGTGTAGGACTATTAAAACACATCTTGTTCACAAGAAATGCAACAGGGCATTATTTATGCACCTTGGTTGCTTCCTGCTTAGCTAAGATGTTTCTATGGTACGTAAAACTCTAAGAATTCTTATTGAGATTAATATAGGATATTATCTATGAAAGGTCCTATAGGATTTGAAATGAATAACATCTTGGAGATTATGGCTCTGAGATGCTAAAATCAGAATGTATTCATAAATCACAGTCAGTTACATGAAAATAATAATTTCTTCTGATGTGACTGAATACAGTCCTGTGATAAATTCTAGGAAAGACAAATGCATGACTATGTGTTGTTGGCAGATTTTTCATAATGGGACCTCCAAGGCAGACAAACCTCAGACCTATTTTGTATCTCTTATTTTTCAAAGTTTGTTTTTATGTGGCTTTAAAGCTGTGGTAACTTTCTGATTTGAAATGAAGACTAATGGAATATTCCAGAACATGCAATCATTATTCTCCATGCAATGCAAAACTATATTTTTCATATATTTCTGATAAATGGAAAACTATCGTTTTCATGGGTTTTGTGATAGTTTTCGTACACAGCACTTAAATATAATATTCTGTGGGAACTTCTCAACATTAAATATACCAGATTTTAATTTACATTTGTACATTTTTTGAAAGTGTTTTGTATAAACTACAGCATTTAAGAGCTCATAGATGATGTGATGGATGCACAGGATTGACTTAAATTGAGATTACCTATTTTGATTCAGAAGCAACACGTATCTCTGATTACTGCGTCTTGACTGCCTTATTCCTGCACATTTGGTTTGAACATAGTGTATTTTAATTCAGACATTATTAAATAATTATTGTGAGTTCTTTTGGTATTTTAAGGTCTTTATCTATTTCCTTACTTGCATAATATCATTGTGCTGAATAGTTCTTTTTTACTTGAAGGTGTTATTTCCCATGGGCGATGAGGCAACTCTTTCCTTCTGCTTCCTTGGACTGATATTTTATTACATAAATTCCCACAGGCATGTGATTTGTATGCTAGGATGTACGATTTTCTTTTCTGGGGGTGGGGAAAACTTATGGCAACCAGCAGGGTTTTCTTTGTTCTTCACCAGCCATCCCGTTAACACTTGGATCTACGTAACCACATCTAACTGCATCTGCTATGGTTGTGACCAACCTCAGCTATCAGGATTTCATCATCATATCACACCAGTATAAAAATGATATTAATTTGGGAGATGCAAGATAAGTTGTCCTGTAGCAGTATAAATTTTAAACAATGTGATGCATATCCCTCTTCTCTAAGCGAAAAGGAAACACAGGTAAATTCAAACTGATTCTAAATGTATTTTAAAGTTATTCTGGCTGAAATGATAGTGAAAGCCTGATTGTGTGTATTGGTCCATAACAATAACTGCACTACATATTAAGCTGTAGAGATGAAAACTAGGTCTGTATAAAAAGAGAAAAGACTGAAACCCACACTATCATCAGTATCGTAACATTCAGTACATGCTTTACTGATAAATCTGCTTTCCTTTCATAAAATCTTAGACTAACATGAAGCCTCAATTCATAAAGGCAAAGCTATGGCATGTGTAAAAGTGACCCAGTAGCAGCAGGAAATAGGTGTCCTTTCATAAACAGGATGAGTAACTTGCTTTCAGTTTAACAGGAAAAGATATAAATAAAAAAGATGGTTTTATTCCTATTGCGGCCACAGTTTCAATTTGTAAGTCATAAGGAGGGCCCTAGAGAACCAAATCTCTTCCCTTGAGGGCAACAAAGCATTTAAATTGTTTTTTTGGGCAATCCACCAAAGGAACAAAGGGGAAAACAAAAAGCTTCATTGCCAAATATTAGTTCTCTAAAATACACATGAAATTAAACACATTTGCTGTATCCTTACCCTACATGTAAGAAAACACTTGATTCCAATTATCCTTCACCTTGGAATAAAAGAAGGACTCTTAGATTCAAATTAGCGATAAGATTGTCATCCACGATATACTGCAGCAAGTAATGACATCAGTGATTTCATCAGTGGTGAGGTATTACCATGTGAAAATATGATTTTCTGTCCTACAGGGGGCTGTTTAGTGATGCGCCAACCAGATGCTGACAGGTCATGTAACCCACCGTGCAGCCAGCCCCACGCTTACTGCAGTGAGGTATGTGCTACTGCATTGGAGCATAGAACACCCCCGTGAGGGCTTCCCACACGTCTCTTGATTACAAAGATTATGCCAACAAAAAGTATTCTCAGAGATTTTGCTAGTCACTAATGTGTTAAAATCCACCTCGCATGATTTTCTACCTTTCAATTAAATGTTAAATAATCTCTGTTGATATGGTATGAACTTGCATAAAAATATGTGAAGAGATACTCCCCAGGCTAGCACTCATCAAAACAGTCTTCTCTTCCAGTCATCCATGTTGTTACTCTTTATAGCTCACAGAAAACCTTGTTTTTCTGCTACACGGTGTAAAACACTTGTTCCCTACAGACTAGAACGTGCAGTTGTGAAGACGGATACACCGAAGTCATGTCCTCTGATGGCACACTCGAACAGTGCACTCTCATCCCAGTGGTGGTGATCCCCACCATGGAGGACAAAAAGGGAGATGTGAAAACCAGTCGAGCTGTGAACCCCACCCAGCCCTCCAGTAACCAGTCAGGACGAGGAAGGACCTGGTTTCTACAGCCTTTTGGGCCAGGTGAAGTCATGCAATGAGTTCTCAGTGCTAAGAACTGCTGCAGGATCTGGCATTTACATTTTTGTGATGCCTAGGAAGACAAGAAAAACCCTTAAGAGTTCATTTAAGAAGACAGGCATCTACTGTCACTGAAAACAAAGGAGGAGACATAAGTAAACCCCTAGCCTTCTCAGTACTCCATCAATATACTTAGTGAAATTTTATATTGCAGATTTGCTTTTAGCCATTCTACCTGTTAAAATTCACAGAAGCTATTTGAAATGTGACTTTAGAAGGGAGTTTGCTGCAAAGGTGCAAGCCAGTATATTAAATTATGGTTTCTCAACCAATAATTCTGTTGACAGAGGAATGAAAAGGTAGAACTGAAGACTGCAAAGAGTAAAGGCTTCTTAAAATTTGCAGCCATAGCATAAATTATAGGAAAATATTCGGTATAGGTATGCTAATGCTTTCCTGACATATCCATATTTAAACTAATTCATGTTAGTCAAATGCTAACCATATTATTGATAATTAGCATAGGCATGCTCTAAGTCTCTACTAGCAGTATTTGCTTTTATGATGGACCATGTTCTTCAGAGCTGAGCAAAGACTTATGTGCAACAGTGTCGTAAAATAGAAGAGAGTTATTTCATAAAAAATACTTCACAAAGTCCATCATGTAATAAGACGTCAGTAATGATTTCCTAGTGCTATTAAATAGTTAGATAAATAAATCTTTAATTAAAAAAATACTTTCACATAAAGAGATATGTTGCTGGTCCAAAACATTATTAATGTGGAAGAGAGCAATTGGTTATCATCTTAAGTGTGTCTTAAATCAGATAGGGCTAAATTCACTAATACACATGTGTATTAGGGTGGTCATTTATTTCCAAAGGCTTTTTGGATGTCTTTAATTGCAGAGTTGAAAGCACTATCTCTACATGCATAATCCACAAGATGTTTCAAGTTGAGATTTATAACAATATTTCTAATAAGCAGATTAAATAATGTTTGGGTTAGAAAGTAGAAATACTTATGTTAGATCCCATTAGTCCTACTAGTATTTACTATTATTTGTATTTTGATATTATTTTTGCAATAAAATGGTCTTTACTCCGAGTACTTTAATCAACAATAAAAAATAGAAAATTAAACTTTTATGGTCCTCTTTTGAAAAACAGCATCTTACCAAATATGTTATCATTTACTCATTTTAGCTAACTCCTCCTGAAAATGCCAGAGGGTGTGTGTTGTAGCAGCCAGAGTGACAACAAAAGGCAAATACCAGACAGTCACCTTCAACAGTTTAGGAATGTGGATGCCCATGTGAGCTCAGGGGTGGTTTTGGCGCAAGGTACAGTTGAGAAACTTCATGAAAACTCACCAATTTTATGTAAATTCGAATTAGGAAAGAGACACAGCTCAGTTCAGATAATCCCAAACATACTCAATGGAACTAATGCTTTATGCAGTGAAGTTATGAGCAAGTGTGAGAAAAAGTGGACATTTTCCAACTCACATGAGATTTAGGCTTGATTGTTTTGTTTCAGGATTGGATATCCATTATAAAAGTTTGGGTTTACTCTGGCATGATTATTCCTTTCCTCACAGTTTCTAAGTCTAGATTTAAAATAGTTCTTTTGTTTTCTTCCACAAATTACATTGCAGTTCTAGAAAGGAAGGTATTAAAACTATCCTCTTTAGTTGTCTGGGCTGAGGTATTACCACAAACAGATGAGTCTGAGATGCCAATTCCATTGTATACTTAGAAATAATCTGTCCAGAGGGAATTCAGGAAGCCTGAGTTAGATGTCAGTAGTTGCATAATAGGAATGACCTCATTAACAGAGTTCCTTGCTTTGACAAAAACAAATAAATCCATATACAAGGTATTGCCAGTCTTTTTTTCAAGGAAATGTTACTATTTTAAAAGAAGCCAACCTGAAAAAAAACCTAAACCTCTTACATTTACTGATGGAAATAAGCCAAGGAGAGAGGAAACTAACCTATTTAGCAGTACTAATGTCTGAATTCCTCTCATTGATATTATCATATCACAGGACATGTCAGGTCAAATCTACTGTTCCATTAATCTTTAATGGATCAGTTATTTCAGTTATGTCAGTTATTATCAGTTATAATGTTTCATTAGGTTGACTAAGGTAACGAAGGTAACTTAAGGTAATGTTTTGATAATGATTAGCCTTGAACAACTTGTCCACGTGACTGCAAGACTTTGCGCTGCTACAGACCAGAAAGCCTGAGCTTAACTGCACAGCAATGGAGAGCACTACTGTGTAACTAAGCAATCTTAGTCTAACTTCTGTTGTTATCATTATTGTGGAAATATAAACTGCATTGATGATGTCTTTTGGTTCTACAGAACTAACAAGAAGCACTAAGTGTTTGGTCAGAAAAAATTTAGCTGTATTTGCTTACACTGAATAAATATATACACAACTTCACAAAATAAAACTTATACCGCTTGTAAATGAAATAATTCAGTTTTATAATGATTTTATTTTTTATTGTCAAAGAGATGGAAAAAGGCTAGCTAACCTCCTGGAAAACAATGTTTACGACAAGGCATTTAGAAATTTGAAAAATGAGTTGGATAGAAGTAATGAGTCAAAAAACATGCACTCACCTTTAGTTGTGACATGCTCATTTGGGGCAGAGCAAAACCCCACAGACAAAGCCACATCATTTTTCCTGGTAGACGTGGGTGCATCTGAGGCAAGAAGGAGAGTGGTATGTATGCCTGAGCCTGCAGGGACATCATGTCCAAAAAAAAAACTGCACAGGCTGCACAAACATACAGTTCTTATTAACAACAGACAGTTGTTTTATTTATGAGCATGGGTTGTCTTTTTTTGTGTATTTTTATTCTGTGAGGAGAAGTTACTTACAACAACAGAACTTGCATTTGGTAGGGAAAGAAATGTTAAAAATATTATCTTATGTAGTAGTAAAACTTGTGTATGTGCAGTTAAGGTATGGATGAGGTATAGCACGCTAAGGGTATTTAAAAACATTGAAGTAAATAAGAACAAGAATAAAAAAAACAGGCAGATTGATTTACCAGAGCTAGAACTGAAAGTGATGCTAAATGAGTCCTGGGCTGATGTACTGCTCTGTGATTACACTGAGGGATTGCTTGCTACCAAAGCTGAGTTTCTGGGTATCTCACCTGCTGCCTCTGCCCCAGAGCTCAGCTCCATTTGAATTATCCTGACTTCAACCGAAAAGCAGAGCACAGAGAAGTCATTGCTCAGTTGTATAACAATATTTACTCTGATTAAACTGTAATTGCTAGTGAAGAAATTCATTTTGGATTATTAAAGTATTTCTATGCTATATCAGAACTAATAATTCAACAAGACTAACTCAAATACTACTGACTAACATTCATTCCTTTTAGATGGGAGGCTGAAGACCTGGGTTTATGGTGTAGCTGCTGGTGCATTTGTTTTGCTCATCTTTATTGTTTCTATGATCTATCTAGCCTGGTGAGTTCCTTAATTATTTATAAAAAAAACAGTCCCCTCACAGACTGTAATGCAAATGTTTACATCTGCTGCTGTAGAAACTGCAGGCACTTCTGTGAACTGCAGTGTTTGATTTCCCATGTCCTTTTGTCCAAACTCAGGTTAGCAGATTCTGGTTGTACTCTAGATGATGGATAACCACATGCTCTTCTGAGAGCAGAAGAACTTACAAATATGGGGTAGCTTAGTGTACAGTTTATTTTTGCTCAGTTTATCTCGTTTGTTATATACGGTGTCCAGAATAATTTTATTGTGTCTGTATCACAAAATGCTGAGAGAAATAGCAAGAAAGAAATTTGGTAACCAGGCAAGTCAGATTTTATATTTGACAAGATATAGAGATACACAACCAGAAAAATTGTGAAAATTTTCTCTTTTTTTAATACATGAAATAATATTCTTTTGAACAAGTCACCTTTGAGAATGTGCTCCCTGAAGTTTTCTAGGTCCTGTTTGGAATTTCTGATCCAAATGACTGTACAGGTGAAAGGTGAGGAAAGTGTGGTCATATGCATCAGGCTCTTGGCTGTCCTGCATTAGTAGGTGTTTGGGGGGCTTCTGGGTATGTTTGCCATTCAGTAAACTTGGCCCAAAACCTCACTTCTGTCTAGGTAATATAAAAATTCATTTGAGCTTTTGGGGTGGTTTTTTTGTTTGATTGGTTTTTGCAGGGGGACGGGATTGGGTTTTTTTGAGGAAAAGGAAATCCATTAGCATTCAACTGCACTGCAGATTATTTGGACTGGAATCTGTGGCTACTGCAAGTCATTGCAACAAATGGTTTCATATAAAAGATTCAGATTTGAGCAGTCTAAGCAACATAGGTGAGAGAAGATTTTGGACAAGACTGAGGATGCACACGCCTGATTTAAATAAATGCTTATATTACACTCTAAAGGAAGACAAGTACCAAAGCATGGATAAACATTAGTTTTCCTTTGGCCTGGTAATTTTTCAAAACTATATCAAATGGATTGGAAATACTGCTGGATTAAAATCTAATTCAAGGCTAGACAAGGAATGTTATGGCTAACAACCATACCTCTGCTATTAACGACTGGTTTGATTATAACATCTAGACTTAATTGTAGTCATTCCAGCAAGTATAATGAGATAAAGCCAATCAAAAAATGGATCTTTCCTGTGGAAACCCTTGATGTGTCAAGAGCAGTTTAAGATTTGAGTCACGTAGTTTAAAAGAACCTGATTGCAGCTTTGATACGTGACCAAATATAGCATGGCAGACTCTGAGTTCTTCTGAAAACTGAGTGATATTGCAAGAGTACCTGCCAAGGATTTCATCAAGTCGCATCAGCACCATAACAGCTTGTTTCTGAACAACTGAGCTTTGAACTAGGTATTGCTTTGGGTTGATTAAGAGATAATTAGTGATCCCAGTGAAGGTTTTAGGCTTATAGCTTTTATAAACAAACAACTGAGTGCGTTATCAACATGCTCATCTTTCATTTAAGACTGAAATACATTTTTGTATGTTGTTAGTTGCTCGTTCTATTTACAAATTATCTTATTGTTTCAGCAAAAAGCCAAAGAAGCCCCAGAGAAGGCAGAACAACCGACTGAAACCTTTAACCTTGGCTTATGATGGAGATGCAGACATGTAAAATACAACTTCTCATGGTGACAAATGGAGTCTAAACTATAGGAATGAAATCAGAAGGTGTCCGAAGCCACAGGGATTTTTTATGGAGTGGATTAAGTGTTTTGACTTTTTCTTTTTTGTAACTGCACCATAGACAAAGAAGGATGGATTTAATAATGCCTACTGATATTCAAGGTATTATTGCTTTACTTTAGACCATCAGCACTGAAAAATCGGGCAGAATCACATCAATAGACACTGCAGCTGGAGATCTGTGATGTTTTCTCAGTCTTAGAACTGAGCACCACCACTTCTGTCTCCAGAATACTGTAGCTGACATAGTATTAACACTTGGAAGCCCCTGCATCATTAACCAAGTATAACCAGTACGCATGACGAGTTTGTACCAAGCTGTCTATGACTCTTTATACTCAAACATATATACTCAGTTGAACCATATGTATTATTCTATCAGATTACATACATGATGAAGAGCATTTTAGTGCTTAGTACAATATTAACTTTTGACTGGGATTAACCCACTGAGCAAGTTCAACAGTTTGCCAGTTGATGATAACTTGTGTTAACCTGCGTTTCAGAGAGCAATGACTCACTTGCAAAATTCTGTCCTGTTATCGCTCCAAAGTATACAGGCCTCATGTGTACATCCAGAAAGGAGGCATTCTCAGATTCACTATTTTCTAGTGGTTGCTGTCTGGAAAAAAATACCTGCTGTAAATGTTACAATACGTTTCTACTTTCTCTAACTCAAACTGTTGCCTGCATCTTTTTTGCTACATGTAAGGCAAATTTTTGCACTATATTAGTGCAGCATGATATGCACTTAACTAGTATTGCCATAGAAACTGCCTCTTTTCAGAAAGGATAATGATGTATCTTGTGCAAGGAGTGTCCAGTAGACAGGTCTTGAATCCTGAAGAGAGTAGTGTTCAGTTTGGACTGTGACGGGATGGAATCGGCTTCGACGTGTGCTGTACACACCGTTCCTCATCACAGCAGCCATTTGTACTCTACACCGTGGCAGTAATACAAGCATCTAGTTTCTTGCCCCATCTATCTATACTGGTATAGATTGTCCTGCTGGTTTCTAATTGTACTTTGAAGGCTGTTTATGACTAGATTTTTTATATTTGTTAACTTTGTTAGAAAAAAAAAGAAAAGAAAAAGAAAAGTGGTTGCCCTGTAATCCTGAGTGACATACTTCTTGTCTAAAAAGGTGTTCCAGTTGTTCAACTAAAATAAAATGGTTTTGCTTTTCTTTCCTTCTGTTAATGAGAGCTTTTTCACTGTTACTGGCAGTGCAGTACTCAGAGATATTTTGTCTCTTCTAATTAGGATAATTTGATAGACTCTGTTAATTATACAGTTAAACTCCTGAGTGTACTGGCAAGTAAACAATAAGATCAATAGTTCTGCCATTTTAAGACTCATGATGTTTCAAAAAACTCTGGCAGTATGAAAACTCACTGTTAACCTCTTCCACGCTTACGGCTTTTCAGTGTAACGCTTCCGACATGGAGCTCATTGACTTGCCACTCACGTGACATACCTGTTACGGACGTGATCCATGACCTGAGAAGGGTTATTCTCCTCACATGGCTTCTATGTGCAGCCTGAACATACAAGTGACTGTGCCACTACTAAGCAATACAAAACTTTATCAGGCAACCTCTCAAAAATAATTGTTATGTAAAGTTCAATATTAGGTTCTCAGGTCTTTTTTATAACCTAAACCACTTCTGCCTACTCATCACTCTATTTACTCAAGAAGCACCAGTTTTTGCACTAGCAAATGAATGAAACTAGCTTTGCAAACTTTGGCCCAGATCCACTGAAATCAATGACAAGGCTCTCATGGACATCAATCGCTAATATCAGTTCTTAAAAGTACACACCTTTGTTCTATGTAGAATCATTCTTGGAACCAATGAGCATTTTGTGGATGTTCAAGAGAGATTATGGTCCTACTTTAACTTAGCTGACATGTTACCAGTGTGGTCTTACTGCATCAAGAAAATTACCTTCCTCACACTGTGTAAGTATTCCCCAAATGGGAATGATGAGCATAGGAACAATGGTAACAATCTTTGGTACAGGTTTAATTTCTCATGTTATACCTTGATCCAGCTGCAGCTGATGAAGTTCCATGGCTCCCTGCCACAGCAGTGGTTCATTCATATAGGTGTTTCAGGACTGGAGTCTTCAGTCTTACATCACTTTGTAAAGATCCGTTGCAAAAATACAAATGTTGATAATTTTAATTTTCAGCATTCTTGAGTAGAAAACAAGAAAAACCTGGTTGGTTCCTCTTTTGTCAGACATATAAAAAAAAACCATGGAAAAATTACAAAGTATTAAGGAAGGATAACTACATGTGGAGACAAATTTTAATAATGATTTTTGTTCTTTTAAAAGTCTGATTCTGTGTTGTCAAATAGTTTTGGACCAAGAGGGCATTGAGGGAACAGGGTTTCTTTCATTGGCAATGCGTCATCTTTATTTATGGCACTGGCTGGTCTTAGCAGGAGCTGTTGCCTAGTTCTTGCCTTGAAGAATTTTATGTCCCGAATCTAAGCATTTAGTAACTTGAAGTTAAAGGTGTGACATCTCCTTTTTCTTACCATGCTAAACGGACAAACAAAGAGATAGGAGGGTTTTCTAAGTATGTTTGGCCTTTGCAATCCATGCAAGTATTTTAGTATGTGTTACATTTTATATCTGATCAGTGAATATCTGGTGCACATCTGCATCATACTAGTGCTGCTTTTAAAATCTAGAGTGCATTTTTATTATTATTTTTTCTATGAACAAAGTGCATGGAAATTTGAAGCCGGAATGGCTTCCCTCATTATCAAGAAAAAAATACTAGGCTGTAAGGAGGGCTGAAATTTTATGTAAATCTGAAAGTTGCAAAGGTGATTGAGCCCTCTAGCATTGAAACTGAAATAAGTAATATGTGAATTATCAGTATAGAATGAAAAGCAATTTGCTTTAAAAATCAGAGTGCTTCTACAAATCCAGTGCCTAAAGCAGCCACTACTGTAGATTATTAGTTTGTGAAAGTAATGTTTCCAGTGATCAAATAAACCATTCAGAAAATAGCAAAGTAGATATTTTCCTGTTGATGTGGTGGTTTATATTTTCCTTTTTAAAACTGTAGTTTCTAGCTTACTGTGTCTGCTTTGAGTCCTGGAGCAGTTCCTTTTTGAAGCTTTGATGCTACTGCACAAGCTTGTTTATATTTGGTATAAAGCATCAATTTTGAAACCCCCTTCCTCCTGCCAAAATGTAATAAAGTTTTTTCCAATCTTACAATTTGAAGAGACCAATTTAAAAATGCTATGTGTAAATCACTGTAAAATATACCTTGAATTAAATGGAAATCTGTCTTTTTACCTTTATGTAAATTGTTAAGAGTTAAGAGTTTATTTTGCCTAACTTAATTTACTTGAATATTTATTTTGTAGAACGAGGAGGCAGCTGTCTGAGGAATGTTTACCTTTTGTTTTTTGGTTAATGTTAATTTGTAAATTGTGTAATGCATTTTTATTTTTTAAATTATGTATATTTCTTTTTTAATGCACAAAATGTTTACGTACAACTACTACTGCAAATTTGTGTATATTGTCACTAAGCTTTATTCAGTTAATACAGATGATGTGAAAATGTAACAAGTCTTACATTTTCATCTGGGTTATTTTTACATAACTGATGTATTGCTGACAATAAATATAAACACAAAATCATTCAATGTCTTTTTTTAATAAATGTAGTATACTATGCTGGGATAGAGTAACAATAAAAGCCAGATCCCTAAAATATGACCACCTTTTAAATAGTCTCTTTTTATTTCTGAAAGGTGTTAGCAAACATATTCTTGTTAAAAATTAGTCTTTCTCTTTAGAAAGAAAAATACTTTCTGATGCTATGGTAACAATCAAGTCTGTTGCTACAGTCCTAGTTGACTTGGAAGTTTACAAAACATATTTAGTTGATTGATAAGTATCCAATAAATGAAATATATCAATGATATTTAAAATTTTTTTCCTTGCCATTTTTATATCAGAAAAAACAACTCTTCTGTGAAGAATAAGGGGTCAATCAAGATCTCACTGAAAGACACCTATTCACTTCAAGTGAAGATGAATCTGTCACTGTCCCTACATTTCAGAAGAAAGAGAAGAGGTCACTTGGCATTTTTTTGTGATTGCTCATATTATTTCTCTGCTCTCAGTTTTTTTCATGTGCAGTTCTTCTGTGTAATTTACACACCAGATCATGGGGGGTTTGTCTTGTTTCAGCAGTTATTACCTCCCCAGGAACCCTTCCAGGATAACCTCTGAAAGATTTAAGCACAATTTTGAGAGCACACAACTCTGATTTTCGAGGCATTTCAGGATTTTCACAAGTAACTCCTACCTACATTTTCTTCTGCTGGAATCCACAGTAAAATCACAGAAGCATTGGTCTTGAATTCCCACCTACAACGTAATGGAGGAATAGAGAATTTTTAGATCATTTAAATGTGTTTAATTCAATATAGGCAGAATTTTATAACCAGTTAAAAAACATCTGAGGGAAGAAAACTTAAATTCTCATTTAAACTCTGCAGAGGATAATTAGCTGTGGTATACTAATGAAGATTATAGGGTCTTCACATTCAGTAAAGAAAATGGGGTAGGACTTTGGCAACTGTTTGCAAGACCTCTAGATTAATGGGAAAGGTAGTCTTTGTTTTAAAAAAGACCCAAAACATTACAGGAGAATATGATTTTCTAGTAGAAGTGTAATGAAAGGACATAAAGAGACTTAGATAAGCCTTGTAAATATTTTAGTCTTCTAGTAATGTGAAGACCTACAGTATTGGATCTAGAAAATTATCCTGCTGAAACAGTAGCGAGCTTGAGCAGCCATTCAGGATCTGCTTGGCATCACTATAAGTTTAGCTACGGAAAAGGTTCTCTCTGAATCTTCTGATTGTTTTCTTAGATGCAGGGAAGCTGGCTGTCTATCCAAAAGCAGGTAATGGCCAGGCAGATGAACGAACATTTGCATTTTTGGGGAGCAGGGTAGGGATGGGGTGGGTGTGTATGTGTGTG
>VZTA01017466.1:0-36339 GCA_013398855.1 Mohoua ochrocephala
GGCATCATGCTCAGCATATAGAGTTGGGAGAAAAAGAAGGAGTAAGAGAATGGACATTCAAGTGTTGGCGTTGTCTTCCCAAGTCGCTGTTACACATGATGGAGCCTGGCTTTCCTGGGGATGGCCGAACACTTTCCTGTCAATGGGAAGTGGTAAATTAATTCTGTGTTTTGAATGTGTGGCTTTTTTTTTACTTATTCCACCATCTTTAACTCAACCAAAGAGTTTTCTCACTTTTACTGTTCTGATTCTCTCCCCAGGGAGAGATTTGAGGGGAGGGAATGAGTGGCTGTGTGAGGCTTAGCTAAAGGCTGGGGTCAAACTATGTTGGTGAGATATACAATTAATATCATCCTGAGTCCCAAAGAGGCATTTATGTCACCCTTTAACATGTGGGTTGGAGGTGCCCTATTTTTGAAAATTCAGTGTACAAATCCTGCAGGGAGAGTGTAAGCTCTTGATTTTCAGTGTCGTCTCCAAAAGGCTTTTTAAAAGGCTTATTGGCTAGCAGCTGTTCATGGAATGAACCATCATGGTTTCATGCACATAAAGAATCCTTAGACTTCACATTAATGTCACCCCTTTTAAACTCAGTCATGCCATTCAGTTCCTCTAATGCGCAAACTTAGGGAAGCATACAAACCTACAGGTCTTTCTGCCATGGTAGAAAAAACATAGATACAAATATTGCACATGCAATTCTCCTTACCAGTTCCACCCTCTGCCCTCAGTCACATCTCTACTTAAGCTATTTCAATTGCAAATGAATGTTTGCTAAATAATTGGCTACTGAAACGCTGGCTTGAGACATCTTTACCTCTACTCTCATCTAACTGCTCACAAAATTTTCAGTTACATTCTCTTCACTTTTTTAGATATTCCCTCTGCCATATTTTTTCTCATACCTGCTTCCTAGTAAGTCAACCAATTTTCCTTCCCTTAAGCATGCACAGACCAGTTCCTGAATCGTAATTTAACTTGTCTTAAAATTATTTAAACTACGGATTCAAGGCAATCATCAAAGCTTTACTAACTTTACCTTTAAAACACTCAAAGAAGTGTTAATCAGATTTTCGCTTTCAGATCAAAGTGATAGAGCACACAAAGCATTTCAGCTACAATAATGCAAAGGTGCCCTCTGGGAAAAAGAGCCTAGATTTTCCATGTTAATGCTCATCCATTCTCTAGATTATGTTGCAAAGCAAAAATTCAGGATGTTAGTCACACTTCAGGTTTCTCACACCAGGTTATATTTTTCCATGCCTGCATGAAGCAAATGTCAGTTATATACCTAATCCACATGTAAAGCTGATTCTCTAGATTTGCAATAGCAAGTATATGTGATCAAATAGAATTCTTTGAGAATAAACACCGAGAAAAGCCAATGTTTCTTGTCTGAAGCCCTATCTGTTTCTCAAGGCTCTTCAGACCTGTAAAATCAAAGTGTAACTATTTTAATAAAATACAGCAAACAGAGACGGAAACACAAGGTTGTGAAAAAGATACATTTGGGTGAAAGGAGTAAAACACAGATTATTCTTCCTAAAACAATCTTTTTCCAGGATTCTCCATAAAGAATACTAGTTTATTACATTTCAGAAGAATAAAAGGCAAAATAAAGATGTAGCAATTCTTCTGCAGGAGACATAAACTCAGAGAAGGCTTGACTATTTCTTCATGCTATGCCATTTGATAGCAAAATGGAAAAAAAAAAATGCTGGCACTTCAAACTGGCAGTGTAGCTATCCATTTAAAACCCTGTATCAGATTACCAATGCCATGTGATGTCTTATATAAAGCTGGATAACATTCATGATCAGTTTGTATCCAGTACAAAGCTCCTCATAAATAAATAGGGCTAGAGGCATGTTTTGATGGCAGAGGGCATCATACTGTTCTGTTCTTATTGAAAGATGGCCCTGGTTTAGTAAAGATATGTTTTGTTGGCAAAAAGTCTGCTATCATCTGGTTAAGTGGAAGGATGTTCAGACATGAAGCTGAAGCAAACATTTAAGCTTAATCTTGAAGGCAAGTGATTTACTTTGTAGCATTTCAAGGCTATTTATTTTACAGTACAGCAGCTTGTTTGCCTGGAATCAGTGTGACTCACAAAATCTTGTTAAAATGCAATATTAGGAGGAGGAAAGAGAAAAATTTTTTGAAAAAGGAAGAAGAAACAGAGCAAGAGTTAGGAGTTAGAAATATAAGTAGAAGAAGAAATAAGGATTTAAACAAAAAGAATGTTAGAGAATGAGAATATATCAAGCAAACATACATTTAACTTTATCTTGCATTTGAACCCTTTAATAGAGCACTTGCTTACTCTGGCCAGCAGTTTCTCTTGCAAATAGCTTCACAGGCATCAGTGGGACAATTTCTGAGAATTACTGCATTTTTATGTCACTTAGAAGTGGACTACATAGTCTTTCAGATGATAATTAACAGAAATGACTACAGAGTAGTCAGAAGGAAGAGAATATATTTTCTATAAACTCGAATATCAGAGTACCGAAAATAGAGGCTAGTATTAACCAGTGGGAACTTAGAATTAATCAGTCTTTTAATACATTTGGACTTATTCCACACACAAACACATAAATATTATTTTGCTTGCTATTTCACCCATTATTTTTCTTTAGCAAAGTTGATTAATTAATGGAAATTCTAAGCCTTCGTTGGTCCCTTTCCTCCTGTTCCCCACAAGTACACCTCTTTTTTTTACACCAGCACCGGGAAAACATAATGCAGCTACTATTTTAAATGGAAACAACTACGAATCTATGAAGATACCACTTAACATAAATACAAGCAGTCAATGCTGCAGCTTTTATCATGCTTTGAGCTGTCAGTTCCCTCAGTGACCTGAGCAGCTACATTTTTTTATGTTACACAAACATGACTATGTCTTGATCTACAAATTTAGCCTATCACCACTATTTTTCTGAAGACATTCTCACTGAATTATCTAGATCCTCATAAAATTTGTCAGTAATGTTACAACGAATCTAACTCTGATATCAGCTTTGGTTAAGGAGATATTATGTAGTCATTTATTCTCAAATTCAGTTTTCTGGTAATACACGCATGCAGCAATGACCACCTTAAAATTTATGTCATTTGAAAGATGAGTTCCATTTCAGAATGCTATGTTGATGTTAGGTGTTACAAGACATTTTCAATATGCACTGAGCAGCTCCCTGGCCTCTCACATTTTCCTTGGCTTAGCTTTATCTAGGTGATAGTTTTGCTGTGGAAATGGCTTGCTGTTGCAACGCAGCGAATCCATGGCAGAGTACACGAGAGCTGAGGATCTGGTTTTGCATTTTCAGCAACCAATGATGGCGACAGGATCCTTAAAAGGGGCTCCTTTGAGGTACAAGTTAAAGATGCATCTGCCACTGCAAGTCAATGGCCAACAGCCATCATCTCTTCATCATTTGTATGGAGATGTGACAACCTCCATCTGTCTCTGTTGCTTGAGCCCAAGCAATCACAGGATTTGGGGAAAACATGTAGGTAGATGGAAGAAGGACTTAAGACCTGTACAAAGGATGAATTACTCTCACATCCAAACTGATCACAGTATTAACTGGTGGAATAGAAATACAACTAATAGACAAAAGGAAGAGATTGAGAGCAGAGAGGGAGACAGGTGAAATAATCCCACTCAGAGTCCATCGCTGGCCATATCAATCTCCATCACATGCAGAAGTTGTGCTGTGAGGTTCACATGTGGGGCTGTCAAACATGGGAAAAACTGCTCTTCCTAGCACTGAAGACCACCACAAGAACAGATTTTAAATTAAGTGGTTGGACTGCTTACTGGCTTTGGCTAAAGCAACCAATCCCACTCTGTCTTTGTATCCCTGCATAGAGAAACAACTGATTCCAACAAGCTCACAGTCTCCCCCTCCACTTTATTCAGCACTCGAACTCCCCACCACAAGGGAAGAAAATAAACATAGGAGGGTTGTATGTGCACAGGGTCCTTTTTATTTCTTAGGCAGGACCTGATAATATCTATTAAAATGAGAAACAGAACCAATGAAAACTTGTAGTCTTTATGCAAAAAGACCTTTCATTTAAACAAGAGAATATTATACAGATCTCTCACAAAAGCTTTCCACAAATATGTTCATTTGACTCTCTTAACATTTTTTATTCCAGTATTTGCAGTTTTTGACATTTGCTTTTTTTTTATTTTTCAAACGATTTTATTATGATGTGAATATTTTTTATACATTGTCATTTGTATATATCAGTCTTCAAGAAAAACAAGAAGAAAAAATATAATATTTCTAATAGTAAAAAGGGACACAAATCACATTGTATTACACTCTTTACTCATAAATGAAACATAATTTTTTTCTTTCTGTTTCAACTAGGAGCAATTATTCAGAATTTAACTATGCTTCCTAAGAGCACAAAGTGAGATTAACTTTTAGAAGAAAGCCGCTGCTGCTATATTATATATTTGCAAAAAAAATCCTTTGAGCTTTATTCTGCCTACCACATTTGATGAATTTATCACCCCATACTTTTATTCAGTGTTCAGCATTGGAGAAATTCTTTTATTTTACAAGGAGCAGATATGAAGAATGATTCAATTGCATCACAAATGAGACTAGCTTGCTCCTAACATCTAGGTATAAAGCATCAGAAATGTATTAACAATAAGAATAACTTGCAAAGACAGAACAACGCAATGGCATTAAATAGTATGTGCAGACGTACTAGAAAAGAAAATTGATGGAGAAGCAAAAAGCTGCAGATCTGACATCAGTCAATGCTCAGAACCACCCCAGGAGGGGCCAGGTGTGGCTCACAGCAACCTGTCTGCAGGACCTTCCAAAGTCACTGGTGATCTATCTCGAAAAATTGATGTTTCAGCAGGCAAAAGGAGAAGCTGGTTTCCCTGATGGATCTTACAATGAATGACATCAGTGGAATCCCCCAGCAGGTTAGAGGTGGGGATATTGGTCTTTCTAAAGATCATAATCAAACAAGCCTAGAGACATCAGGACAAAGAGGCTTAATCCATTAGTCAGCTCCGGAAAGTCATGGGTGGGGAAAGCCAGTCCATCTGCTTGCAGATGACCACAGTCTCCTGTCTCACGTCCCCAATGACACGCAGATAGTTATTGGCCAGTTTGAAAGTTCTGCAAAGCTCTTTAGAGTTACAGTTCCTCTAACAGGAGTGTGAATTCGGTCAAGGCCAGATAAGGCTGACTCTCTGATGTTCAAGGTAATGAAAAATCCCCTTGGTTGTGTGCATTTCAGATGCGACCCTGCAGATGCCAGGGTAGATGATGACAGCCTGGTATATTGGCTTGGCTGGTAATCAGTTACTGTCTAGGGAAGGGATATGATGATGATCCACGAGGGAGGGCCATCACACAACACTTGTCTCTACCCTCCCTCACAGTTGAGAGATTTAGGCTGCATATCCTTGATAGGCATAACCTTGCTATTATGTGCTTCCATCAGCTCAGTCCCCGGGCTCTTCCGTGATTAACAGAATAATTCCATTTGCAGGACATGATACCTAGCTCCCCAGTTCTGGGGCACAGTACATTACTGGCACTGAAGTTAGGATAATCACAGCTGAATGGCCATGCAGCTTGTCTACACGATGACACAACCCCTCAGGTCATTATTTGCAGAGGGCTCAAATCAGAAACTCAAACACTGCAATAACCTTAAAGCTATCTTATCATGTAGCCAACAGACTTTAGTGGGAGAAGATTAGTGCTCTGTTCTGGAAAACTTGGATAATATCTCTATTGCTGTCCTGAACTTTGGCTATGAACTCTAAAAAGAAAAGGAAAGAAAAGCAAATGAAAAAAAAAAACACTCAATAATATCCTGTCTCCTCTGTGATTTACCACTGTACCAGCCTCTGCTCCCACCTTAAAATTTATAAATTGTCTTTTACAAATAAGGACATACTGCAGCTTTTACAGTACTTTTGAGAAGATCCTCACACTGACTGGCAGCAGAGAAAAGCAACTTAGAAAACTGCTTTTTCATGGAGTAAGTGAGCAATAATCTATCAGAAACAAATTGTGATACTGCCACAGCAAACAGAGGGAAAAAAATCAGAAGCGTCACACAGCTAATTCAAATGGAAGGGTATTAAACAGGATTTGCCCACAACTAGCTTGCACATTTTTTACACTGCATTCTTAAAAATATTCCTTCAAGATGTGCAACTATGAGGCTAAATTGATGAAACTCTTCCAGATATCACAAAAATAAAGAAATATTGATTGCTTGGGGTGTGAAAGATGATTTCAAAACACATTGCCATGAGATTTTCAAATTTCAATCATGTGTTTTGATATTAAATTCAGAGTTGAAAATATACTCATTCCTTCTCAAAAATTGCTTATTTGGAATTTCACCATTGCAGTTTGGGTACCTGATCTTAAAGAGTGCTAGGTATTCAAGAGTGTTAAAGGTGAATGAAAAAGGCAGATATAGAAACCACACATGAGTATTTGTATATGGACTTCTGTGTAGTTTCTTCTCAAGGCCAGGATCACAAGTAATATATTCTAGATATATATTTCATAGTTTGAGTTTTTACTACAAAGTAGAAATGCCAAATTTAAAATGGCTGAATGAAAAAATAAATTTTTTCACACTTTCCAGTCACGAATATGCCATCATATCTTTTGGTTTTTACTGTACAGCTTTATTTAATAGTATAAAGAAGCCTTTTCTAGATATGAAACTGTTACTGATAATTGCTTTCTTATTTATAAAATGATAAATTCTCCCTCACAGGTCTTCATTCTCATCCTGCAGAAATCAGATTGGTAGGTATACCCACACCAGAAACTGTCCCTCTTATCCCAGGTGTATGATGCAGAATGTGTTTCCTTTTCTCATGACCATGATAATATGAGCACAGACTGCATAGTCTTGCTATGCAATATGAGAAGTTTATAAGTGCTCTCTCTCTTCGTGGAGGGTTTACAGTGGCATGATTACTTTCTGCAGAAACATTTTTAAAAGTCCTTTTTAACTGTTAGGATATATATGCTGAAAAATTGTATTTTTAGAAAATCATGGGTTTGATTCTTAATTGTCTGTTTGAAATTTGCCACTGATTTGATGTGACTACAATGAAACTATGAGTTTGTGCTTTTCTATAACAGGCCCAAAATCTAGAGAGGAAACCTCATGATTTCATGAGATAAATGATCAATAATGAATTCCTCTTCATTTTCATGATATCACATCTCTGTATTTTTAGGTTCACAAATAGCCAAAGAACTTAAAAAATTGCAAGTTCCCAAGTGTTGCATTTGTTTTGCTGTTCAGATCCAGGAGGCAACATTTCTTGTTCAGCAGTAGCCCATCCTTTTTCCCACATCACACAGCGCCGATGAGGTCAGCAGGGATGGGATGTGCCACCCAGCTCCAGGATGCAGGCCTGAGGCCAGGCAGCAACCTCCTGCAGCCAAGGCTGTGTTTATTGCACCCTCTTTTACAGGGGCCATTGCCTTACTGGCCACAGCCTCTACTTGCAGCAGAACAGGAGCTCAGGTAGTGAGAGGTGACATTTTTCAATAGAAATGCTTCTCCTGTTTTTATCAAGTATCTCAGTACCAGCAAACAAAGCTAGCAAGCTTGTTCCAAAATGAAGCTTGCAGGCTGAGAGGAGAGGAAGAGCATTTACAATATGGAATTGATCCATTTTAAGCGTTCTAGTTGGCAAATGTGTTAGAGGAAAAAAAAAATCAGAGTCTGCAATAGATAATCTGGCATGAATCAGAAACAATATTTTGTAGGTGGGCCCAGCACAAAGCAAGGTCCATTAGGCTCAAAGGACACTGCAACAGAACAATGGAAGCAGACAGGAAGTCTGCACTAATAAATATGCCCATTGGGCCAGTGCCACTGCCTAGCATGGCATAGATACATACAGAAGGATTATACACTAAATGGTGCAAACACAGTCCAGTCCATCTGTCATAAACATTAAGTCCAAAGGCCACAGGTGCAGATGGCACTAAAAAGTAAAAATTACACCCAGACAGAGACCACTTCGTGTAATATGGAGAAGGAAAAAACAATCCAGCAAAACAAAACAAAACAAAACAAAAAAATCCACTGATTTGTTTCCAATCAATAAATGTTCTCAGAATGTCCTTGGCAATCTCTGCTTCTTCCTTTCCCGCTGTCATTGTACACGCATAACATACATTTTCTTTCACAAATGTACTTTGAGCATTCAGGATCATTTTTTATCCAGTTAAGTAGATCTACCAGATATTTTGGCAAAAGGCAAATAATTTAAAGTAAGATTCAGTTCTTCATTCTAGGATGTTGAGAATAGAATGTGTTTTGCCTTTGGAGATGGAATGCTCGACTCCAGATATATTTTGTTTGAGGAATGTTCCCATAATAAAAAGCTTAATAAAAAGGAGGACAATGTGTCTCTCTCTCTCAGAGTCCAGATAAACAGAAAGTTGAATATTTTAAAGTTCTACAAAGCAAAGAATTTCTGCTTTTTAATCATTTTACATAACACTTGCACATGACGTTGATTTCTCATATTGAAGTTCCTTTAATACACATTCTATATATCTGCAGATTATGTACATAAAGGTGGCTAAACACCACATCTTATTATCATAGCATTTGATTTACCATCGTTTTCTTCTTTCACAATCACCACAGGCTAGTGACCAAATATCTAGAGCTAAATGTGAACAGACCACCCAAAAAGGGTTTTAAGAACTGTTCTTCCAAGTGAAATAAATCCTCGGAATGAACACTGACTCTTCAAGATTTCGTCTTTATCTACCAAATCAACTGTATCTCAAAACTGTCATAGTCAGAATTTCAAGTTTGTCCTTTTTCAGCCATTCTTTGATGCAGTTGTAGAACTTGTACAAGTACTGGTCAATTTTTCAGCTGATTAAAGGAAGAGTGCCAATTCTACAGCACCACTTACAAAAGAGTTTTAAAATTATAACAAAATGCTTATATCTTTGATGGGGTGTTGGATAGTGTTTAACAAAGAAACAAAAGCCATCCAAGGATATAATCATATTCCAACTGTATAATCCCACTGAAATTCCCAGTGGCAACCACAGTGTTGTTTCAGAAAGAAAAGTAGTTTTATTCATACCAATCTCCTCAACTTTTTCTTGCTACAAGCAAAAGCATTATCTTTCCATCTTAGTCAGCATTGCCCCTTGTGCCTCATTCACCTGGCTCATGAAATCTGACCTCCAGAAATCAATGAAAGAAACCCTGATGCCTTTGCAATAGCAATATCTGTAAGCTTGTATAAGCAGGTGTATAGGATGTGATGTCTCTTCTCTTCCTTCTGGACAGAGCTTTTGTAGCTGGGCAGCAGACACTGTAATCACAGAAATGATTATGCATGCTGTTTCTTTGTTGTACTTGCAGCCAAGTACTGTAAAGATCTAATAATACAGAAATGAATCAACTGAATGTTATTTCTGAAATATTAAAGAATTGTTAAAAAAACCCAAGCTGTACAGTTTTTAATTTTTAAGAGGTACCTGCCCATTAAGCAAGGGTTTGAGTATGGTCTGTACAAGAGATAACAATGGGCAGCATCCATGACATTTTCCTGAAGTCTCAAATTTAAATCATTTAGGAAAGGTTTTTTTGGTTTCTTTTTTAAATCAAAAAGTGTGCACAGTGATTTTGAAGACCTGTTTCTTCATGTAATGCCAGTGGATTGCAGCATTTCAGTTTTGCCTTACAGCTGTGGTGGGATCCAATGTCTCATAACCAGAGCACATTCCCATTGAACAGCTGACTACCCGAAGTTATCTGGCTTGACCGTGGATTAGAACCAGGGACTTTTCCAGTATCCAGTTTCTAAGTGTTTATTCCCACACTGATGCTGCAATGACAGCTGCAACTACAGCTATTCCCACTTGCTCTGCTCCCCCTGTCCTCAGTGACCAGGAATGACAAGAAAAAATTTCCTGTCTCACCGACAAAGTCTGTTGGTGCAACTGTGAGCAGATGAGACCTTGCTCTGCCATAGATTAAGTCAGCCAACTCTCATATTGCACACAAGAATTGATAAATGTGATGCCATACCCAGCCTTCCAACAAGGTTTACTTATCACGGCTGCTGAGGTGACACCTACTCACACAATATTAGATTTCTCCTTTCCTGTTAGCTCAGAACTTAGGCAGAGGTTGCTCCCATTCCCATTCACACACTGTGACTCCCAGGTAGCCTTGGCAGGTGGGTTCTTGTGCCAGGATGTATGGAAGGAACCTGAAGAGGTTTCAACCATCCATTACCAGCCCTGAGTGCCCATGTCCTTATCTCCTCATCTCCCTTTGTGCTGCTGTACACCAACAGCATAACTGAGGATGATACTATCGGTGTTAGGGCTCAGGAAAGCAACAAGGCTGCTTCCACCTGGAGTTAAATCAACTGAACAGGACATGCTAAAACTATCCATGCAGCACAAATAAAAAACTATTGAGAGATTACAAAGGGAGAAGCTAATAAGCTGTATAGATAGTGCAGTGAAGAATGGGTGGATTGCACAGGCAGCTGAGAGACAGTCCTATAATCGCTGGCCAGACTTCACAGACAGTTGAAGGGGACCACTGGGGACCTTCTCGTGAGTGCAGTCATGCAGGTCAACAGTGCACAGGGAACTGTAGCACAAATTCCACGCAAGGCCACGAGCACACTAGCAATGGTTTCAGAAATACTGGCCTGGCAGAGTGATACAGCAAAGCTGGGATCAGTGGGGAAAAAAAAAATTGAGGCAGGCTGTTTTTTGGGAGGAGACTGAAGTAGGAAAGAGTTAACCAGAGAGGTGAAAAAGAACATCTAAAAATAGTTATTAGAAGTTTTGCAAGTCCTGTGAGCAGTGTTGCCTGCTGGGAAGTCCCACATTTGATGAGCCCAGCCTGAGTCAGGACTACAAACCAAACTTGTAAACATACAGTGCAAATATCAAACTTGCTTCTGCAATAAGGAGGAAGCGAGTTGGGCAGAGGTATTTTCCTTGGCCTAAAAGGACAACATCTGGACAGGACAGATTGAACATTCTGGTACAACTCCAGGACTGATTATGTTGGTATCTTCCCAGCCACTTCCTAATATCTTTCACAGTATAAATCCACGCAGTAAAAGAGACAGTCCCCTAAATTCTACATTCCCAAGTAGAGCATTTTCTACCAATCACCCAAGAGGTTTAGTTTCTTTCCTTCAACTTCTTGCTCCCAGTCCTTACTGTTAGTCATGCTGATTTGGCACAAGGTAAAGGCAGACTTACAAATATTTGTTAATCATGCTCTTTGTTCTACCATTTTCACTTCCAAGCAAAAATGCATCAGATTCCTTTTGATTTCTTTGACACAGCTCTTTCTTCCTTAGCAAAAATATTCACATCAAATTTCAGGGGAAAAGAAAAAAACGGAGGATAAGCACCATCAAATCAAACCTAGGCACAGTTCAGAATCCATAGGCCATTTCTTCCCTAGCAAGAGCATTCACCACCCTGGGCAAATAGCTGTACTCTGTAAATTTTACAACATTCCATGAGCAACAGCAAGAACTACTCTGCAGGAGGAATCCTCCCAGAAGACATAGGAGGTTCAAAGACCTGGATAAGCCCTTGGTTTACATCTAGAATGCCAAATTTTTTATACTTTTCTTTACTGCCTATGTGAAAACAATATTTTACCCTTACAAATTAGTAAATTACTACTTAACTATTACTGCCAGACTTGAAGGAAATCTCTTGCAATGTTTAGTGTTTCATTAGAGCTGCTTAAGAGCCCAAGCTCACCTGATGCGTATGAATGGTGAGCTTCTTTAGGAGGCAGGAGATACTACCCACTTACAAGGAAAAGGTTATATCAGAAGTTGCCACACTATTATTTTCTCAGGATTTCTCTGACATAAAAATATTTTTTTTACCTGCAGGCATCTCTTTTCCAGATTAAACAAGCCCTGCTTTCACAGAGTTTCTTCACAGGACATATGCTGCTGCCTCCAAGCCCCTTGATAGTTCCCTGCTGAATGTGCTCTAGTTGATCAACTTCTGTCTTGATTGGAGGCACCCAAACTGGATGCATTGCTCGAGATGTGGCCTAATTAGTACCAGGTATAAGGAAGTCACAACTTTCTTTGATCTACTGGTAGTCTGCTGTTGACACAGCCCCGTGCTTTGTTACTCTTCATCACAGTCAGCATAGAAAGTTCAACCCACTGTCCACTGAGGAAGTTACTGAACCAGGGTGGGCTTCTGGACAGTCCCCTAAGGAACTCAGATAAAAAGGTGGTGTATGAACCATTAGCCACTACCCCTGGAATCCGATGATCCGTCTGTTTTCTGCTCATGTACCTGTCCATCAATCTAGTCCATAATTACCCTGCATCAATATTAGGGTGTCATGGGAGATCGTGCTAAAAAACTTGCTCAAGTCAAAGCAGATGACATCCCCTGCTCCCCTTAAACATGAATCCAGTCAACCCTTTCATCTCATTGCAGATGCTGCTGTGTTGGTTAAGAACTTAAAATCCGTGTTACTCCAGATCATTTTTTTTTGTAGGAGAACGGGGTATAGGCACACTGGGTATAAACACACCGGGTATAAACATTCATAATCTCCGTGGTCATCTTTACCACCAACATTAAGCTGCCAGAAAATCTTTACTCATATATTTTCTCTGAAGTAGCATAAATCTGCTAGCAAAATGGAATATTCTTGACACATGCGATCACATGATTAACACTTCTATGGGAGCACTACTAATAAAATTATTACCGAGAAAAATAGAAAAAATATTTCTGTGAGTCAAGTTCATGGGAAATGTGTTTCAGTTTCATGCTGTTTAAAGCTGCAGTTAGTATTTTTTCCGACTTTTTTCCATATTTCATCTAATTTTAATGAAGTGTTTTCTTAAGTTTAACATCTTAATTCCTGGGAAAAAATAATGTCCATATTAACTTGTTGAGATCATAAAATGTATTAATGAGCTCCTAAGTATCATTTCCCTGGAGAAATTTCAAAATGTTCTGTACAGATTCATGTACATATATAGATCTAAAGCATGAGTGTATTGATAAAAAATACAATATATATAAACATAGATTAAAAGTTTACAGAAGAACACACTTCTTTTTCTGGACCAACGTAAAATCCCCAAGGAATAGTAAAATAATGTATTCAAACAACATTGCTATTCATGGTATTTTTACAGTGTTGGGAAAACCTAGGGCATAAAATTGACACTGAGATGTGCCATCAAAGTAAGAAAGGAAAAATTAAACTACGGAAAAGTAAGAAAAAGAAAAAGTAAACGTACTTTTTAAATATTTTCTATTCTGTGAAGCCTATTCTTAATAACCCCTTGCACTATATTGACTAATCACAAACATCTTCTACAGAGGATCTTGATGTGTTGCAGAGTGTTGATAGAAGAGTTATTCTGTACAGCAGAGTGAAATGTAAGATTCAATTTTAGAAGAGATTTGTTAAAACCTTAAATGTCTTTTGAAGTGGCTTTGCTTGTAAACATAAACATGAATATGTATTACAAAAACTGAATTCACACTTATTTTGTTTACAGTTAGTAGTGGGAGTATTAAACTCCTAGAAATACATATGTGTAAGAGAAATAACAGAAATTTTCTAGGAAAGGGGCATGATTTTCAGAGTTTCTGGAAAGCCTTAATACCACATATTCCTCAGATTGAATGTCGAGATCATAAAGGCCACAGTTCCTCAGCTTTAGGTCACCACACACCATAAGTTGGTTGCTTTTTTTTTCTGTTCCCAGGATATGTGAGACACTCAAGACTTGTATCAGCTTTGTATGGGTTTCAGTGGGAGTCAAAGAATATCAAGAAGAGACCGACATCTAAAGTTTGCTCTCGACATATGAGAAAGTGAAGAAGTGAAAAAGAAAAGCCTGGTATTGACTTGAGATGCACAGTGAAAAGGGCGGGTAACAAACCCCCAACAGAAACCCAGGATAAAGTGAAAAACACCCAAACCCAGCCACACAATCCAATCTAATATAATCAGGGAAAATCACCATTTCTGATTCTTAAAGCACATTAGAAATAAAGATGCCTCCATAGATATGTTTCAGTAAAATGATAGAACCACCGAAAATGAAACTGTTATATTGACATTTTCTTGAGATCCATGTCTACATTTCCCAGAACTATACCAATTGCTTAGGCTGTCCATTTATTCACGAAATGGGCGAAAAATCTATATTTTTTTCCTCCCTATCGAATTTTTGAAATTATGGTTTATTTGCCTACATTTATCATTCTAATTTACTGGCTCTAATTTATTTAAGTTTATTTCGCAATCTGCAGATTGATAATGTAATTACCAGTGAGGAGCCTGAATTTTTTCAGTTGCTGGTGCAAATGCCACAGTTTCCTTGTTTACATGAGGAGATTTTCACCAGCGCTGCTATCTCAGTCGCTGATCACCACTGACTGAATTAGTGCTACTCCCAGCTGGACACAAGCCCACGTTTTTTTGAGACACGCCTCAAGAGAATACAAAGCTTTATAGCTGAATGACAGATACCTTCATTTCAGGTAACATGAAGATGTTGGCAGCCACTCCTACACCCTCATGCACTAAGGATGAAGAAACAGATCCCTGAGTTAAACAAACACAAAATGTAGCTGTATAGTGGCAGGATAACTTAACGATGCATAGCTGCTGTGCAGGGAAGAACTTCTACAAACCAGCCAAAAAAAGAATGGCTCAAAGCCATCAGAAGAGAAAGAAAAAAAGATGAGAACATGATGTTACCATACCTGTATGTATGACTGTAATACCACAACCAAGAAAATATCAAAAATTGATCTATGAGAGGCTGGGAACTTCAGTTATAAGATAGACCTTCTGTTTCTTAGTCATGAACAGCTTGGCTGTAATGTTCTGTCTTTGGTCAGGATACAGATAAGAACACCAAACTTCTAGCATAGCTTTGCACTTGACTACACTACATGTTTTCAGCAACATTATTTTGGTCTCTGAATTTTGGGGTTTTGTATTCAATATGTTACAGAAAAAAATCAGAAAACAACAGTCCAGCTGTTAATGAAATTTAACAAACAAGCAAACTTAATTGAATCAAGAGTCCACTTGGACTTGTGGACTTCAACATTGACGGGCTAAAACCAGAGCACTGAATATTATAAATAGTACCTTAATTTCAACCTCTGCACTACTTTACAAGAAAAGCATTTGAGGGGGAGGGCTCCCTCCCAACAATAACTGATGAAGAGAATCAGCTACAATAACTGAGCACTTCCACTGTGGCTCATCTAAACACAGCTTCTCGCACCCTTTTTAACCAACAAAAAATGAGAGAGATATGTAAAATCCAGTTGGAAAATATTGTTTCTCAAAATGCTATGGACAACAGAAGCTTATGTGGGGAAAGAAGGTAGATTTGATTTTTGGATTCAAGACTATGTTTTCAAAATACCATCAAATCCAGGACTGAAATCAGTACTCAAAGTTATTTCTTCAATTTTAAAGAAGAACTGAATTGAGAGGAATTGAGTGCAAGGTTTTGGTAAAAATGTGGACTTGAAATTGTGATTTGACATACCATCACTTGTATGCCACTCTATTAGATTGGATCCTGTGCTATGAAAGAAATTAGATTATTTCTAAGTTTTCTTTGCCCTAGAGAAAAAAAAAAAAGATGAAACAAGCCTGTAGAGCTTCTGGTCTCACCACTGAGTCAAACATGAGCACTTCATTGGCTTCACAAATCCAGCACTTTATGCTACGTGTATAAAGGGAGATATTGACATGAAAACTCGTGGATTGGAAGACCTGTGTGTGATGTTACACAGAGAATTGCAGCAAAAACATATCACAGGTCAGATATGCAGCAGCAGTTTATAGCATCTCTCTCTCCTTCCCACCTCCATTTGTACTTCTGAGAGCTGCTGCAGTTATCAGGGAATCCCTCCCTTTCAGTAATCCTCCCTTTAAAGCTCTTGGAGCTTCCTTCACACTCGTGGCACACAGAAGAAGTGCCTGTGAGGAAGGGCTGCAGAGTCTCTGTCTGGCTCGTGTCACTTTTAAGAGCACGATAAAGCAAATGAAAAGAAAGTATGATTTTCAAAGGTGTTGGAGTCTTTCCAATGCCTCCATAATCAATTTAAAGAAGGATATGAAAGGTAAGCAGAACAAGTGAAGAGGATTTTCAAGAATATTTACTGTTTGTGTGGCTCTACTCTCATTAAAGGTACGGGAAATTTCTCCCTAGCATCACAGACAGCAGATGTAAGTTGGCATTAGAATCAAAGTAGAACACGACCCCTTTTATTTGGTGATAATTTTTTTGCAATTCCTTGATATTCAACAGTCACAATTTAATAGCGTGCTTTTTTTCAAAGTACTTAGTTAAAGTGTAAGGAAACAGAACGGGCACAGGCAGGTTGCTCTTTCTAGATCCACAGAAAGCAGTTTGAACAGAAGCTTTTCAGAGAGGAGATTTTGCAGCTAATATATATTGAAGGATCTTTTCATGCACTGACTATAGGCAGTGATTCTTTTCCTTGCTTTAAATCACAAAAGGAAACCACGAGCAAACAATGGCTTTAAAAAGTGAAACAAAAGATAATTCAACTTTATATACAGAGTCTGTTTGCCTCACCACACTCCCCTGCATATCTATGTATATACACAAAGAAAAGACTTTTAAAACCACATAATGATAATTATCCAAACTTTTTACCAAAAATGAGAAAAATTCTGTTGTTACCCTAACTTCAAATATTTGAAAACTTGTTCCCTGAAAATTAACCTTTCTCTTTCTTTTTTTTTTTTTTTTGCTACATAGCCATCAGCTAGATGTATTTATCACTGCAATGTGTGTAATAAGTACTACACATAGGTTTCAGTAATGATTCCACCAAATAAGGCTGCCAGCATCTGTCTGCAAGCTATAACATGCAACAAAATGTGTTTTGTTGCTCAAATTGATCTGTTTAAGCAGTGTGACATTATCATATTATCACAAGTATGTTTAATCTGTCTTTCGAGGAGGATAGGAGTATTGGCTGTAAGCCGCTGTAAGCCTTTACCCCATTTTATAGGAAAAGTTAAAGATCAAAAGTAGAGAGCATAAACACACAAAGCCTTGGCACTCTCCTTCCATTTCAGCACTCTGCACTGACCTCTACTGGTTTCTCCACTGTAGCGTCCGTCAGTATGAAACAATTCACTTTTATTGAACTTTTGCACTCTTTTCTTCAAATTCCGGGATGAAGCAAATTGTATCCCGCCCTGCTAACTTCTCCCTGACTGAAGGTCATAAAAAGATCAAGCTTACAACTATTGGGGGCAGTTTATCTGTAGTGAATGAGACACTGTGAAAAATCAGCTGCTAAAAAACCACCTCTCAGTATATACACAACTGTAGATAGATACTAAATCTGAAAACTCTATCTTAAAACATTTATCATTATTAATTTGTTACATTTTTTAATTTAACTGCCATCTCATGTCTTATATCATCATTAGATGTTTGCTTTATAAAATCTCGGGCTTTATTATACAATTCCAAACATCTGGCCAATGATGAAGACCAGAAGTACTACTCCAACACAAATACCAAAGTTGTGAATATAAATTTAACATCTTTAATCATCCCCATTTGACATACTTCTGCTTCACAGGACATGCTTCTCTCTAGAAGGTTCTTCAGCAGAAATATTTGCTTGAATTAGGGCAGAGCTTGCAGCTCTTTTAACCACACACCAATGGATCGAAGCACAGTGACAGGCTTGGCAATATAAAAGTATCACTGTAAAAGCTTTGTCGAACCAAAGTGATTACCCTTGTCTTACTGGGAGGAGTGATGCACTCACCACATCTTTTATACAACTAGATGAAGTTCAAACTATCCATTTTTTAACCCATCACAAGAAAAAACAAAGCCCTAGGTCTCTATGTGCCTTACAGTAAAAAGCAACTCTAGTTAGTCATAAGTAAATGAGCAAACTTTTCCATCCTCATTTACCAAAGAACACTTTCGTTGTCAGCAAAACCCAAAACTTTCCAATTTTAAAAGCATATTTTTAGATTTCTTTTTTATGAAAGTCTTTAAGTATGAATAACAGTTTTACATATCATGCGAACTTCATTTTCTCTCACTGCTCTACCAGTGACTCCAAAAAAACTTTTTGAATTTTTAAGTCACGCTGGAAAAAAACCCCTACAATTGTTGACCACAAAAACAGTGAAGCTTTGATGTTCTGTTGGTATAGATAGTAAAGCAGATCACATATTGCTAATTCAATTTCAGAACAGCGAGATCCCTGTTACTCGTGAAGTTATTTTGTGTAATAATGCATTTTTCTTTCATTTTCCATAAAAACCTCTTTAGATCCTAAATGTAAACAAATCATTCAGATATTCAGCATGAATCTATAACATTTTATACTGTATAAATATCTGAATCTGACATCTTTTTTTAAAAAAAAAATCATCTCCTCTGGCTTGTGGAACACTCATACTCCTCTCCCTTCTTTTACGGCAGCTGAAGCCCGCACCACTCCATCCTGTCAATGCTCAGAAGCCGGAGCAGCACCCCGGGGAAGCCCCGGAGGGCCGGTGCGGGTCAGGGCTCCCCGGGCAGCCCGGAGGTGCCGGTCCCCCCGCGCTGCCCCGGCGCTGGCCAGCAGAGGGAGGAGAGGGGGTGCCCGCAGCGCCCGCAGCCCCCGGGGCACCGCACCCCCTCTGCTCTGCCTCCGAGCACAGCGACAAGCGGCAGCCTCAGCTGCACTGGCCCTGATGAAAACCCACACCTGGTCCCACCCAGAGAGAGCAAGGACACTACTTTGCGTCACTTTTCCTTCTTACCTTCACCCAGTGACTGAGGATGGGCGTCCGCAAGGTTGCTGTTGCCTGGTCTTGCTGGGTTTGCCACCGCTCCGATACTCACACTGCTGCTTCTAGGGCTTGGATGAACAACTGGATCTGATCGGCTCATTCTGTGCTGTGTTGGAAAGAAAACATCTTGATGTTCTGTCACTAGAACTGGGCCTTTGCTCGATGAGCAAGTACATAACGGTTCTGAGATTTGCAAATCAGCCTTTTTCCATACGTGGGAAATAGAAAATTTTGTCAAGACCTCTTATGACTTACGAAGGAGTGAAAGACATTGATTGTCACTGAGCAAGGTGTTGACTGGATCACCACGAGACCATCTTCTTTCCAAAAGGCATTTTAAAGCAGTACTTTCAATCAGCTCTGTGCAAAATATTCCACAACAGCCCCAATAACTTTTTTCCTTACCTCTGGTATCCCAGTGAGGTCACATTCTGTTAAAAACATCCTGTCAAGCTTGGTACAAAAGGGCTCCAAAGAATCAGAATGCAGAAGCTATGCAACTTGCTGACTAACTTTGCTCTGTGTTATTTACCAACCACACAAAGAAAATGCTGTCTATTCAAAACACAGTTCAAAACTCTCTTCACAGAAAGTGAGTGAACAAACAGTCCCATGTCCGATGCTGTAGTCACATCTCCCATGAGGCCCGGTGATAGCTCTGGGGCATGGGACGGAGTGACACCACCAGCAGTCACTACAAGGCACTTTTGTAAACAAGTTGTGTGCAGAGGAGGAGGAGGAGGAGGCGGCGGGTGTTACTCTTTCTCTGTCTTAACATTACACTTTATTTGCTTTATCAGGTCGAAGCAGAACTTCAGTCTTGCTTAGTCTACTGGGTGCATTTGCTGTAGACTTGCACAGGATTTTCCTCATTCTAACCTTTACTTTCTTGCAGAAGGGATCTGAAAGGAACATGGGATTTGTGCAGGATCTAGATTTGGAACCCTAGAGCCCAGTTAAGCAGCAGAAGTTAGTTCAGAATCTTCCAGACTTATCAAAGAAACTGACAGAAACTCCGTGACTTGCTCTACTTCATGACCAGAAAAAAACCAAAAACAAACCAGCCTAAATATTATTTTAAACTCATCTATTCTTTGTAAACTCTAACTCCACTAGTCACAAAGCCACACCTTGGCAGAGAAGTAGAAATGTCTTTTTCAGCTCCCTATAGGAAAAGAATTACCATCCAGACCCAGCACTTCCAGTACTGACCACTGGCCTCTGCTCACACCAAGACATTCCAGTGCCTTTCCTCGTACTTACAATAAATGACAAACAACTGTTTCCAGGCATGGAAGGATAAATAATTGTTCTCATTAATCCCTTTGTAATTTCATTCTTTAACTGTCACACCAACACTGGAATCTTATTTTGCCACACAATCCAAACCATCCTCACTTCTTATCTCCAAGGCATCCCCTCCAATGCTTGATTTTTTTCCTTAACAGTTCTCTAGTAAATATTGTTTGATATGTTTTCAAAGGTCTAAAAGACAGGTGTTATAAAACACCTGTGATGTATGTTTGTGAGAGGAAAATATGAGACATGGCGACATTATGTTGTAAAATAAACTCAAGCCTGAATTTTCTTTCTGGGGTCTTGATCTACACCTTTATAAACTTTTACAGGTTTGTGACATAGGTTCTTCCAAATCTATAGTCCAAGAGTAAGGAGCCTTCCAGATATGACATGAAGCACCTTCAACTGCTGATATTCTTCAACAGCTGAATGGTCCATGACCAATAATTAGATAATAAAAGTGCAGCTTTTAAAACGTAAAGTTTTTCTAGAAATACACAAACTTTTAAGATACCTAGATATATTTCTTTCATGCAAACTTGAAAACAATGTCCCTAAAATATGAATGACAAATGATCTTACAAGCAAAATTGGCCAAGTAACTCAGAATTTTTAAACCAAATATGATTGTTTCTCAGTATCCAACAATCAACCAATTTTTCATCAGAGTTGTGCCTTGTCAAGCAGTACCATTCTCCAAAAGCAATTACTTACAGATATCAGGTGAGCCTTCATTTGCCCATAATAACTGAAGATACTACACCTGCTGTTATTGCTTTTTAGTCTAGATTTTAAAAAGCTCTGGAGCCAATAGGAAGTTTTCCACTGATATTTGTATTCTTTTTTTTTAATTTCAAGTTTACAGTATAAGTTCTTCTCATCTTATTAGAATTAGTAATGTACTATAGAAAAGTATACATATAGTCTTCCCCTTTCCCAACAACCTCAATTTTCCACTTAATTATCTCTATCTCAGGAACACACACCCTGCCTACCAAAATACTGAAGAATGCAGTAAGTTGATTATTTTCACATCTCATTATGAGGTCAGAAAGTTTCTAATCCCTTTTATGGACTGGGAAAACCTCAGTTAAGTCTTCCTCTTAAACTTCTTCTGAGCCTGGTACCCATTTTTGAATAGGTCAGAACCAGCATGCAGAAGGCTGTACACAAGAGCCAGGCCTATAAAACATTAAAGCCTCCCAAGTCCAAGTATCTGATGACTTTTTCTTCTCTGTTCCTGATCCTGTAACAAAATTTTGAAAGGCACACTTTGCTTTTATAGGCAACCCTACCAAACTATGTGAGTTAAAGGAATCCAGCAATTAAAACTGTGTTCAGATCATACTCCTTCATATAATTCCAAGAGATGATTTTTTTTTACTTTGGTGATCCTTGTGGGTCCCATCCAACTCAGCATATTCTAAAATTCTATAAAAATCAACAACATTGTTGCAAGAGAGCAAAAAGTGGAGATGTCACTGTGTTAGAGAGACAGTTTCGTGTTCTCTTGTTTTGTGGATTTCTGTTCTTTGGTGTACCTGAGGTTATGTGTGCCACAAGCTCTTTTTGTCATTTGCAGCCTGACATTCTACGTCCCACACACAAAATGGCACTCATTGAAGGATGCCCTTTAGGCACTGTCCTTCCTTTGGATCCTGTCTGGGGATGGACAACTCTTCCCTAAATTTTTGAGGGCTGGACTGTCAGTGACTCCATTCAACTTCGCAAGGATTATCAGGTGGTTTTATTCATGAGTTTCAAAAATGAGACAGGAAAGTCAGGCTCAGATTAGAAGTTCCTCCCATCTACCTCTTGCAATCTATTAATTTAAGAAGACCAGCTGCAGCCTATATATGTGCTTTTCAAGAATTGCCATATACCTCAGTCTTAGAAAGAGGGTTAGAAAGTTTAAGTTTTGATGCTGGTTTGCCAAATATAGATCACATGGGAGCTAAGATGTGAATCTAATAATGTGTTTAACGCCAAAGACTCTTCCCTCTCTCCCAAATAGCTCCACCGGGGAACTGAGATGAAGCAAGAGTGATACTAATTATGCACAGAGAGGAGACCTAGCTGCAGTCACCAGCCTGATACAGAATTCTCTGGGGATGACAGGCAAAGCTGGCAAACAAAAATGGAAGGGGGTGGAAAGAAAAAAGGAACAAAATGCTTTTTCTGGCTATTCACAAAATATACCCATCACTTTAAAAAATAAACCAAAATACACACACACGTGCAAAAAATCAGTCAGGTCATGGAAAAAACAGTTAGGTATCCAATAACTCCAGGAGCAATGCTGGATACCAACCAGTCACATGCTCCCATCAGGTGGTTTAAAAAATAAAACAAAAAAAGATTTTAAAAAAATCCCGTGATTCCTCCTGTTCCATGTAATTACCATGAATTACAGTGTGGAGTGATTCTGTAGAGAGGGTTGGGGGGACTGAGGTGAATTTGAAATAGATAAAAGCTGGGTAAACCACTCCAGTAGTCAGGCTCATGCAAAAGTACTTAACCAGAAACAAATGCTGCTGATGCTTTTGTTCTGGTCTTTTACTGAAGCTTATTCTGGCCTTCTGATGTGCCTCCTATAGGTTGCCTCTGCCAGGCAACTGTGCATGTGCTCACAGTCCCAACTGCTAGCATCACATTTATTTATTTCTTTTCAACCCAAATAAACTCTTAATGGCTTAACATAAAACATTTGGATTTTTTTTTTAAGCACACTAAATAATAAAAAAGCCAGAAGCACAAAAGGCCATAAGGGAATGAAAGGGATGATTGTTCAAAGCCCTATTAAAAGGTTTGTTGCTTTATTTATATATTTTTTTAACAACACAATTTCAGAGCCTTTTAAAGAAGACTCCTCCTCCCCAGTTGCCTGCCAATATAGTACTTAGGTGAGGGAGGGAGCGTCTGCTCTTTAAAAGATGATGGTATCTATTAGAGAGAGAAGGGAAAGAGAGATACATAAAAAGGCTTTCCCAAAAACAGTTGTCCAGAAGGGTCAATGAAAAGAAACAAAAGGCATGAGATGAGAATTAAATGGAAAGAAGATGAGAACATTAAAACAGAGTGCACCGAGAGGAGAGGTTTTAACAGCAAAAACGGTTCTGTAAAGGTCATTTTAGTTACTCTATTATACTAACCATGGCCCATATTTAGGCATCTGTCAGGTAGTAATTGCAAAGCACTTCACAAAATTTAACTGTGAAATCCCTCTTTCATGAGGTAGGTGAGGGACAGAGACCCACTCGCGGGCAGGCAGAGACCAGATTGTTTCCACACAAGACCAGAAGACCCTTTGACAGCACACCACGTACAAAGCAACAGGCACGGAAAGGTTAGTCCTGTTCTTGGTGTGCTGCACTATTTCCTTGCAGGCATTAGGCAATTTGTCTCAGGGGAAGACATTTCAAGTGCAGTTAAAATATCTGGAGATGAAGCTGAGGTCCATGCTCACTCTCCTTTGCTTTAGAAGCAAATATCACAGTCTGAGTCTCACTCTTGAAAAAGTTCTCCCAAAAAAATTACCATTGTTTGAAAGCCTGTTGTCTCAAAATGCTGTCAGCTGTCACCATCACAGATGTGATCACAAACCTCCAGGTAACTCATGGAAATCTGAGTAAATGCTGTGAAATGAGCTTCAACACTCACATTATAGGGCTGGCACAGTTGCCGCTGGTGACATGTCCATGGTGACCTTTGCTGACGGGGGACAGTCTGTGGTTTGTTCTGGCTGGATTTTTTGTACAGCTCGTGACACCACTCCTAGAGATTAGGAATGATGCATCTCTGGTTTGAGTATGAGAAACCTCCTGTGCAGTTAAGGAGGGAGTGTGAAGAGCTTTACCTTTCCTGGTGAGCTACAATCAGCTACATCAGCTTGCTCTGTCAGAGCCATTGGACTCGGGGGCAGCTTACATCACAAAAGTGATGCAGAAGCCTTTGGTACTTCCCATCTTTTAAGTGCAATAAAGAAACTAATGCAAGAGGATGCTTTCATTGTAGCTTGGATGCAACAACAACAAAAAAAAAAACATCCAACTCCCAGAGGCAGTTTTTATTAGAAATACCTCTGTTTCAAAACTGGAATTTCATCCTGTGAAACTAAAGATAGCTTGCATTTTCTTTCATGTCTTTTCTGATCTGAAACACCCATTCCAGTGACAATCTCCAAACAAACTCTGCTGAAAACGTTTAAAGGAAAACTCTACTGAAAACTTTTCAAGGACTGTTAGGTTCTCAAACTGAGTCCCTAAACTTAATGCAATGTGAGGGCTACAGATTAAGGTGCAGATAAATTCTTCGGAGATTATCCTTTTCCTTAACAGGTTATTTTTGCCTGGGTTTGACTTCCTAAATCTCTCAGGTCTCCTGAGCTGGAGATTAGGAGATGTAAAAGACTTTGAAAAGTGGTATACAATGTGTCTTTCTGCATGACACAGCTCTGAAGCTGCTAGCACATTGACTTGTGATTCTGAGATCGAATCAGGGCAAACTCCAAGCTAGGGTCTTTTTTCAGCGTTACCCAGTTTACTGGGCCTGTCCATGGAAAAAGAAAGGATCCATTACCTTATTTATTTACTGAAGGAAAACAGTGCAATCTTTCCTAAAGGAGTCTTTGAAAGTATCTGAAATAATCCAAGGTTACACATCTTAGATTAAACTAACAGACTTCTATTGAAAACAATATGGCTTGTACACCAGAGTCATATGAAATCTTCTTTCTTGTACTATACTGTTTTTTAGTGAAACAGTGATTAAACTATGATATATGATGTGAGGCCAAGCAACTCCTTGAAAAATCCATTAAAATTAGTGAAAAGAGAGAAAAGTGAAACTGCATCCAACAGAAAGTACAGAAGGATTTCCAATACCTAACAAAATTTACTTTTTATGTGGCATGGCCAGGACACTGCAATTCTCTTTACTATGCTGAAAAGACAATGGGATCCTTGTCACCTGAAGCTGTTGTGACCTTTGTCTCTCGCTGGCTGAAGGAAGGAATCCCAGCAAGGCATCCCTCGCCAGTGTCACGGGAGGCAGAGCAAGAGAGGCTCACAGCTCGTGAGGCTTAGAAAGACTCCAGCTGAAGGAGTCACACAGGCACAGCCTCCTAGGGCAGCAGATCATAGGTGCTGTCTCTCACTGATGTAAAGATTCACTTTGTTCGGTGATGCTTCCATGTGCTTTAAAGCACAGGGCTGTGGGGGGGACACGGCGTGTGGTTTTCCCCTCAGTTTCCAGACAAGCTACTTAAGCCCATTAGGTGTCTCCAGTGAATTCTGTGAGCAGAGTGCTCATGGTGAAGGTGTTCATTTCAGAAACCTCGCTTTAAAAAACAGTGTGTGAGAAGTAATCACAATCTAATGAAGAATCAATATGGGAACTGACTTTTTGAAGAGCCATTAGGAGAAGAAAGACCATCTTGCTATGAGTCCCTGAGGATGAAGGGGCCAACACCTGACTCACTAGATACACAGAAAAGTTTCAAGAGCTTTGCAAAGTGCAGATATGTGAGGGTGATGCTGGTTTTTTCAGCTGTTGTTTCGGGTTTGAGAAGAGCTTGGGCTGCCACCCAGTGGAGACAGGCACCAATTTTGTAAAAATTTAGCTTCCCAGTCACAGTAGGACAGTCGGCTCTCCAGCTCTCCAGTAGTAGGAAAGGGAAAACCTTAATGATTTTATTGCTTAGTGCCCACCACTTATTCTGGATCACTATATTCCACCCAAAAATTCAAATACTGCTTTTTTAAGTGCTAACCTAGGATCTTAGAGTCAGACTGAAACTTTGCCTTGCATATCTGCAGTGGTAGTTTCTGTAAGACAAAATTAGACTGATGTATGAACACATTTCCAAAAGAAATAATGCAAAATATTTGTTACATTATTGTTTCAGCCATAATATAACTTTTATTCTACATTTTATTTTACATTCTTTATGACCAAATATGGGATTTTGCACAGATGGGATCACTTGCACTATAATTTTACTAGCAAAAAAAATGCACTATGGAAATATAAAGCAAGAACAAAGGACATTCCTATGAAACATCTAAATCAGACTCGAAGTACTGTCAGGATAGATCAGAAAGAAATGTTGATCCCATGTATTGACAAGAATAATTAGGCACAATTCAACATCCACACTGATTTATATAGGTGCTATATAATCTTTCTATTAACTCATATCTGGCATACTGCTGCTCTGGCATAAACCTACTTTCTGTCTGGTTTTCCTTTTAAGCATTTAAAGTACTATTTCAAACAGTATTTTGAACATCTTTCTTGTGTACAAGAACGAGAAAGTGGAACTTACCAGGGACAAAATGAAAGGATCTAGTTAGTCTCTTAACAAGTTGTGAATGGGGAAAACCAATTCTCTGACCAGGTATGTCAGATTTTACAGAAAGCTTGGAAATTTTTTTACCCTCTTTGTCTGACAAGTGTGCAAATGCTTTATGTCTGATTGCAAATAAGATCATTTCCCTTGTAGGTATTACTCTTGTTTTCAAATCTGCACTTCATCACACTTGGAGAAAGTGTCGCTTACATTTTTGGAATGCCATTAACTACCAGACCAGGAATCCTGTACTTGCTTATTAGCAGCCTCTTCTGTTAAAAGCTATTCTACTTATGATATTTATTCACTAGACAAGATGACATTTGTCTGCTTTAAAGCTCTATGGTTTAGGCATTCACCTGGGACACATAAACTTCAGACTCTTGCTTCTGCTGTAACAAGACAGAGTGTTGTGAACATCTCTCGTTCCTTCAGGGATGCTGTTTGTCTCATGTAGTCAAAAACCCCCTACATTGCCACATAGCCAGAACAGGTTCCCAGGAGCATCCCTTCTGGGTCAGGTTATTTTCTGGTTCAGAATATAAGAATACATCTTTACTCAGGTTATAAGAGAACAAGTGAGTTTGTAGGACTGCAGTTAGACAAACAGATAGAAAACCCTTTGGCTGAAAGTCAAAGGGCATTTTCCCTTGTTTCCTGCACTGTGTCTAAAGTATGGAACAAAACAGCACCTCAAACACTTTGTTTTCTGTTTTGAAATGGGAGACTAAAACTCTGTGACTGCACTGATTGCTCTGGGTGTGTGCTTATTCTGTCTTAATCAGTGCCTCACAAGGACAGAAGTAATTTAGTGGTTTAAGAGTTTGCTGCTGATAAATTCTGCACGCTTTTTAGCCCATATTTGAGGGACAGCTTTGTGCCTTCGCTTCCCTCTGAACTGTACTTCCTGTTCTACAGCATCTCCAATAGGTTCGGCACTTACAAACATTTTATTATCTTTGGGCACTCTGTACATTCAGCTGAGTAGCAGCGTTTTCTTAAAAAATCTGGCCAAAATTTTAACTTGAAAATTTCCCTGTACCTCTAGGAGGATTCTCAACAGTTCAATTAAAAGAGCACAAAAAAATTTAGGACAAAAAACGTTGTAAAAATTATAGCAACGAACAAATCTGAAACCATGAAGCTCTGTGCTCTTTTCCAATGGTTTTGTTAGGATTGACAATTTCTGGTCAATGTTTTTTCATGCCACAAGAGGGAGACACAAGAACATAATTTCTTCACTTAAAACGAGCTAATGCCTTTACCTCCTGAAAATTCCGTTCATCAGGAAAGTTGTCTGGACCATTTGCTCTCTCATGAACACAACACTAGTTCTGGAAACGAATGGGCTGGCACAGAGGAGTTTCTACTCCACACTACATCATAGTAAACAGACTTAAAATTCAGGGTTATTAGGCTTCCACTGATGTACACGGAAGGAAACGTGCAAGAAAATACCAAGTAACCTCCCAAGGAGATAATTCAAATGCAGAGCTTCTAAGCTTCCCTCTCAGAAGAAGAGTTTTTCGCGGGAATTTAGAAGTGGGAAAGATGAGTTATTTCCCACTAAATTGGTCTCTGTATTGTATGAACTTCTTATGGGACCAGCATTTTATTTTAGCCATTTATAGCTGCCATGATAAGAAAGAAGGCTGCTATAATTTTAAGACAAAAGAAGTTCAGCTAGATGGGTGATGCTGTTTTGTGTCAGCACAGGTATCAAATTTCGTAATTAATAATTTGTACATAAACTTCTGTTGACGGAACAACTTACAATCCTCGAGGATAAAGAATATCCGCTCAGCATGTGGATGTTTCTAAATTTGATTTGGCTCAGAGCAATGCCTCAAAATTCATTTCTCCACCTCTTTTGTAGCTGGGTTGCTCTGAACTGCCAGTCAAATAAAATTTAGCATTATTTTTTCTCCAGTACTGCAGTGTAGCTCAGTTTGCTTAAATACTTCACAGAATGGACTGGAAGCTGCACTACATCTTGAAGTATTTGCAAACCAGTACCAATAGTGATATAAACCAAGGTAAGGAAACACTGCAGTGCTGGACAGCTGTGTTGACAGCAATACATGAATTCAAACAATTTATTCAGCACTTGGACTTAACCTGGGTAAACTAGAGATAGTAGCTGTTCTGGCAGCTGTTGAAACTCATATCTCTGTAATTTCTAACCTAAACTGAACACACAAAAGGAAGAAGAATGCAAGACAGAAAGCAGAAAAAGTAGAAAGCAAAACAAGCCCTGTTAATGCGAGTTATTCAGAAACTGCTCTCTAGTCATCGCATTGAGCTTAATAATCTAAAAATTCTTTTATATTCCCCTGTTCTTAAAGAGAATGATATTCTCTATTAAAATCTGTATACCAATAACACTGGAAAATAGTCAAATTTTATGTTTGAAGACATAACAAAATCGGTTTTTCTTGTATATTATTTCAATACAGAAAACCCCCTTCATTTTATGGGTCAAATGGAACAGAACTATATTTCTTTTAAAAGTGATAAAACTCTGGAGCTATTCAACTTGTTTTCAAAGATCCTTAACATAATATGTTGCTCTGCCTTACAAAAGCATTTGTTAACTGTCAAATAAATTAACCTCTTGAAATAAATCCTTGCAGAGTTTTGAGATACTTATATGCCAGTATATGTAGTTTTTTTGCAATGCATTTTGAATTAGCCAATAATTGCTCAAAGCTGAATTGAAGTTGCTCAGAGGGTTGAATCAGAATATGCTTTGTCTTGACAGAAATATGTTAAGGGGAAAAAGAGAAAAAACCAAGCAATGCAGCCCCATCAGGACCAGCTTTTGTTTAATGGTAATGATTGGTTTTGAAACTACTGAAACACTTCATTTTAAAATTGAAGCCAGTGATGTTAGAAGAGTGCAGAGAAAATAGCTTAATTTAATGAAATTTTTCAAAATCTCCATTTTTAATGGAGATTAAAATGGCATTATAAACTTGAAATACCGATATTATGAGAAAAATTATTTCAGAATAGCTCTACAATGCTTTTGGCATATACTTATGTTATTGTGTCAGAAAATCTGACAAATAAGGTCGAGCCCTGAAATACAAACAATAAGAAATTTGTGAAAGTTCCATAAAAAAATTTTGCTTTCTAAACACTACAGTAGAAACTGCAAGTAGTGTTTAAAGTCGTGTGAGCAATAGAATGGAAACACTACAACGTACATATTTCAATGGTAATTACAAAGAATACAAAATTAATTTGAAAGGAGAGGATAGATGGATTACGACAAAAACCCCCATGTTCTTCAAAACTTAAATTTGTGTGTGAGTTTCCTAAATGTATACTACAGCTTAAAAGGTGTAAAAAACTCCCAAAAACATTATAATCTGAGAAAAGCAATGAATTTAAATGTGGGTTTGAGGTCTATAAGTAGACATTGCAGGCAAATTATATCTGTAATTCTTAATGACTGCTCCATTCATTTCAATATTTTTTTGCAAGTTTACTACCATAGAATATTGATGCTGCAAGTGTCAAACAAAGCATCTCTAACATGTGATAGAAAGTAGTGAAAAACTGTGAATAGATAAAAAGGCAGCATTTCATTGAAAGAAAAATTTCATAAAAGGCATAATATCCTTTTTGTATAACATCGATCCCCTACCCATCCTAGAAATCCCTTTTATTATTTTATGAAGAACATAAACATCTTGGATCTGACTGTGTTTTCCACAGTGGGTCTAGCTGGGCTTCCATAACACAGCTCTGAGTCCACTGACCACCCTTATATCTATCAGTGGATATTTCACTAGAGAGAGTCACTTCATATTCCTTTCCAGTTTCCTTCCAACCTACATCGGCTTTACTTCTTCATAAAATCTCTGGGCCTTCCCTCACCACCTGAGGATGCACAAAGGTAGGCATCCTTCAAGCTATGATCAGGAGCTGCTGACCCTTAAGCCTTCCTTAGAGCACCATCAGCATGTGTGAAACTAAATATTAAATTATTGTCAAGAAGGTACAGGATAGATCTGCTCATCTGGACTGAAGAAATAGATGAAAAAGGCAGGAGCATTCTGAATGCTGAAAAAAGGCACTACAAAAGCACAGTTTTGAAGGTTTTGCTAGCAGGTTTATCACAGTGTTTGTAAAGCTGCTCGTTACCCAACTGTACCTGTGTTTCAGACTGTGGGTTACAGGCTTCAGCTGTACCTGCCATTGACTTCCTTCCTCTTCCACTGAGCTTGAAAAGAAATTTCCAGGGACTTCCTCAAAAATTGTCTCTTCAAAATCTGTGTCTGAGACAACACAAAGAAGAATTAAACATTTATAATGCTTGCTTTCATCACAGACTGATTAATTGAATACATTAAATCGAGTTTTCCTAAGTCATGGCTATTTTTCTCATGACAGTAATTGGTAAGGGATCTCCCTGTCTTTATCTCATGGATTCATGGACTCATGGACTGCCATCTTACCAGTGGATGGAACAATACATTGTAGGGAACTGCAAAAAGTAGGAGCAAACCCATCTCCAGCAGGGTAGGCAAACAGGGAAACACAAAAAGTTTTTAATCTTATTTCCCCCTGCTCCCAGTCCTGTTGAGCAGTGGAAGGAGAGAAAGTGGCTAGGTGGGCACCTGGCTTCTGGCCAGCGTCAACCCATCACAACTCAGCATTATACTGAAATTGTGTTTCTTCTTTTGGGGGAATCCACACAGCTGTTCCTTGGTACCACAGTCTCTGTACCACCAGAGGATGCAGTAGGGACGTGAATGTGAGAGGCATGAATGAATGTAATACCCCGAGGGTAATACCCAAAGAGAGTTGCCCAAAAGGATGTTTGCAGAAACCCTAAAAACCTTACAGAGGAAATGAACAGCGATGAAACATCACAGGATAACTATCAGATGGATTCAAGAGCAAACAGAAGGTCATCTGGGTGTTTTAGAAAAGGAGTCAGCTTGACAGGACGTAAAAGAGGTGATAAGAGAAAATTTGTAACTGCAGAGAGGGATGTGGGAGTGGGAAAGCACTGAGGGCAGCACTCAGTCTGTGTCTGCTGCCAGTGATTGCAGCCCTATGTAGGTGTGACAGTGTGGTCCCTGTCCCACTCAGTGAGCAGGCTGTGCCTCAGCTGATGGGGGACAGTACGGGGTGTGGTGGAAGAAGGACCCCCATTTCAGGGTAGGGAACTGCAGAAAGCAGGGGCAAACCCATCTCCACCAGGGTAGGCAAACAGGGAAACAAAAAACGGGCATGCCAGTAACCATTCATGTAAGATGTGTACATAGGGGGCAAAGAGACTTGTGCATGACTAAACGTTTTTGGAATTACTTATGAAAATGGTATTTAGAACCTTGTAAGTTCATCAAAATTTTCTAAGTGTTGAGTGAGGTGTTTCTGCTGTACTGCTGGCACAGGACTGGAATCAGTTAACTGATTTCCAGCTAATTATTTGTCATTAACGTGTCGGAAAATATTTAAATCCTGATTAGATATAAACCATATGAGTTGATACTTCTATATAATAAGTTCCTATGCGAAGAGAAGAACCTGAATGGAATTTCTGGACAAGCTCCATTAAATGATTCACATGTGATTCACCAGCTCCATGTGCATATCTAAACCAATTGAGTTAAAAGATGACAATGTTAAGAGACCTGGCACTGTGGGATGAATGATGCCAGGCTGAGTCAAAAGACTGGAAAAGGAAATGCTGCAGTATTTGTCTATTATTCTGTGGTCAGCATTAAACGTTAGACCTTGAGCAGACTTTTCAGACTCCTTGGCTGCCTTCTGCCTCAGTTCTCTTTGGCAGTCTTGTCTTGTGATGTGAAGATAGAAGATGTTTCATTCCTTGCAAAGATCAAATATAAAACCTGAGCTTGAGCTTGACTACAGACCTCTTGCTGTGTTTTAATTTCTTACCAGAAGGCTGTCAATTCTGAATGTTCACCCAGCAGGAGTTTGCCATCTTCACGACACATAGCAAAACTCTCAACCCTTTGCCCTCGTAACCCCAGAGAGTCTCTTTATTGCTGATCATGGTGAGCCAGTCTATTAACAGATATTAATAAATCCATTATCACAATTTCAAAATTTACTGGTGGATCCACCACATGTATCTGCTAACGTGGAAGCTCTGAGACAGTTTAATTTTGAGCTAACAGGTGTGACAGTGACCAGAACCTTGCTAATAACTCCCAATAAGCAAACCTACTGGCAGTGAATAATGGAATCAGACTTTTAAGGAAGGGGTTAGGACTGAACCTAAGAATAACACCTAAGGGAGGTAATTAGCATCTCTTTTATCATGACCCCCAATTGCAACTCAAGACAAATGACACCCTTTAAAACAACACCTGGTGTCAAATGTGGCCGCTTCAAAGTTCACCCTCAACAGAGTTAGCAATGATTTCTGTGTTTCATGACAGTCACTGTTGCTTTCTTTTCTTCTTCTCTGAAGTTGAGACACTCCAAAGACCTTTTACATTAGTATGGGCAAGTAATAAAAGCACTTATGCCAATGAGAATACATGAAGAAATACAGAAAACACACGGAAGTGTGTTAATACATGATCGTGTTTGGTGCTTTCACAGATATGTAGGATGTTTTCTTTGGCATAGTTATACATAGAGGCACATACAACACATGTCACCACACCACACCAGGTCCCCAGGCACTACAGTACCTCAGGACAGTTTTCTTATTTTTACCTGAATTTCTGAATGTTGATTTACCTGTGAAAAACGCAGATTACTTGCACAAGCAGAATCAATCCCTTAAAGAGTGAAGAGGATGGGCCTTCAGCAGCAACCTTATATGCATTTCACTACATTGCCACTGTGATAACAACTATTTTTCAGGTCAAATTTTATTGCTCAAAGAAAAAATATCAGTGATGCTGATTTTTTCCTGTCAGCTGAGGTCCCAAATCCTATATTCTCTTATTACAGCTAAGCAGGTTGGTTGAAGACAACTGGCATATCAGACCTGTCAGTATTGAGTTCATTGCATCATGTGCTAGACCTTTTGTGCATGCACAAAGGTGTTCTGAAAACGCACAGCCAAATCCTTCAAAACCATGGTTTTTTGGGGCATGAGATAGCAGATTTCTTTTAATTGTATTTCCCAGACCCCAAAGGACATTGTTTTTATGCCACAGTTTACAATTGGTGTCACAATCACCGTGAAAAACTGACTGCCGTGGTGAGGGGCTTTGGTTCAGCTTAGTACCAAAAGCACACACAAATATGTAAATGTATACCCAAGCTTTCAGAAATTTACTGCTCTTTAGCTAACTATCTCAAAATTATTGTTAGAGGTTGTTCACCTTAGGATGATGTATTATACATAAACATACAGGGTATATATTAAACCCAAATATCAAGGAAATATTCATAAGAAGTTTCTGTTTATATCTCACTAAATTTACAGAGCAAGAAGTAATGATAAGGTTAATTGCATGCCTAAGATTAGTGACACTAGATATTGTCTGGAAATGCATTAAACTAATTACCTCTGCTCACAGTAAAACACTCAAAGGAAACAATGTCTTTCATACTCTCAGACAGAACTTAAAACTAGGTGAGCAAGAAATGTCTCTGAAGAATAAGATGCAGATCCTGAAAGGGCCCAGAAAAGAAGGAACTTTGCCAAATTTCAGTTGATGGCATACAGAACACAGAAAAATTAGTTATATTCAGAAGACTGTATAGATATTTATGCTCTGCCAAGATAAGCTGGAGAGATTTACATTTCATGTGATTCTGTTTCACTTGTTCCTGTCCTTCTGATCATCTCTCTTAGTTGTCATGAAGGAAGGACAACAAGCAAAGCATTCTGGAATGGAAATATGGGGGTTTGTCTCTGTTAAGCCTACTCAGAGAACCAGGAGAGGAAAATTAAGCACTTGGAATGGTCAGGAAGAGAACAGCAAAGAAAGCAGCAAAGTATTCTTTTTTAAGGGCACAGCAAAGTGTCCATTTTCAGAGGCTGCTGAGAGCTGAACAACCATTTTAACCCAGGCAGCTTAGTTTATTTGTTCAATTTTTAGACATTCCTGAGTTTTACATGGACTTTTTTTTGGGAGTGCATCTTAACAGCTAGGAGATAACAAATATCTTTGTACATTTACTTTCCAGCACCTTAGAATATAAAATTTCCTGAAAATGTCTCAGCTGGCATTTTGGAATGCATTATGATTTGAGAAGTAGCTGAGTTGTAGTTAATTTCCTGTGTAGCAGCCCTCACAGTGCTGTATTGGTAGGTTTGTATACAGCCTTGTATTGGTAGGTTTGGGGGTTATATCATCTAAAACCAACTCAAAGTACAAGAGGGCAAAAATATCTCTGGTTTATGACACTTTTGTTGTTGAAAGGTTTGTGTATCATATTTGTACTTTATTACACCACAACTTGAGTAGTACTCCTTTTGTACTGCTGAGGATTTATGGATCACTACACATATCAGAATTCACTTTATGATTTAAAGTTAAGCTTTATTAAAGTTCTGGGGATAACTTTATCCATCAAGCATGAATTTGGACCTGACAAATTATGTTTGAAATTATTTCTCTAACTGCCAGCATGGCTCTAAACCAAGCGGTGGGGTTGGCCCCAGTGTCCATGAACAGCAAAGTACATGTCAGATAAGAAAACCAGAATCCCTGCTGTTGTGCTATCTTGGAAAAAAAAAAGCCAAACCCCAAAAACCTAGAAACCTTTAAATTGCTTCTCCAAAACAATTACCTCTTTCAAATTATGACTGTCCAAAAAAAAAAAATTATTTCTAGAAGACAATTTGATTTTTTAAGCTTTTTTTTTCTACAGAGGAAAGTATTTGTGAAGAAGTGACTTTCACTACAGTGAAGGAAAAGGTGGCAAATCAGAAAGGAAAGAGAATCTCACTAATTAAATATTGAAGCAATGGACATTATGGGTACAAATACTTGTGGGGGCAGAAAAGCAAAGCCCAACCTTAGAAGGCAGGTGGTACTGAGGTATTATTCATTGTGGTGATCTGAAGCCGAGGCATTCCTGTTCTGGAATGCATGTTTGAATCATTCAGATTTCTGATCTGGCTGATGAATTGTAATACCTCATCCCACTGCTGTCTGATGTCAGGGAAAACTGAATATCCTGACTGCTCCCTTCAAATACCCACTAAGAAAAACGGCACTAAACTTCAACACTTGGCTGCCACACCAATAGATGGAGGTTGTTGGGGTCTACAGCTCCACAGAGAGGCAGGGCAGATCCTGATTTCTCACAGACAAAGGATGAATGATTATAATGAAGCTGGTTTGGGATTCACCCTCAGGTGGAAGAGGTGGATCCACCCGTAATATGGCAGGCTGCTGTCTCAAGACCGTGCATCCCAGAACATGGTGGTGAAATCTTCTAGGATGACACTGATTCTAACTGGCTCGACTCCACCTTAAAAGTCAGAAGAAGACACTACTCTCAGCAGAGTGGGTGTTCAGAGAGAACATCAACATGAAAGTCCTTATTAATAGCTCCACAAATAGAATGGAATTGTACACATGCTATTTCTGTGAATTTTCACGGTTTATGAGATTATTTAGAAAAGCTAAACTTTTTAGAGGTGCTGATTTTGAGCTCAGATATTAGTTAGCTTATTAGTACTTAGCATAAATTCTAATCCATTAACATGATGTTGTCACAGTCATTAAGAGAGAAAAAGCAAAAACAGAATGTGAGGCAGAGAGAAGAATGCATAAATGGGTGAGTGGTGTGAGAGGGGTCATGTCATGAGA
>VZTA01017466.1:37153-49463 GCA_013398855.1 Mohoua ochrocephala
GGCAACAAGAAAAAAACCTCAAGGGAAAGTTTGTTTTGCAAAGTATTGGTGCCGTGCCAACCCCAGATCAGATATCCCTGATCCAGTTTTATTTGGACTTGAAGTTTTGGACTCCCCTGTGCAACTGTCCTCTGCACAAAATTGGAGAAAACTGAATACAAACCAAACCTACCTCTTCGTGATCCTCAGTGGTCACCAAGCCCAAGAATTGTCAGGAATGGCATCTTCAACCAGTCAAGAAATTTCAAATGTTTGGGACACTTTCTTGTGAAAGAAAATTATTAAAAAACTATTTTTAAGGCAAGCATCCAAGTCATTCCTGGGAAAATTCATCATCCTCGTGTTTTGTACATGTGATAATAAGAATGAACCTAATAGCTCAAATCATTTGCCTGTTACCGTATATTAAAAAAAAAATATTTTGATAACTCCACTGAAGGCTGATTAAAATTCTAGGAGAGCAAAATCTACAAATATTCTTTATGACAAAGGATTTGACGATAGAATAGTTTTCTCTGAGACACATTCTGGACATTTTTCTGAAGGTATCCGCGAATGAAATTTGTACCTTGAGTATGAGAAAAATCTTTTTAATTTCTCAAATTATTTGAAAGAAGTGGAGACCAGGGGGGCAACCCACCCACCTCAAATTTTCATGGGGGACTACAGCATATTGACAAAAAACAAAAGACATTCATGTCACTTTTGAAAATCTTTTTGTATTTTAATTCACATTATCCGAATCACCACCTCGATTCCAAGAGAAAGGTTTCTGCTGTTATCCATCCAAGTTAAATATGAAAACAAGTACATCTTTCCTTCATTGATAGCCAAAGGGGAAGTTGCCACTCCAGCAGCATAGGTCATGTGTTCACATTTTATCATCTAAGAGAAACCATTCATTTTGAGAACATAAAATTTCCTATCTGCATCTACATGGCACCTTTTAGTTTCACCTGCCTACAGAACCCAAGGACAGTGTTAAACTTTCTGTCATGTAATTATAAAATTACCAGCTGGCTCTGTTTCACATTAACTTTTCCTCTTCTTTCTTTAGCATTTTCCCCTTCTTTCTTTAGCATTTTCCCTCAGCTCCCACCTTCTTTTAAACACCTAGAATAACATCATTTCACACAACATTTATTTTCCCCTAAATAGAAAAAAGAGACTCTTACTTGTTAGAAGTTAGAAAAACAGCTCCAAGGGCACAGTGACGCTATGCACAAGGGAAGTTTATACTGACAAACTTTTGAAGAACTCTGATCTTAAAACCTGACCCTTACACAGAGAGTTTCCACAAACTTTGAGCTCATGTGACCAACTTTATCCTCAGCTGCAGCTTCTTCTTTTCTCATTGATTCATATTCAAAACTTCCACTCCAGGGTACACAGATTTACTTACTGCCTGCAGGTTACTTTGCATTTACTTCCTCCTTGTGATCTTTATTGTTTACTTCCAGTCCTTTGGCCTTGCAAATACTTCTATACCTCAGTGCAGTGCCTAAGAATTTTCTCCCAAATAACTGTGGCCTTTTGGGGAGTATATCTTCAGAAAGTAGAGGCAACACCAGTAAACTTATATTACTTAATTAAAAATTGGGTTTCTATCGGATTCTATGACCTTAACGGTCTTTTCCTAAGCTAAATGATTTTTGATTATATTATTTCATTAAAATATTCCAGGCAAAATAGAAGATAAAATTAATGACATCTATTTGGAATAATATCCTTGTAAACTGCCTTAAAAGTGGACTTTGAAATCTGAAAGCCAAATGTAAATGTCTCCTTGATACTATCTCAAATTCAATACTGAATATGTTTTAGAAATTAACATTTTGATGGTTCAGTTAATATTTTATTTTATAATTAGTTTATGCAAGATATAAATCTTCTTTCAGAAAACCCTCTTGGTTTCTGTCCCTCAGAACTTCCACCCACTGCCTTTTTCTTGTCAAGTTCATCTTGATTATTTTATGGTCTTCAGAGGAAAAGGTTAATGAACCGTGGTTCATTTGCTATTGTGCAAATGTTGAGTGCATTTTTTAAATCACAGAACTATGGTCTGCTTTCATCCACCTGTTTTCAGTGTCCATGTCTGCCTACAGCAACGAGCACAAAATTCCTGTCTCACACGCTCTCCTTTGGGGAACTCTGCTTATGCCCAAACTGGCCTACAACAGAACTCAAACACCAGTGCAGCACATGAGAGGAAAAAGAAGGGGAAATAAAAGATACATTCATACACCCTTGTTCATACAACACTAACTAGAATTGCCTTCATCAGATTTTTTTACTAAGCCTTGGCTAAAACTAGTCTAACATAGCATTGCATTTAACAAATAAGACCAAAACCAATTTCTGTAATATCTACACATGCTCAGAAGGATTTAGAAGTGACTTATTTGTTATAGTTTAGCATCAAATCTATGTCAGTAGGACTTTCTCCATTGACAGTGCTGGAACAGGGCCCATGTGAAGAATTTCCCTTTCCAGAAATGTAAAGAAATAAAGGAAATTTATCTCTTTGCATAACGTAGCATTAGTAGCTAGATGTGCTGAAGCCTTGGGCCACAAGCTGTGAACTTTCACGCACATATGCTGAATTTTCACCTACTTAAGAAGGCTCCAGAGCTGGTTCATGCTGGAAGATAAGGAAGCAAGGAAGGTTGAAACTGCAACCTGAAAGGCAAGACAACCAACAGGTCCCCCAGAGACAGTGAAGAGACCCAACAAAGAACACAAAGACTGCAGATCTTAACTTAATCATTGGACCAAGCTGTCACATGAGGGGCAGGAAACTTAGGCTGTAAGACTTTAAATGCCCTGTTTCTTTCTTCTGGGTCCCTCTCTAGAAGCACTTTGCTGGAATGTGTTTTGTCACTGTACTCACAAATTAATTAGTTGAATATTGCCTGAAGCTCAGCTCAGGAAAACCTAGGGTTGAGCCAGGAGGGAAAACATCTGCACTAGTGTGTGTGTGTGTGTCTGAAGTGAACACGAGCTGCCCACCATGGTGGGACTACGGAGTCCTGTTGGTGTGGATGATTGAATGTGTGATGATTTTCACTTTCCCTAACAAGACAACTTCACTTCTGTGTTGAAAGTGCCCAGGAACAAGTTTCAGCACTTTTACTTTATAAATCTTACGCACTCTCCTTATACAAACAATGCAAATTGTCATAGAAGAATTAAAATTAGCATTTGCTTCCCCACCAGTGACATTTATGAAAAACCAGAATTGGAAGAGTAATGTCTGTATTTCTGTATTACTTCCTCCTCCATCAGGCACTCTGATTATTATTTAGTGTCTTATCAGTCGTATTGAACATAGACTCTGCATACGTTTTACACATTAAGAGAGCAACAAAAAATTATTTTTTAGTGAGGGAGATGTTGGAACAAATCTCAGACAAAGACGGTAAGTTTAAAAGGTTTTGGACTCTCTCTTGTTCCCACCCTCAGAGGTTTTCATTTACAGTGTTGCCTTACACTTAAAATATAGGAAATAATTTTTAATCTCTAAAATAATTGCAGGACCACAAATATTTAGGCGATCCTGCAGGACCAAACATAACCCCCATCAGGTCTTCTGAGTATATTTTTAATGAAATGCAAAGTAAAAATAAGTCATTCAGAAAATATCATTTTTTAGCTTCCCCTGTTTTGGTAAAAGCTCTAGGCTGCCAGAAACTTGGAGTTTGGTGTTACCTCAGGCAAACATTTATGTGTATGCTTATCTCAAACACAAGTTCAACATGTCACAAGTTAAGGGGTAGGGTAGAGACTTTGCATGGTGCTCTCAACAAAGCCATTTATTATCCCACAAACACAACTTAGCATAAATACATGCATTGCACCACAGTCATTCTGTTAATTAGCAGGAAAATGCAACAAAACTTTCAGCCACTGAGAAATACCAAAGGTTAGAAAAGGCTTTTAATCTGAAGTTTTCTAATTTAATCACAGACAGGAAAGTATTAAAAAGGATTTAATATCTACAGTAAGGCAGGGAGGGGGGATTAGTTAAAACTAGAGGGGAGCAAACCTGCCCAAAGAAGGGCACAGCTAATTAATGCAGCACACTACTCTTCTGTCAAATGCACACTCTTGAACGCAACTGGGAGGAGAAGACTGGTCTAACAAACTTTCCAGTCTTCAGCCCTGGGGCTCTTTGAATGGAAGATGAACCTGTGAGATAATGATAGGAACATTTTGGAAGCCTGGTCATCAGGATCAGAGTGGGCCAGTGTGAATTGAATTGACTGAAATCCATTCACCGGGAGGTTTGGAAAACAGACTAAATGTACAATAAAGTTTATGGCAATCAGCAATTAGGAAATACTCCTTTATATACAGCCAAAACAGCTATTTGCTTTCTAGGTTATTTGCATGAAGAGTTTTGCATTGATGATTGCTGATTAAGTGTTCGGTGTTTTCTTCCACAAACCTTGTTGAAAAATCATGATTAAAGTCCTGGCATAGTGCTGGCTATGAGAGAAGGATCACTGACACAACATCCAGTGGAAATAACTGTGGGGGGAAAACTCAATGTTCTGAGTAATGCTACTGGGAAAGACTGACAGAGAAAGACATATTCACATTACTGGCAGAAGGAAACGAGTCAGATAATGTCTCCTCCAACCTTCACCCACCAAAATTCCCAGCTCTCTGTAGATTTATGCTGTGGATATTAGCGGTGGCGTAGATCACTCTGATTACCCTATGTCACATGCAGTAGTGACCGTCCTGAAGTGATAAATAGGAGCAAGAAAAACAGGCCTCACTGCATAACGTTCACAGTGTACTGATAATCACATAATTAGTGTCTTAAAAGTCACTGAAAAAGAGAGGGTGGAACTTTCAATTAAAATCTGTATTAAGTCAAAGTTCCTTAAGGGGCACTTCAAAGTAGCAGTGACAGCAGCTGCAGGAATAGATGGACACAAAATACCAACCAATCATAAATGAGTAAAATGGAAGAGTGAGAAAAAAGCAGAGGACTAAGTATTGTAGTGAAATAAAAGCAGGTTCATGCAGTAGTGAAAGATAGAAATGAGGAAAAAAGAATAAATATAAATCAGTCATGGATTTTTCTTTTAGAAAGGACATGGGAGAAAGCAAGAATTACCAGTACAAAGGAGATTAAAATTTAAACCCCAGGTACTGGCTTAAAAATAGCACACATCTCTCAAAATAGAATTAAACAGATATTTTGTTGTCTTTTTTTTGTAAAATAGGGAGCCTGTACTCATAGCAGTTTTTTTTGGTAAGGTAAGGCACAATAAATTATTAATAATAATAATAATAATGTGCAACTGAGGTGCATGTCCATCTAAAGATGAATACAAGCTGCAGAGATTAAGCTTTGAATTCAAAAGTGAATTTGTTGATCTACGTAAACCACACATATACAAATTTCATTAAAATCTCTGCTAAATTTGCTTAGGAAAAGCTCATATTTTAAAGTTGTGAGATAAACAAAAAGGCCTGCCTGCATTATTTTTGCTGTTCTCCTCTGATGTTCCTGTCTATTTTGTTGTGGTGAAGTATAGCATTTCTGTGAAAGCAACTGACAGCTTCTGAAATGTCTAAACTTTTGTGGGGGTTGGAGGGAGAAGGAAGTGAAATGCTATTCTGGGAGGAAGTGGTTCTTTTTCAACAACAGATTGGATTCTTACCCACACTACCTGTGATAAATCCCAAAAAAAAAAAAAAAAGTGACAGGTTCTCCAGCCTGTTACAGCTACTCCAGAACTCCTTCTCAAAAGACCCAAAAGAAGTCATTTACCATAAGTGAGGAATGAATGTGATCATTCTTTCCAGCCTCTTACATGAAATTATGCAGGAAGCCACATCAGTTTACAAAAGAAACCCTAGGATCACAGGACAACATCCTCCAGAATTCTTTAAAGACTTTCAGATTTTGCCAGATAATCAAACCAGGATCTATCAGAACCAGGAACTGTCAAGTCCTTAAATTGAAGAGAGAAGAGAATAGGAGAAATACATTGGTATAAATCCCCTTTCTTGCTTATGGGAAAATATTCCACATAGCCCCGAAAAACACCGAATGGTCTTGAACAGTCTTGGTTTTATCTTCACCAGTTTCAAAATGACAGCCCAGAATTACAAAACCAGAATCACAGTTGGAATTAAATATGTATTATTATATTTTCTAACTGGAGCACCACAGCACACCTTGGTAGTATCAACCATGCAGAAGTTCTTCCCTTTCTTAAAGGCATATTGTTTGCCTTGTGGGGGGAAACTGCCAATATTTCATGAAAATGGAGTAATAGAAAGGTCAAATAAATGACAAAATTTTCAGAATCTTCAATTTAATTTATCTAGCCCTCCAAAATACTAATTAGTAAATTAATTAGGCATTAAAAATTCAATTTAGTCCATTAAAAACCATTAAATTGAAAATAAAATTTACTAGAGGAGATAAAATATTCTATTTCTTGTGGCTAAAATTAGCACAAAACCCTCTTCACGATCTCATTATTACTGCTCTGCAAGGATGAATTCATCCTTTTGCTTACGTATCCCACAACAACACTGCAGCAGACTCTGCTGTCAGACTTACTCAAACATGTGAAAGGGAGAAGTATCCTTACTCCTCCTTCTTTTTTATGTATGCACTTTGAGATAATCTCAGGTATGACCTCCATTCTACCTCCTCAAAGGCTGGTGGTTCAGCACTCACCTCAGCTCTGCAGCCAAACAGGGGGAAAAAACCCCAAGGCCTCTGCCTGTGCCTCTGGGAGACCACAAAGCACACAGAAAAATGAAGATATTAAATGTATGCTTATCCGCCCCTTTGCCCTCACACCTACATAACTTTACTTCAGTTAGAGCTACATTTTCAGAAATTATCATATAGGAAAAGGACAGATGCTCCTCCTTTGTCCTATTACACCAAGAAATGTGGCGGTGCCTCAGCCCTCTGGGGGGCTGCAGCCGCCCTCGTGGTCATTAGACCACTCCACATATGTGTGTTCTCCCCTCGTGTTTGTATTCCCTGTTTATTATGTATGTTCTCCGTTCAATATGTATGTCCCCTGTTAAATATTCATTATGTTCTCGAAAGTTCTGTTCACTTCGACACCCCATTGGTTCCTCCCTACCCAGTCCCTCCTTCCCCAGTTCCGATTTGTTCCCCGGTTGTCCCTCAAGTTTCTCTCTGCCCATTTGCCCTTCCCTGACTGGTTGCCCTGTTCCCCTTATAAACCCAGACTTCCAGCTTTCCCAGTGTCTTCGTCCCTGGACCCTCCACAATAAATATTGCTGGAACCTGTACGAAGACCCTTCCCTCCTCCTTTGCCTCCGGTGCCTCCCCAGCTGACACTCTGCGAGCCCCTTCCCCACTCGGGAAGGACAGCACAGCAAGAACAGCAGCCAGCTCCTGTCAGCAGTGGCCGGCCCCTGTGGCCAGGGACGCTGCAGGACAGCCGCAGAGTCCCTCTGAGAGGGTGGTTCGAGGGAAGCGATGCGGCAAAGAAAGAAGGCAATTTGTCCAATACAATACAGATTTATCAGAGTAAAGAAAGCACAATTTTATGCCACTTTTGTCCTAATAAATTTTTTGTTTGCCTGATGAGTCAGTGGAGGTCCTGGCCTTTTTGAGCTGTTCTTTTGCTAATCTATGCCATATCTGTCTGAGTTGCTTATGGAATTCACTGTAGAGATGCAGATTTTCTTCTCTAAGACATAAATTCTTGTCATTCTGAATTGTTTCCCTTAGTGAAATATTACATAGAATTCCCTGGTTTTGTTTAATAACCAAATGCTCTGAGGTTCCTGTTTTGGGGTGACATAAAAATAAGCAAGTCTCTCACACTGCTGTTTTGAGAATTGAAATTTAATTTCTTCTACACTTTACAAATTATTGATTTCAGTTCAAGGATCAAGATGATCAGAAGAAGCTTGGAGTAAACCAGAAGAGCTGAAACAGATCTAGCATGAAGTCTACCCGCTCTTAAAAATATTACCTAAGGTTAACTTTATGGGGCATTGTGTCCTGTTACAATCTCTAAAAGTTTTCCTGGAAGACTTCTTAAGATGCTTAATGCATAGTGTGGTTAGAAGAAATCGAATTTACTGAAGAGAATGGACTCCATGAGAACAGAGTTCCTTTCCTGCTAATGTCAGATAGAAACTAAATGCTACATATTCATCAGTAATCCAAAAGAAACATAAAAAAAAAAATTAGTTTGAAAATTAACCAGGAAAAGTCATAATTTGGAAATATTTGAAACATTAGAAAATGCTAAAGAGAAAAGAAGCGGTCTTGTATTTTCTTGATTTTAGGGCAGAATGAAGTTAAGGGCTATTTGACAAAAATACATAAGGACATATTACTCTAACATGTGTTTACTTTTAGAATTAAGGAATTATGCATTTCCTTCTGTCTGTCAAGAAATCAGAATCATAGTCTTTATATATCGAGTACTAACTTTTTATGTCTCTCTTAAGAACACCACAAAACTCTCTAAATAGCAAACAACTTATTGTAGCAACAGTTTACGTGGGACTAATCATAGAATTTTCCAGCAGTTCTGTTGTACATTTAAACTTTTTCTAGTTCTCAGACAGAGTATTCCGTGGGGCATTAATTTCCTTTTTTCAATACAGCATTACTGAAGATCTGTCTTTTGTTCCCTGAACTCTTACATCATAAGCAGTAGTAATACCATTTCACTCAGTTCCTGCTCGGCGGGGTGGGATTTGTGGGTTCCTGAATTTTTCACGATGACTGTTAGTGCTGACAAAGTGTGCCTGGCACAGTTCCAACTCATTTCTTCCTCCATCAAAACCTCGTTTTCTGTAATGTTTCTTCCTATTTGTTTCTGTTCCTCCAGCTCTTGGATACACACAATAAAGTGGGGCATTAGGTTATGTAGGCATTAGCACAGTTATTCATGGAGCATCAGTAGAATGTTTAGGGCTGAAACTTGATGGAAGTCAGTCATATTGAGGAAAGTCAACTTTTATTTTTAATGAGGACCAACAGCTAGTGAGAAAATAAGCAACAAGACTGAAAAAATAAATACATGAATTAATACTTACAGCCTGTATTGACCAGATTGAGCACTTCTGAAATTAAAGAGTTGGACTCTTTACCTTCTCTAGCAAGGGAGGGGGGATACTTCACTTGTGTTTGGTCATTCCCCTTTGAATGCTCAGAGTACATTTAGTCCTATTTGGTGTATTTATGGACTGGAGTCATTAGCCATCAGAGTTGTATAGGGTGCTGTAGGCTCATTTTCTCAGAATGTTATTGTTCAATGGCCTCTGACAAAGTTCTGCAGCCCTTGTGGGCCAGCATAAGCCCTTTGGGGCAGCTGTGAGAAACAGCAAGGGCATCTTGCTCCCAGCATCAGCCTTCCTAGTCACAGAATCACAGAACATTCTGAGTTGGAAGGGATCCACAGGGGTCATTGAGTCCAGTTTTTAGGTGAATGGCCCACACAATGATCAAACCCACAACCCTGGCATTATTAACACCATACTCTCTTAAACACTGGCGCTGCTGGCGCACAAGTTGGTGTTGCAGAGGGAACTGTGGTCTGGAATAATGTTTGGGATCACAAGCACTCAAGAACTGGTACACCGAGCTTCAAGAAGCAAGCACCATTAAAAATAGGATTATTTCCACCTCCTGTATTCTTGTGCTACCACCAGTAACATACAGGACCCAGGTTATTTCAACATTTCAGGTTATTCACTAAATGTTTGCATTCTGGAGAGGCCTGGTAACTGTCTGCAATTGCAAGCAGATCTACCATTTGTAACTCCTGCAACCTCTTCCATATTTAGATGCCAGCAAGTTTCTACCTTGGTGGAGTAGAAAGAAAGGACGGAGAAACCTTCTGCATTGGGGATAGGAGTCTTCTAGAGACAAATTCTCAAACTGAAAAAAAAAAAAAAAAAAGGCCCCTTTAAAAGAGAGAACTTTCCCTACCCAAATTTGTTTTAGATATTATTGTTCTGGACAAAACAGATAGGTTTTCCAGAAGGAAATTAAAGCTATCTTTATTGATGAAAATCACTTTGAAGTTATACAAAAGTGAAGGTTAATCAGAGTTCTTGCAGTCTCTAAAACACTATTATTATTTCCTTAGGCTTTTTGAAGGCAAGACACTCCTTAATGGCTTCCACAGTAAAATAAATTAAATCCACCATTTAAATATAAGGAAGTAATTTATGATTGTCTGTATGAACAGACCAGACCTTACAGGCAGTGTAAAGATTTTAGTGCAAAGGGGGAAAAAAAATGATACATCTGTAGAAAGAGTCTCAGATGGAAAGTCAAAGAAAATTAAAATAACAGTTTCTAAGTGAAAGTTATTTTTTTAGTCTAACATCTCCTAAAATTGTATCTTTCATTTTCATGGGCCTCATGAAAAGGTGAAGCACTTGAAGTACACACGTGGGAAGGTGATGGCTTCCCTTGAAGCAGTGGAAGGATCATGGAATATCAAAATGTAATCCTCCTCTGTAAAATGATTACATAAAACACCAAAACTTTCCACCTTTTTTATCCTGAACCACTTAAAAATGACTTAACAGCACATTTAGGTCTTTGTAAGACCAATGTTCAACTGCCTGTTAAGGATGAGAAGATTTGCACCATCATCTCCCAGTCTGACCCATGGGACTGGACCCTGTTTCAATGACAAGGCAATAACACACGCAAAAGGTCTGAACCCTTCCTGTCTTCTCCATGGGAATTTCTTAGCCGTGAAACTTAAAAATGCTGTTCATTCTTAACAATTAAATACTTCTCAGGGTAAGTGACATTAATCTTGTTAAATCTTCTTAAAACGAACAGCTTCAGCATGCAAATTGAAATCACACCGTGCCAGAATATTTCATAACGGGGGAATTCTCCTGGTGACAGCATAGGTGCTGATGGAAAAGTGCCTTTTCAAAGGATCAAAACCAAGAGTGGGTTGTAGTTAATCACAGCAAGTCCACAGGTATTTCATTCCCAGTGGAATTTCATTTATATCCCAGTAATCTATAACTGCCTGATATGGCCGACGTTGGGTTGGCTCCTTCAGAGGATGACTGCCTGCTTTCTCCCAGCATTTGCTTAAAAAGCTAATTGCAGCAGCCAAAAGTTTTGATTGCCATACTGTAACAAAATGTTGGGATGAAAAAAATCTTACATGTGTATAATATATAGATTTATTTTGCAAAATGTGATATTTAAAAGTAAATGAAGATCAGCTATAGTAAATAGTCAGCTATTGCCTTTGACTTTATACAAAGCATCAGCTTTGGATTTTAATTTCTTAGTGAGGCAAATTCTTCCTTTTGAAATCACAAGTGTATGCTTGTGACCTAACTGCTTTCACAGTAATAAATCAAAATATTGCAGGGAATACAAGCCCCACAGAAAGCACAAGGAACACATTCTTCATACAGAGACTATGAGTAATAACAAGAAAGGAGAAATTAACCTAAAATATAAGAAGCCTTGTCTGAATAGAACAGTCATCATTTCCATGAACTACTAGCAGGCCTTCAACAGACTGCTAATTCATATTTCCCCAGCTAGGAAATTAGTGCAATGTTCTATTATTGGACACTGTGCATCACAACACGTGAAACACCTTCATACAAATATCCAAGTGAGGAGAGTACAAATATAACCTTGCCAGATGTAAACTGTTCTTCGTAGACTTCTTTTGTGGGTTTATCCCTTTTGAATCAATGTAAAAGTGTTTCCATTGATGTCAGAAACAGTCTGAGTGGATGAACTGAATTTAATTTTGATTATTTCTAAAGAGAAAATCCAGTATTATTTTTGTAGTTGCAAACACAGAGATGAAGGGGTTTTTTTAATGAATTAGAGTAAATATGAAATAATTGCCATGAGTTTTTTCAGATTTTTTGTACATAAGCATAATTTATAACGAATATTAAAGCAATGAGATCAGTGTTTCACTTCTTAATTTTCAAATGAAAATGAAAGAAAATAATAAAAACAATAGCAAAATGTTTCTTTTCTAATGTTCTTTGATTTTCAGTATTATACCTGGTGTGGATCAGTAAATTGTACTATGAAGGAGGTACTAGAGTTCAGTGCAAAGCTTGAGCTGATGGCAAAAATTCATCTTCACGTTTCTGTCTGCTGTGAATGTATAACAGAAAACACTGTTTCCATTCTCAAATTATTTACTTCTCGGAGTTGTTCAAACACCACCTCAGCCACAGTTACCTACCAGGACTCTCATGAGGAGACACATGGGAAGGACACATAGCACATTTTTCATATAAACACGGATTTTTTTTTTTT
>VZTA01017466.1:49490-143068 GCA_013398855.1 Mohoua ochrocephala
TTTTTCCAGGAAACTCCATTTGCATTTGTCCAAGTTGTTGGTTTGCCTTGCAGTAGTGCGTAGTTATTTCCTTCTGGAGGCAGTTTTTCTTAACACTCCCTCAGAGGCACCTTTTGCAGTTACACTCTTAGCCATAAGCGTAGTAAACCAAGGATGGCAAATCTTTTACAGCTGAATTCATACCTTGCAGAAAGTGTAAGGGGAAGATTTAATGTCTAGCTCCACAGGTCATTTCACTCTGAGCACACAGGGTTCCTTCTCATGAAAATGCTTTGTCTTTTGCCTGTATGCAAAACCTGAGGGCTCACCCTTTCCCTGTGTTTGCATTTCCATCTGCTGCCTAAGAGCCACAAACAAGAGTCACCCAGCATTCTGCAACTGCCTACCTTGGATATTTTTCATCGTGTCTGTAAACTCAGTGAAAGTGAAGTTCTAGTTCTAAACATGACCTCTCCATAATGGAAAACATTTATTTTTGTTGTATGCTGCCAGTCCATTTTTCTTGAGAGTCATTCTTTGATGGTGTGAGTAGGTAGATACCATATTTTCCTACAAATTCCCTATCTGTTTATGAAAAAAAGTGCTCATGAAAAAGTACACATGAAAGAGACATGGAAAGTCTTTAGCAAAGGCTGTTTTGTTAGCTTTTAACTATTTTGCATGCTAAAAATGGAGAAAAGCCGGGTTGTAAGCCACCACAGAACACACTGAAAAAGAATATGGTTTGAACAAACTGAAAATAACAATTCCTTTATGTTACAGTTTATCTGACTGGAAAAGGGCAGGGAACTTTGAGCAGTTAGCTGGCTGGTTTTGCTGTGTATATTTTCAATGCACACAGTGATATTATTATATAAGGTTCAGTGAAAGCTGCTTTCTTCTGTGAGAAATATCAAATGTCACCTAATAAAAAAAAAAAAGAAGCAAAAGTGTGTTTTCTAACTAACAAAATGATTTTTACTGCAGCAGAAAACATATACCTCCTATGTAAGCTGCAGGGAACAGTAACAACACTGCCTAGAAAGCTTGAAGGGGAGACTGGCTATAAAAGCTAGGATATCCTCCCAGAGGCAGGAGGAATGCAGATACCCCGAGCATTGCTGGACCAAGAGGCAAAGAAATGGATGAGAAGGTAAAAAAGTGTTTAATTTGGTACAAGTGAACTATACACAGCTTGTCTTCTGTTCATCCACCTGCATCACTTTGCAAAGGTACAAACATTTGTAGCTGTGTTGTCTTTTTCGCTGTTGTAAACAAGTGCTTGTAGATGTATTTAGATTTTAACCTGATTTGGACAAAATACCATTTTTCAAGTTAGAAAACAAAGTGTGTCCTTCATCCAAGGCTGTGAAGAACCTCTAAAACAGGCCTGTGGCACAAGGGGTCTCCACTCCACCCAACAGCAACACCCCTGTGCGAGCCAGGCAAAGTCATGGGGGGCTCCACTTGGAACAAGGCCAGCAAAAGTGTCTTCTAGCAGCCTTAGTGGAACTGAAACCTCCCTCACATTCATCAGAATGACCTGAGTGACACAAGGAGAGTGTCCCAGGGACTCCAAGCTCTGTCCCAATGTACCTAAATTCAGTTATTAGCATTAGCTAGCAATATAAATTTGAATTAGATTTATGTTTGATTTATTGTATCATAATATAAATCTAGATTCTCTGGAGGTAAATATTTCCTTTCTTCTACAGACCATAAGTACATGGTGTATAGCTTAGACACATAACTTTGAGACAACTGAGGTTAGCAGAATTCCCATCTGATAAAGGCCATAGTTATGGAAGTAGGAAAAAAGAAGTTTCAGTGGTTTTGCTGGTCATCTGTTGAACCTTTAGGTCATGTTTTAAAGCATAATCCTGCAATCATGAAGTCTGGAAACCGATATCTGAAACTTTCCTGCTGTTGCTGAAAATGTATTTTAAATAAGAAATGCACAACTACAAGGGGTTGTGAAATCAAAGATAATAAACATAGAAAAACATAAACAGAACTCAACACTCCACATCTTTTCCCCCCACTTGTGAATTAAGCCATTTTCCAAGGCAAAATTCAATAATTAAAAGCCTGTTTACAGTTATGACATTTTGCCCTTTCTCATTAAATCCGAAGTTCACCTTGCATGTACAACATCCTCATCAATTAATAATGCAAACAAAATACCTGTCAAACTGCCACCTGCTGAGATGCAGATTTACAGTGTTGACACAATACAGATAGTGTTATTTCATCCTCATTTATTAAGCATGTTTCACTGTAATTACTGAAAGATACCACATCATCATGGAGCAGTGAGAAATGCTTTAAAATTGAAGTACTCGAAGTGTGTTAAAAGTACTTTTGGAGAATGAAGAAGGATGTTTCCACATTTCTAAGGGAAGATTATAGCAAGTGTCGATAAAATGCTCTTCTATTTTATTCAGAGCAGGTGCACATTAATCATCAGTAATTTATAGTCTGCATGACTAATACAAGTGGCCACAAAAAAGTAACATTTTATATGTTCTCCCATTCAGCATTCATTTGCAACTTTATTTATAATTATCAACTACTTTAATCAGAAATAACCTTCCTATAGAAAATTTCAGAGTCTACAAAACAGATTTTTCTGTTCCATCTTCTGAACATTACTTACTAAGTTAGGATTTTCAATCCTTATTTGTGATATAGAAGGGCTATCAAACAGCCTGTGGGCTGTAACAGTTTCATTTCATGTCAATTTGGAAATATAATTATCCTAGTTTTCAGCCAATGATGGGGTGAGTGTGGAACCTGGAGCCGTGTGGGCGTGTCTAGGTTGTCATTCTATAGCACTCACTTCATCCCTGGAGGGATGGAGCCAAGGGATCCTCACTTCTGTGAAAAAGGAAGTGTGGATTTGGGTGGAAGGAAAATACTGGGCTGGGCAGCAAGAAAACTCTACTGCTGCTACTGTCATGACCTTAACAGAGTTCCGTTTCTAAATTCATAAGGATTTCGAAGCCACTAGCTGGCCTGGGAACTGCAGTTTATGGTGTAGGGATGGTCAGGTTTAGTCCCTGGAATGACTCATTCTTAATTCCTTCGGGTGAATTTGAAGAAAATAATTCATTCAAGAGGCTAAAATTCAGTAATAGAATACAAAATACTTAAAATATTTACATTAAATTTTATTGTGATTCCTTATTTAAAATACTGGCATTAATTTCCTTGCTTTTAACATAAGTCAGATAGATATACCTTTCAAGACTTTGACTTTATATATGTAGGTACCATCTTTCTCCCTTATAATAATGAACAGTAAAAGCACAAACCGTACTGAAGAGGAATAACATTTCTCATGAAAACTTTGCAAAGTAGAAAAGTTGAAATCCTCAACTTCCTTGAGAAGCTTAGTAAAAATTTGGTAGTGTCTGAGCTATGCAATCATCCAGTTATAAATCCTTCCTCTTCTATCTTGAGCTTCTTTTCACTCCAAGTGCTTGCTATGGCCAAATAGAGACAGAAGTGAACAGAATTTAGTTTATAATAGAGAAGGTTTGCTGTTCAGAGAAAAAAAATAACTGTGGAGCAATACAACAAATACATTGCTATGAAAAGCCTACATTTTCACATTAAAAAAATTAACTTGGCAGCAGGAGAGTTTCTGAACTGCACAGTTCTCCATGAGGGTACAATGGTTCCACAGATTAATTCCTCTGTAACTTGTTACGAAGGAAAACATTGGATAAAGATGATCAGGTTCCTTTTATTGTTTGGTTTGGTTCGGTTCGGTTCGGTTCGGTTCGGTTCGGTTTGGTTTGGTTTGGTTTGGTTTGGTTTTCCCCCTTCCAATCTGTTTGAAATTGTCTGAATTAAAGTACCAAGGAAACCACAAGAAGACAAATGCCGAATCAGTACCATCAGTCAAACACGGACAAGTGCCTTGCCTCACACATTCATCCTGCTCAAAGCCCATGTACTGGGTACAATTCCTGGGAGCTGGCAAAGCACCTGGGGTTGCCACTGCAAACGTGGCTGGAAAGCTGAGTTGAGTAGCTTGTCAAAACATTTCAACCCCTAATATCAACTTGCAAATTAATTTTAGGGTCTGTAAATGATCTGCAATTTCCCTTGATTCTGACCAGCCATTTTATGGCTTGGCTTTCAAAAAGCCAGTCTGCCTGACTTTCAATATCTCTGCCTACTCCTTAGAAATCTGCTGAAGGTTTAGACACGCCATGTATTTAAAGTTTAAAAGACTGGGATAGAAAATGTGAGATCCTATCAGGGCTAATGGGAACTTGGACTTAGGAAACCCTCCCCATGAATCTACTCCCTTTACGCTGCCTGCCTCAACCAGGAGTCACGGATGAGTCTCGAAGTGTGATCACAGCAGTGGTAAATGGAAAAACACGGACTTTGATGGGAAAGACTAAACTGTCTATGAGGTTAGTGCACATCTGACCCTCGATTCCCTCTGCCTGTGGGCATCGGGCTTCACCGGCCTGAAGAGAAAAACCTCGTTCCACTAAATAAATCCCCACTGAGTGAGGCCACTAGAGGGAGAGCTGACCATATTTATCAACAACATCAAACTGCTACGTGCATCTCGGTGGCACCAGCAGATTGTTGAGCCAGGTAGGGGCAAAAAAACCCAAACTTCTTCCATTCCAGACAAAGACTACCCCAATTTTAAAATGCTACAGGTATATGGGTAGGCTAGGTTATGTCAAACATTTAGGAGAATGATAGAGACAAAAGCGGAGGGACTTTAAAGAGCATTTCCATGCAATGCAAGCAAGACCAGTTTCAGTCATTGCACTCCTGGCAAGTATCTATTGACCTGTTCCTAAGAAGCCCAGCAGTGATGACTGGAGTTTCTGGATAGAACATCACTGGTTTGATGATCAAATGAGCCTGTTTCTTTGTTTAATATTCCTCTGAGATGGAACCGTGTTTTCTACCTGCTAACCTAAACATTCCCCAGAGCAATTTAAGCTCGAGACCACTCTCCATCTCACAGCGTCTGTGGAGAAGGTTTTGTTTCTCTCTCTTGGTTGGCAACTTTTAAAGTTTCTAAGGGCATCATCAGATCTCCCCTCAGTCTTCTCCTGTGCAAATGATTCTAATTTCTACAACTGGTACTTACACATGACCATTTCCAGACCCCAATTAATCTCATTGCTCCTCAACTCACCATCCTCTCGATGATCCATGCCTTTCTTTAACTGCATGCCTCTGAATGAAGCCAGAAACCTTTATATGCACCACTGATTATTGTTACCTGGGTGTGTTTCTGTACACTTGTCTAATTAGACTTGCAGCTTCAATTAAAAAAAGCCTAAAAAACCTGTTCACGCCAGAAAAGGTTACCCAAATGTTACTTTACTCTTAAAGGGAGCTTGATTTTCCAATGCTATGATAACTACATATTGAGTAATTACTTCCAAATCCATCTCCAAGTCAAAACTGGAAAGTTGGGACCAATAACAGAAGAGATTCTTCCAGAGTCAAATCCAATGGGTAACTTTAAAAGCATGTGCTCCCCTCTCAATTTATGCACTTGTATAAGAGATGTCAGGCTTTATTTTTATCAGATTTCCAGTGCTTATGACAGTGTATTCAGCACCTGTGTCAAAATGTTTCTCACAGTTCAGTATTGTTTTAATTGCATCTCCTTTATGCAAAAGGCCTATTGGTTTTGGAGGAAAGCTGCGTTAGTTGAATCTAGGTAGTTCCTGACAAGTTCATTGCTTTATTTCCTAGGTGCCCAACAATGGTTTATTCCAACATGCTTTTTCTAGGAATTGACACTAAGTCGAGCATTCTCATATTTCTGTCATTGCATTTTTGAAAATACAATGATCTCATCAAGTTAAATGATTATTAATTAGATGAAGCCATCATTCTCTAATTTATTATTTTCCTATACCCACTGATGTTTTTACTTCTGTTTTTGAAAATCTGTTGTCTGCCTGATTGGAGCAAAAGATACTTGGCAGGTAAATCCTTTTTGCATTTCCTTCGGGTATGTACCTCAGGAATACCTCTTGCTATTACTATTTTACAGGTCAAAAGCTGGTGGTAAAAGGGGAATAGTCCCCCCCGACAGTGAAAACGATAGCAATCAGCAACTGATTGTTAACCTTAGGGAACATTTTAAACTTCAGTGTCATGGCAAGCAAAAATTTGCTTGGATTGGAACAACTGAGTGAAGGAAAAACTCTTGATGCTGGTGGAAAATCACCAGGAGAGGGAAAAAAAAATTCAGTTCCTAATGAAGAAAGAATGATTAAATAGCCACTGACTCTCCTGAAGGCCACTGAGAATTAAGAGCACCGAGTTTTCCAGGAAGCTGTCCAACAATTTAGGAAAGAGTGATGAGAAGTTGTGGATTTTTTGATACCAAGAACTAAAATCATACTCACTTCCTAACTAGCAGTCCCATCTCACACGCTTAAAAGTATTCTCATTCATGGTGGGTGAAAGACACAAATGCTCAGTCAAAACCAGACACAAAAGCCATGCCAAAGTCAAATTCCTGCTGAAGCCCCAACAGGCCAACAGTTATTTCTGCTGTTCTGAATGGCAGAAGTCTGTGAGTTCTCTAGAGCCTCTTCTAAGAAATAAAAGCAGATAAACTTTTTTCTTCATTTGCACATTTTTCATGCTTTTCAAATTTGTTCTTTTTAAAAACTAGTTTAAGAATAACAGGGTATGTCAGCTCATCATTCATTCTCTGAAAGCCATTTTTAGCATGAAGAGTCATATTTTAATATAGTATTCTGAAAAGCTTTCCTGGAAAGAGACTGGTTTATTATTTAAGCATGATTTCTTTCTTTGATTTTTACATTTACAGAAATCATTATTGTGGAATTCCTCTCTTGATCGAAATCCATTGTAAAATCATAAAAATGCTTTTTCTTTTAAACCTGATACCTTGAGAATGGTGACATTTAAGAATTTTGGAAGATAAATAATAATCTCTCTTTCATTTTGGCTACGCAAGATTGCCAAAATCTCCTGAAAAGAGCTCAGAATATTTTTGTCTCAGCCAAAGCCAAATCAGAATCTTGTCTGATTTAAACTGAAACTGGCAGAAATGTTAACCTAAAGCTTATCCAAAGCAAAATGCTTTATTTGCATCTTTTTCCTATTAAAACCCAAGACTAGTCAGAACAATTCTCTACTCATGTTACTATTGTTTCAGGGGATTTTGATCATGCCTTCTGTAATCTTGTTCCACAAAAGCAAGAATTGATAGTATTTACATGCCTTTGAAATTTCATGTTTTATTTATGTTATTTGTGCATTATACTTCTGGACTACTGTGATATCAGCCCTTGGGAAAATTAAACCCTTTTGCTGAATGGACTCCAAAATAGGTTTGGAAAGCATTACCACAATCCTTGTTTACTGGAATATCACCCTTATTACTTTTTTTTTCCATTATTAGTAGGATCAGCGATAGATTTGGCTTCATATGGAGCAAGGATTTCAATTTCTAATTTAAAGAATGATAAACAAGGGAAAGATAAACAGCTCTGCAGGAGAACAAGGTAACGTGTTTTTGCCATTTTTGACATTAGTTTCACCATTGCCAATATGGTGAACAGAGGGGGTCGGACAACAGTCAGCAAGGAACAGATGGAGTAAACAGGAGCACAACATTTAAACAGTTTAGAAGATTATTGCAAAAGTCACAGGGTCTGCAGTGTAGTGTTGGGCAGTGGGGGAAAGACACGGAGAGGGAACCTAGTGACTCTTTGAAATTGCTCAGCAGGTGGTTAACATTACCTGTGCATGTGATAGGAGAGTTATTGCCTTAGAGGTAAAACTGATGCATGCCTGGCGAGAGCTGCTGGCAAAAGGAACGTCTGCACAGGCTTTTTTTGACCCACTTATGTTCCAGCAAAAAGTTTTCAGCCATGCCTTACTGCAAAGCTTGATGCCAGTGAGCACACAGGAGGTGACACTTTCCTGCAGGTACCCAAAATGCGGGGGCGTGGCTGACGGCTCCACTCGTGAAAGGAGTTCCCTTGCACTGAAAGCAGCATGTGTTGATGTTTGTGGCACTTCAAACCCTTGGGATTTAAGCACTAGCACGAGAGAACCACTTACAAATGTGGTCGTGTTCAACTACTGTTTTTCAGTTCCATACAACGTCATTTCAGACCCAAAGAAAGTCACAGGAACCTTTGTTTAAACACACAAACTAGATCGATCTTCTCAGTCAATACCTCCAAGACACAATAGCCAGAATTACAAAAGAATAAATAGTATAGAAAACAGGATGTTAGTCCAGCAATTCTCATAAAAAGAACACTTCTTATAATAAAAAATGCACCTTTGCCTGCACTTCCATGGTGTTTATTTTATGGGGCCTTTTCCAGCAGTTTGGAAAAAGATTATGTGCTCCAAAATTTTGATTTGAATTTCATTCACTTTTCTAAATCCCATAAGAGTTCCACAGTTTTTCAGCCCATCTTCCTATCATTGCAAGTTCTTTGAAGAAATCATAAGTAATATGAAATCCCTTTAATTTTTAAAAACGAGAGGTTCCCTTAAACTCTCTGTGCTTTCCTTATATTCACCATCACATTTCTAGAGATGGAGAATTTTCTTCAAAAGCCTTCCCTCCAACAGCCTTATGTTTGGAACTCCTCTATAAATACTGAAGTACTGGCTCATTTGCTATTTTTGAAAAAAAACAAAATTGGCAGAGGCTAATTCTTCCAAGTAACCATCATTCAGAGACTGGCAGGTAGTAAACAATAAAATAATCAAGGAGAAGGAATGACACACTGGAATGAAATATTCCAGAGGGCTTTTTTCACCTGTAGGCAGGTTAAAGTAATAAGTTCTTTCTGTTTCTGACCCATAAAAGAATAGTAACTACATTGCACTCTGCCAATAAAATAAATAACTGTTGAATAGGCTGGGGGAAAAGCTCTCAAGGCAATCCCACCACCAGACAGGACACCACAGTTGTTGAGTCAGGAAACATGGAAAAATATAAAATAATACCTTGATCACTAACAGCATTGCTTTCACTAATGAAGAATCATTTATAATTTGATTGGCAATTGTTCCAAGCAAGTCTTTAAAGCACAGACATAAAATTTACTCAGATAAACATTATTTAAAGATCTTTTTTCCCTACATTCATGATGCAAAAGGAACTTGGCCTTGACATTTTCCATCACAAAAAATTACATGAGGCATGGTATATAAATTACAGTTTGGAAAGTTTCTGCATTGTTAAAAGAGATTGTAAAAGGTAGATTTAATATCCAACAGGTTTTAAAAAATAAGGTAACAGAAAATACATTGTCTTACTGATCAAGTATCAAAGAACATTAGGTCATTTTCCTGTACAGCACCTTTCTTTCAGTAAAAAAGTCGGAGTTTGGGCATTTTTTTTAACATTAAATAAGACATGATAACAACCAAATGATTAATAATGTTATTTTACACAAGACAAAAGAAATAGAATCTCCTCCTTTGATGCGTTTAAAGACTGAATTAATTACATCAACAGCCTTTAAAATCTCGTATGTGAGTGATAAAACAGTGCTGAATACAAATGCAGGAAAGACTTGTTAAATGATCTAGTTGCATTTGGAGTATGCATCAGGCTGAGGAAGCCAACTCAGTTAAAACAAATTCTCTACTTCCTCAAAGGTCTCTCTTATAGATTCTAAGCGTATTTGGGATAGGGACCATGACAAAATTTGCAGAGTCAAAATAATTAATGGAATAAACAAGTTCAAATTAATTTAAAGCTCTAAAAAGTTCCTGTATTTGTCTGTTTTATGTGGTTTTGTTGGGCTCAGGGAGTTTTTCATCAATTTTTGAAAGAAACAAAGGGCAAAATTTTTCTGCTTTTGTCTAAAGAGTGGGACCCTTTTTCCACCTCAGCCTGTAGCTTGCTAATAAAGACCTCCACAGAACACAGCAGCTCAGAGTTCTGCATCTGTTGGATGGTGGCAAACTAATGCACAGGAAATCCCTGTTCATCAGACAGGACATCTGAGCTCTTTCAGGTGCTGCTACTAACCCTGTTCCAGGTTTTATTAAAGTTTTACAAAAAATCTCTGTATAAAACTCCAAAGGGTACACCATAGAATAGCCCTAAAAGCAGGAATTAATGGAGGATCTTAAGTGATTCTTCGGATTTTGGATTCTCACCTGAGAGGCAATAAATTGGAGTTTAAATCAAGCACGTTCATTATTCAGGCCAGGCATCTGAATCATGACCTTCATCCTTCACACAAGGATATTACTATTCATGAGTAAAAACATCAAGCAAGCTAGAACAGCTTTCAGCCAAGCAGGTAGGAAACTTGAGTTTAAGACCTTTGCCCATGAATTTTGACCCAGGTCTCCCAATTAACATTGTTGCTATTTTAGAGGTGTTCTGTCTGACTAAGTACACAGGATGTCAAAGAATTTATTTCTTGCAGGCTGACAAGTACTTGGACACATGCATGGAACCTGGAATTCTGAAAGGCAGATAAATAAAATCTTGGGAATTTATATATGCCAGTGAAATGAATTGTAGCCCTTGTTCTCGTAATTCTGGTCATTGTACATGTACAAATTATGAATCACATATTTTATTTCCTTGTGACTTGGAAGAATGCCATTTTTCCATTGAAGTCAGTTTCTTCCCAATGCCTACTTTGGCTATTTGGATAGAAGGAAAGGTTGCTGCAATTAATGTTTTGTTTAGTGTTCTGCACAGGACACTTCTTGCAGAGTCTGAAATACTGAAAAACTCTAAACGAAGTACTTAAAAGTATCAATTTGGAGAAGCTTGAGCATGTGTGCATAATCCAAAAGAATATTGAACAGTGTGCCTACCTTTGTTAAAACCACTGGTCCGAATGAGCAAGGTCCCTTCGAGGTTTTCAGATGGACTTGCTGCCTCTTCCCTATGACCACATTGCTCCCTAAGTCCTGTTCTTACAAAACACTGTAGTTCTCTCATTATTTTTATTAGATGATCTTTTTGGAACCTCACTGCTGTGATAACTCTATAGTGTTGTTTAGTTTTCAGGCTAAAGTAATTCTGATGAGTTTTCATGCTCATCTTTCTGTGCCTTTTGTACCTTCTTCCACAAAGGTGTTTTTAGAGAGGGTTAAGAAAAATGAAATTTGGTAAGGATATGGACAAACAAGAAAATTCAGGTCTCTTCCCTGCTTCATACTTTCTCACATTTATTACAAGCCAAGTACATCTTTCTTGAATGTCACTGGCCGTAATCTTGAAAAGCAATTCAGAAGGACTCCTGTCCTTTCTACAATGATCCTGCATGTGCCTACCTCTGCTGAGGTAAACGAGAATTAAATTTACCATCTCCTGGCACTATGAATGACTCATGCTCACAAGATAACTGAATCACTGCTTCATGTCCTTCTCTCCAGCTGTTGAAAGCCAAAATGTGCCTACTTTACATCTGTTCCTAGTAACTTCTCAGCTTAAATATTACATTTGATACTAATTGCTTTTATTCCAATCCTATTCCTTGAGGCTTCAAGATGGTCTAGATATTAGCTATCTTTGAGATCTCAAATGTCCTTTATATTGATCACATCTCCTAGCCCTGCATCCTCAGCAAATTCCCTGGCACACTCATTAACTGAAAATAGCGGAGTTAAACTCCTTGAGGATTCTGTTTAATAATACCTTTACCTGCAATCAATTCTTATCTTTCAGAGCTGCCAGTATTCCCTGCCTTAGCAGGCTCCTAAACCATGTTACCATCAAGAATCCGATATTCTCTGTCCTGACTAGTCGTTCCTCATCACAGACTGAAGTTTTGGCAATAGCAGCTCAAAAATGTAATGAGATGAGGCTTTGAGGAAAGTTAATATTTCTTACTCAGTCAGCTCACCTGGGCAAGGACATGAGGCAAAACTCACAAAGATTGCAACATGCAGGGAGACCAAACAAGCTCCTTTTCTCGTTACTCAAAGAACAGGTTTTGGTGTCCCAAAATTCACCAAATAAACAGTGTGTTTGATAGAACTCCTCCACCTTTTTCCTAAGCCATCAACGGTTCCAAAAAATCTACAGCTAAAATCTTCCTTGAAGCTGAGATCCATGGTAAGCCCGTTACAGTTCATGACTAAGCCACCCTAACAAAGGCTAGCTAAAACCCTCGCCCCACTGAGTACTAACACCCTCTTACAGCAGGGCTTCAGCTCACAGTTTGGGAAAATATGTGGTAGTGGCCTTCAAAATCATCCACAACTTAGTAAAAAATTCTGAAGGATGATAAGGAAACCTTCAGTCTGGATTGGGGAAATACAAGTATCATTTTAATAATATATATTGATATTGCAAATATTTGGGGATTTTTTTAAATGTTACAATGATTACTGCAATGGATCCAAAATTAAAATAACTGCAGTTAACTATCCCTCATTTTTTTTCCTCAAGAATGCCAAAACTCAGTAGATGTTTTCACAGCTCTGTTCCAGCCTATTGCCAAACTGACTGGTGATTCTTGTACTCTTAACAATTTTCACTGAAAGCTTTTTTTTCAGTAGAAAGGAGGAGAATGAAGAAAACTAAATACCAAAAAAACTAAAAAAAAAGATTCAGCATAACTTCAAACTCAACTACATTCAATATTTCTCAGTAAAGAAAAAAGAAAATATTTTTTCTTAATAAGTGTTTAAAATATCTTATCTCAACATAGCACCCATATTTTCTTCAATTGATCTCCTTACACATTTATTCACCAGGTTCTACATTCTAGACCTTAAGAAATTACTGAATGGAACCCCAAGAATTAACAGAATGTTACAAATCATTCAAAGTTTGCTTGTGGTCTTAAGTCAGTTTACAACCAAGCATCTAAATGCCCATCAGGAAAGTTGTTTTTTTTTCTTCATTTGACACAAATCTACAGGTACCATTTACTAAAGTTTTCACCAAAACTGGTATGTATGGATCCCAAGATACTGGCATTTTCTTCCTCTGAGTTTTTGACCCTTTTCACAAGTCCATTCACACCTGTTACTTAATCAACATAAAATGCTTCTTTTGACACTTCTCTGAGGAGTGCTTACACTGCCCCTTTGAAATTTTCCTTGTCTCTTCACAAACATTGGAGAAAGGGTGATTCCACACAGTATTTATATCCTGAGTGTAGAGATGTCTTATTGCAAATGAGAAACAAAACTCTTAAAAATTAGTTTAAATCCTATATATGAATGAAGAGCAGAAAAACTCAATACAGGACACAACCAAAACTAAAGGGAAAACATTATGATCTTTTTAACGATGAAGTAAGTTAATTTTGCCCCAAAGAGTAAACTGTGCAGCAGTAAAGAAAGGGATTTTTGTTTAAAACAGCAGCAACTTCTAGATGTGTTGAAAATACTCATTGCATAAAGTCAGAGTTTGGAGAGTAGCTACAAACTTTCTTAGCTTTGGCAAATTTATGATCCATTCCTGCTAACCATATAGTGTACCCAGCACAGAAAACAGAACCAAGCTTCTATTGGGACAACTTGGTACAATTCCTTTTCCTTCTACTGAGTGTGCAGCTTGTGTAGAGCTATGAGTTAGAGCTCGAGAGTGTATTTTTTCTCATGTTCTTTTAATAATTTAGGGATGAAATCAAGTGGGCACCTCAGTGCTTGGCAAGAGATTACAATAGATCTCAGAACATTCTTGTTCAGGGGTGGCCTTCTGCTTGTCTGAACGCCTTAAGCTGAGGCTGCCTGAACAGACTGTGCTGTTTCTGGAAGGTTGGTGCTGCAGAACTTTCCAGGTACAAGAAATTACCATTTTTGTCATAGCATGACATCTTGTGGACTGCTGGTAGTACTACCAAAGGACTCACTGTTCTTAACCTAAATATTACTCCCATCAAGTAAACGAGTACATAGAGTGCCTGTTTCTTTTAAAGCTGACTGGGTCATATACACAGCTGTCATCTATTTATGGATGAAACGCATTGCAGATGATAAGCCTGTGAGAAAGGAGATACATAGGCAAAACCTATTTAATGTACAGGCACTGAGCCCTGCGATGGCAATGTGCAGGGCTCAGGGTAGGGGAGCGCCTTTGGTCCCTCAGCGCATTCCTGGCAGGGGAAAGCTTCCAAGACTGGCACATTCCCATCTTCAGCCTACTTTTTTTCCTTAACCCAGTTTCTGGCAAGCAGTCAGAAGAAGGGATAAGGATCCCTCGACACGTTGTCTGGCAGGCAGGTGGTAGGTCTCTGTTTCCAAACTTCCGAGGAATGAAGAATGGAATGGACAGACAATACTGAAAAGGTTGAGGGTTTTTTTACCTCCTCATGCCTAAAAATGGAGAGTATTCAGGATTATTTTAAGATTTAGAGCGTGACTAAAACTTGCTTACAAGGCATGTGAGCTTGCCTGGTTGTATCACTGGCCCACATCACTACCTCCTGATTAAGAGTAATGGAAAAAATCTGTCTGATCATTAAGCTCCTGACTACATTTGAATACATCCCCACATATACTTCATTTAATTATTTCCTGAGTGACATATTCAAGGAAAACCTGGTGTTTTATTTCAAATAACAAGACAGCACAGAGTTATGAGCTGACAGAAGAGTTGAACAGTATGAAATCTATACAATCTTTTTTTTTTCCTTCCACAGGAACTGAGGGAACTAGTTTTAGGTGAAATATTTTTTGGCTCTTAGATCCCTTTGTTGCTTTTTGGTTTTGCACACAGGGTCTCCAAATCTATTCCCCCTGTTTCAGGTCACCTGTTAGCTCTTCGTGTGTAAGAATGTACCATACACCCTTCCAAGGAGCAAGAGATTGTGGATGAGGAAAGGAGGCTGCATTTTATAGAAGAACAGAACCAACAAAAACAGCCACTATCGCTATTTAGTATCAGGAACAGATGCATTGCAATGAAATTGTGAAACGTACCACTATTCATGAAGGTGGAGGACTGAGATACTGTTTTTTGGACTTTTCCTCCATAGCTGAACTTATCTTTAGAGATTTGACCAAGCAGGGAAATGCCAAAATGCTCTGAGAACTTGGCAGGAGTTTCCTATTCCAACTGTATGTGTTTCAGAGAGGTGGAAGTTTTGGCTGGGTATGTCACCTCTGTATCCCTAGTGTAAATGAAGGGAAATTCCAAAACTTTCTCTTCATCAGTTTAATTTCTTTTCCTAGAGAAAAGATTCACCAGCTTAAGGATGACTCAAGTTAAAGTCTCATCAAGTGCAGAGAAAATCCTTCAAAATGAGGATGATAATATTAAGGATAGGATTCAGCCCAAGATTAAGACCTCATTGATAGTGACTACATCTCCACAGCACTGGAAGCCCAGGCAGTTATCATGCTTTAGAAAGCTAAATTCAGCTGTCAGCCTCAAGCTGATTCCCATGCTATCTTGAACACACACAAAAGATGTTGTGTAACCTGTTAAGTCGCTGTCCGTGCCGTACCATTTTTGCAGACACGTAGATTAAAAACAACCAAAAAATCACCAGGCTAATGAAGTACAGTATCACAATTAGGTACTATCATGAAAAAAAAAAAAAAAAGGCTTTTTTTTTCAAGAACATGCTACCAAAGTAATTGTACTCAGTTGAATTTGACCCACATTGCGTATTAAGCCTGGCACAAACAAGTATGAACATAAGGAGAGCTAGGAATGATGACGTAAAACACTAAATCTAGCCTCCAGTGGAATCTACCAGCCTCACAGGGTCAAAAGCTGAGCTTTGAAGACTAGGGGAAAACTAGCCTTTTTCAAATATTTGCAAAACTAGAATGTTATAAAATCCCTTTGATTCCCTCCTCCCCTGCCCTAGCCATGCTTTCTAATTCTCAAGTGATTGCTTTAGGAAAAGAAGTAAGAAAGTCATGTCCCATAGCTTATACATATTTGTTAATAGTGGGCAGCTGAAGGATGAATACTTGCATTTATATAAAAAAAGCAATAGTAATGACTTAGGCATCAGTAAAATGAAAACAACTCAAAATATTAAGCAAGAAGTTAATCAGAATCATTAAAAAAATAGCACAACACATTTCAGTCTCCAATTTTTTTCCTTTCCTTCTTTTTCTATGGTTTATAGTTATTCTGCTAATCATTGATCCCTCCTGTCCCTGTTCCCAACTGGTGGCTGCAGTTTGCACTGACCATTGAACTTGATCAGGCCAGTCTTCAGGCTGTGAGGTGTAAAGAACATTATGTAATTTTTGCTGTAATTTTGTTGCTACCCCTGGTGGTCTGCTATGTCTATTCTGTGCTTGTGTGGATCTGAACCTGTATGGCCATTTCAGAAATAGACTTCCAAATGAATTTGAAAGGGGTGTATATAGGATATTGGTGAATGACTGGTGTGCAGTCTGTAGCTGAGTTGTTTGGGAAAGCAACGGTGAGATATGGATACAGAGAAGAGGAGGAGTTAGGAGGTAGAGAATGTTTAGGAGAGAGAGAGAAATGACTAATACCAATTTCTCAATCCCAAGTGCGTCTCCTAGATGAAAAATGACTGTCTGTTATCAGCTGTTACAAGGAACTCTCAGTAAGCTGTCACCAAAAAGGAAAGCATGGACATTTCCAACACTTAACTTTTCCAGTCACCAGGATGGAACAGCACACAGCATTGCAGCAGCACAACAAAGCCAAAGTGGATTCTTGCTCACAAACAGCTGTAATTCCCAGTACCAACCACTTCACTGGGCAGCATGTTCCAATGTCTGACAACTCTTTCCATGAAGAAATTTTTCCTAGTATCTAATCTAAATCTTTCCTGGCACAATTTCAGGCCATTTCTTCTCATGCTCTCACTTGCTAGCTGGGAGAAGAGATCAACCACCACTTCACTACAACCTCTTCTCAGGTAGTTGCAGAGGGCAATAAGGTCTCCCTTAAGCCTCCTTTTCTCCAGGGTAAACAACCTCGGTTCCCTGAGATGCTCCTCATAAGACTTCTTTTCCAGACACAAGCTGCCTTAATTCATTATTTCATTCTTCTGAACAGATATCAAATGCCAGATCAAGTTCTTAATTTGCTTTTCATTTACATCAGGTCAAAGGCAAAGTTTAATTTTGCATGACTGTGAAGTCTGTGGTTTTCCTGTAAATTTCTAACTGGCAACTCTATTTAGATGTTTATCATAGAATTTTAATTTTATATTTTTAAAGAGCAAAGCATTACATTCTAGACCTACAGCGAAAGCAATTGCTATAGCAGTTGGACAATGACTGTTTCTGTCTCCATTAAAGCAGCAGATTCTAAGTATTGAAGGAGATCAGGAGTACCATATCAATCATTTTTCACAGAAAACTCTCCAAGAAATAAGATTGTGTGTACGTCTTCTGTTTGACAGAGATAGTCAGAAATGACAGCAGAAATGTCAGGATTTTTCCTAAATTAGTTTAATCACTCCCATACGTTACAAACCATACCTTTTTGTGTGTCTTAGTTAACAAAATTGTACCAGCGTTGTTCTAGGCTGAGTAGGGAAGAGAGAGCTCTCACGGAAACATGTTTTACACCTGAGTCACTTGATGATCAAACCACTTAGTCTTAATTGTTTTAAAACCAGGTCATAACTACTTTGGGAAGAATGTGGTACCGTTAGTGGACACAGACCAGGCTTGAATCATTACAAAAGATGTAAACAAATTGGATAGAGTCCAGAAAAGAGTAATAAAAGTTATAAGAGGTGCAGAGAATGACCTATGAGGAAAGGTTGAAATAATGGAGCTTGTTTAGTCTAGAAGAGCAAAGACTGAACTGGGATATGATAACAGTCTTCAAGTATGCATAATGCCCTTTCTATGGAGGAAAATGATCAACTGTTGTCTGTGTTCACTAAGGACAGTGCAAGCAATAATTTACAAAATTTACAACAAAAGAGATTAAAGTTTGGTATTAAGGGCAGATCTTCAAATAGAGCTAGCTAAATAACAGGATTCCTGGTTTGGAGATGGTTCAAAAGGATTTTCAAGAGTAAATTGAAGTTTTGGACTGATTCAGAATACTAAAAACAGTACTGCAAAAATTCATAACATTAAGGCAAACGACAATCAGTCAAGAAGGATTAAATATGATACAATTTATTTTAGAGAGAACATTCTCGGTTGCATTAAAATTCAATTAAACAATTAAAAACAGTTTTAACCACTCAGAAAAGTTGGAGAGGCTCTGTACGGCCTGGAGAAGCCTTTTTAATCTTTGTTATTCTTAAATGTGATGGAATTTCTCCGTATGTGGCATATTTTGTGCCTTATTCACAGAAGTGTAAGGTATATAGTTACTGACACAGCAGAGTTCTTTAATATAAAAGTGGAGCCCTTTAGAACTAAAGGACAGCCTTTATTGTTTAACACTATGTAATAAAACTTCAGGAAATATCCATATAGTTTGCTTATCTTATAAACTAAGCAACTATAGTTATAAAGTGACCTTCTTTAGGAAAAAAAAACCAAACAGATGCTGGAAGTCTAATTCCCCCCACTCATTATCAGGACCTGTGTGTATAAACCATGAATAGCCTCTGAAATGTCCGTGAAATGCTTATTTAAACAAAAGTCAGTTTTGCAGTTTATTCCAGAGCATATTGAACTTAGCTGGCTTCTCTCCTCTATAAGTAGCTGGGGTAGATAATGTATACATACACAACTTAAAAAGCCATAAACACACACTTCCAATAAATATGAAAATAGCAGGTGGTGTGTCTTACATGAACATTTCCTGTCTTTTCCCAAGAAACCATTCATATTCATTTCAGTTGAAAGGCAAAAAAGGGTACTTGATGGAATTTTAAAGATTAGCTACAGTCCTATATAGACACTTCTTAAATCTTTTATCGCTTTTAAAATACCATCTAAAAGTTTAAAAAAACATATTTTCAATGCAATTGTACAACGCACAATTCAGAACTATTAACCAATTCAAACATCTTTTCATCTCATCAAGGATGGGAAAAAAATTAATTTTAGCATCCAACTTAAGTGCAGACAATAAATTTCTTTTACTTAATATGGATATTATTCTTGGAAAGAGACTAGCACCTGAAAGATGTTAAAACACAGAACGTGGCTGTTAGGAGAAGAGGTACAGAAATTAATGGCATATGGAGATGTGCCAAACCAACTGTCCTGTACACTAATTGTCCTTACAGTTGGTTGCCCTCAGAAGGAGTAAGCTTCATATTTTGAAATCAAAAGCTTCCCTTTTGATAGCAAACACAGAAGCTAGAGTTAGGATTAGTCATTTGTCATAAATACTAGAAGTGTAAGTAGCATCACCCAATCCAATTGCCCCAAGTAAGGGAACATTCAATATGTGAGAAAATCTTCTCCATAAACTTGTCTGAAACACATTTGAATTTGGATTTGTTTCCACAAGGTAGGTTCAGGGTGGGAAGTGCACTTACCAGGAGCAGGAGTTTCTTTGACATACACTGTTGGCACGTGCAACCACAGCAATCAGACAGTTAAACTAAGAACTGTCCTCAGGTACAGCCACAAGGTGCTCTAGCCTACATACAGTCTGTTGGGAGAGGTTACCGGGGTTCTCCTCAGTCTGGTTGCTCAGAGAACATACAGGAAAGGAGGGACTGTCCCACTGCTAGAGAACCCCATCCACCAGACACATGTCAGCCATAATTTTCCCAGAGAGGTTTGCAGCTCTATGGACTGCAGAGTTTGTAACATACTGGAGGCTTGGAGGCTGCTGAGGAAGCGGCTTCTGCCTTTGCAACCTGTGCCCTCTTCCACCACGTGGTTTCATTTTCCTAGGGTGTAGGAAGTCCTAAAACACCCCGAAGCCATTGAGATACCCAAAACCTGCAGCAGAAATGAAGGGGTGAAAGGATCTTTAGAAACACGAATGTTTTGCCAAAATAGAAAGGTCAATGCAAGTTTAAACATTTTTTTATCTGTAATGTTGTTTTTGTATTAGACAAGCATTCCAGGAAAAGGAACAGAAAGCATTATCACCTCACCTAAGAGAAATAAAAGTACTACATTTGACAGAAATTTCAGAAGAGTACAGCGTACAACTTTATCTCTTGTTTGGATGCTTAGGTATTCCAGTTTTAGCTCGCCATGTTCTTTCAGGAGCCTTAGTGCCAAACCTCAAACAGCAACTGTACCTATGTAATAAGAAATATACTTCAGCCCTAAAAGTCAATAGGAATGTAGTTCTATAGCCAGGCCAATTTATCAATGAAACAAGAAGGTACAATAATTAAAAGATTTTCCTGAACTAATAACTTTCTTACGTGCTGAAGATTTGAAAATTGGTCATCCAATAAACTATACTGCCTTTGATAAATATCAGTTAAATAATTTTATTGAAAATGCTCATTTTCACATATATCCATAGGAAAGTATTTTCATAGATATATTGACCTGCATTACTTTTATTTTCTTTCTTTCTAAGAATTTTAACCTTATACTACTGATGTAAATTGATAAAGGACCTGATTCATAAAACCAGATTACTAGAGATTATGAGTTTGTCAATGGGAAAAAGAAATTAAAAACAAAACCTAGCTATGCTACTCCTTTACCCCTCCAAAACAGACGTCACATCTGCAAGTTTAGATTTAATTATTCAGACATGTAACTATTAAAAGATAAAGCTGGAAGAATCACAAACAGTTTTATAGAAACATTATTCCAGTTCTCAAAACAGGAAAAAAAATATCGTGAATCAAAAACTGGACAGTACTGACAATATGAAGGGCTGGATGGATCTGCATGGCTGCTGAATCTTCAAAATATTTCCACAAATTTTGATTAGCTTTCTATAATTATTTTATTATTATTTCTGTAGCTATGTATGTATAAAAACTCTGAACCTATGCTTTGCACTACATTTCAAGAATCTCCAGAGGCAGCCTTATCCCCAATGATGTACACACAACACACACAGAGCTGTTCCAGTTCTTTTGTACTTAGTCAGGTTGATTATTAAAGATCCCTGACAGATCAGGAGTTTAAGAAACATATATTAGTAGTAACTCTAGGGTGGATTGTCTACATAGAAGACATGATGCTATGACTAAAGGGTATTTGTTAATGTAATTGTCAGGCAAATTAAGCAGATCTGTTTCCCAGCTTCAAAAAAGTGACAGAACTGCAAGTGTACCTCACTGCTCAGAGAGCAAACTGTGTCATACCTTTCACTTGTTGAAAGAATTGAACTAGGGGTCTTTAAGTTGTTGAAGAGCCACTTATATTCGAGAGGACAAAAAGAAGATGAAAAAGATAACATACATGTAGAATAAATCTGTCACATGAATAAAAAGGAAGGCTGAACATTAGAGATAATTTGAACCTTGAATGACCTGTGGTGCCTTCTCAAAGACTGGAACAGGATCCTCAAGGAAAGCCAGTAAAGATAACTTCTAATGTCAGCAGCAGCAGGAAATTGGAATAGCAGCTACTATCTGGAAGCTCAATTCTATTTTGAACCAGGATTCAGGGAAGTAACTAAATCGCAAACAGATGAGAGAAGTTGTCTCTTCAGTTCTGTTATCCGTTAGATATGTCCACATGCAAGGCCCTTAAAGGTGGCAAATACCAGAGAAGCTTTAGTCAGTGCCTGAAAAGAAGTGCCTTAGCAGCCTAAGCAGTAATGTGTAGGAAGTTACTGATTCGTTTTGAAGGATTTTGGGACAATATCTGGCTGTAAATGCTGGAGGAAATGCCAATGTGATTAAAAACTAAGTGTGCCAAACTACTACTCTTTTGGAAGATAATTCACAATGAACAGCAGAGGATGTTTTAATCATCATTATAATCATGGTGTGTAATCACATTGATTCTTTGAGAATCGCCATCAGCAGATGGCTAAATAGTAAATCACTGGTTTTGGGAAAGCCTGTGTTGCAAGGTTCCTTGCAGCTTAGTCTTCAGCTGGACTGGATGAGACTCTCCAAATTGCTGTTCTGCCCAGCTCTTGGAACCAGTTGGCCCGTGGTCCTCCATGAATTTCCTACTGCTTATATTAATCTATACACTAGAAATCTTCTAACTTCCTCCTGAAATACTGTCCTTCATAACCACCTCTACAGCTGCTGCAACAGTTTCGACTGAATACTTACGAGGCCAGTTTGATGAGCAGGAGCCACCTGAGGCTGTTGCTGGGGCTGCCACGATATAAATCAATACATTTAAGAATAAAGGGAGGCCTATCAGAGGTGTATCAATACAGACTCAAATCATCACACAAGTTCAACGCTTTGTATCTGAAACTGGAAAAAATGCCTTCATCATTTTCTGAGGGTACAAACTGTATCTTCTTCTTTCCTACTCCTTGATAAGCAAATGCCAATATCTTAATCAAATGGTGGCACTGTCTTACTGAAAGTTACTGCTCTCAATATTGCCTTGTGCTGGTTTCAATGTGAAAGCGACTGCCCGCTACACTGACAAACATTTTCACCTGGAATTTCCCATCACTGCTGATTCAGGTGTTCTCTTGTGTTTTGTACTAACACTCAGATTGCTTTGGGAGCCCAGTGATTTGGCAAAGTATTTGTAGTGTGAGTATACACCAAGCATAGCTCCAAGGTACAGGGTAAGAAACGGTGTTAAAAGATGGTAATGTGGCATAAATAATGTTAAAGTAGTTTGTGCTTCTTCCTTCCCATATGCCCTATGTCTGTATGACTTGTCCTGCTTCTGCAGCTGCTACAACCTTCAACAGAAAACTTTTACTTACAGACAGCCAAATTTTCTACCAAGACTAAAGTGTGACTACTTGACTGTTTCATAGTGTTGACTACCGAGTTCTTTATCTTCACTCTGGAAGAGCAGCCAACAGCAAATCTCACATGTCTTTCTTTCTTTCTTTTACAGATGTGATTTTGCTGACAGAAATAAAGAATTTGCATATCTTTACCATTCAAATTTGCAAGAACTTTTTCTCCCGTACTTAATTTTAAATAACTGTTAGATCTGCAAAAATACTTGCAGAAATATCTCCCTAATGTTTACCCAAAATTGTTTTACATTTTCTGGTGAAAATGTGACACAGAATTCTGATCCATATTCCTGTACAAAAATTAAACACCTTAAAATAAAATAAGCAACTGTGATAAACCACCACCAGATATATAAAAGTATTTTTAAATTACAAAAGCAGGAACTCTCTCTCCTCCCTCTCCTGGACCCAGTTTAAAGGCACAGAAAGGCTCAGGATTCATGTCTGGGCACAGAGCAGGTGATAGGGATACAGTATCATACAGTCACCCCGGGACAAATTTGTTTAATCATTCTTGCCTTTTAATGTTTTTCTAAATGATCAAGTCTTAGCTAGAAAACAAATTCAAAAATGCATTTTTCAGCCAGTGACTTCAGTGGAATCCAATTTTTCCCTTTGAGCATTAAGGAATCCACATTTCCTGCCTCTTGGAGCCATACACTCTTTAGAAGGGTTGTAAAATCTCTTTGTGGACAGAAGGAAAACATTCTAAATGGGCTTTTCTCAAAGAGTTGATTAAAACACATGAAACCAAAGGTGTGGGTAAGCAGAAAGTCTCTCCATAGTGCTGTGCTACTGCATCAGAGGCCACTTAGGGAAAAAAAATCGAGGTTATATTTTTCTCTTCCCTATTTATAAAAACTTAGAGAGAAACATGCTAGTATGCTCTGATGGAAAAGGCTAAAGTAGCCAATTTCTCAACAGTGAGCAGCAAGATCTTTTAAGAATATGAAACCAGAGCTCAATATGGAGACTTAAAGTCAATTTAAAAAGAGAAAAATTTGCATTCTTTTGCTGAATTCAGCCAAACATTCTTACCATTGACAAATAGCTTGTCTTCTTGACACATAATTTGAAAAGGGCGCAAAACCCCATCTAACTGATGATATTTAATATGCTGTTTCACTCCCACATCCGGTTGTCCCAAAAAAACTTTCTGCCTTCTAAAATAAGATTACTGACTTGGTGAGTGAGGGGAAAGCAGAGGTTGTTGCTTATTTCAATTTTAGTAAGGCTTTCAACACCATTTCTCTCGGCGTCCTCACAGACAAACAAACTGAGGAAGCAGAGACTGGATGATCAGACAGTGAGGTGGACTGAAAACTGCCAGGCTCAAATCTAGCTGGAGACCGAGCAATTGTGGGGTCCCACAGGGGCTGAAATTGGATTCTAAACAGTTTAATACCTTCATTAATGACACGGGTGATAGGACAGAGCGCAGCCTCAGCAAACTTGCAGATCATACAAACTGAGAGAAGTGATTGATAAACCAGATGGATGTGCTGTTATTCAGAGGGACTGACAGGTGTACTGGGAAGTTCAGCAAAAAGAACTCCAAAGTCCTGCACTCATGGAGGACTGGACTCCAGACACCCCCCAGCCAGACTTGGGGCTGAGGAGAAGTGAAGCAGCTTTCCAGAAAAGGACCCACACATTCCGGTGGACGAGAAGCTGAGCATGAGACGCCAATACGTCCCTGCAGAATATAAGGCCACAGCATCTTGGTCTGCATTAGAGAGAGCATTGTCAGCTCATCCAGAGCATTACCAAAGTGACTGCTGTCCTCTCCAAATGGAGATACACCTGAAGTGCTGTGTCCAGTTCTGAACTCCCCAGGACGAGAAAGAAATTAACATTCTGGAACAAGTCCAGTGAAGGAACATGAAGAAAATGAAGGGATTAGAGCATCTGCTATAACAAGAAAAGACTGGCACAACTGTCATTGTTTGTCCTGGAGAATGGAATGCTAAGGGGAGACCTTACAAATGTGAATAACTACTTGATGGAAGAAGATAAAGAAAATGGAGCTGAATGTGAAAGGAAAAGGAGCAAAAGGAACAAATTTATATACAATAAATGAGATTTAAAGTTTAGAAAACATTCTTTATTGGGATAGTGGTCAAACACTGGAACAGGTTGTCCAGGGAGGCTGTAAATTCTCTATCTTTGGAGACATTCAAAACCAAGATGGAGTCAGTCTTGGGATACCTTCTGTAGCTGACTCTGTTTTGAGCAGATGTGTCTGTCTCCAGGAGTTCCTTCCAATCCTCAAGCACTCTGTGATTCTGATTCCTTCTAAAGGTTCCTCTCACATAGGAGAACTGATGATTTTGTATCTAGACTGTAAAATACAACTGTGGCAAGCATGAAAATAAGACCACCAGTAGAGCAAGTAGAGACAAGAACTGGAGAGAATCGTATCTCACACATAACATGCAGTGGAAACTATACATAATGAAACTCAAGCTAAGACCTTTGTATCTGACTGAACTGTAACAAAAAGACTTCAAGAAGGATACCCTATGGTCCTCAGATGCTAGAGGACTGCCTGGCTACCTGCCCTGTAAAACTGTTCTCCAGTGTCAACCAAAAGACTCAACATTCACAGATATTTACGTTATGAGGTGTTGGTTTCTCAGGTTTTAGCATACTTAAAACATGTAATGAACAAGGCTTTAGCAAAATGGTCCCTCTTGAAGAAAAAAAAGTTAAGTAGGGCTGAGATTAGGACGTCTGACTGCTTCTTGCACCATCAAAAGGCAAACCCATCAAACAAACTACAAAATAAGAATGTTTTTAAGTGAAAGCTTTTTTGGAAGTCAATGTCATAATTTTAAGTGTGCTATTATGAAAAACTCAGCTGCATCACTTGAAAGTAAATGTTTTAATTAGTTAGTTCCAGAACTTAAAACTTTTTTAGGAAGCTGTGCTGTAGCTCATTTGAGCACCTCACCCAGCGATGACATTAATTAACACAAGGTTTTCTGAGAAAAACATGCATCACAAACACAAACCTGCTTAGTAACATATTATATTAATCGAGAATAAGATTGATTTCTATATCTATTTGTGACTATCACCGTGCATAGATTCTCTTTTCAAAATGAAACCCTTAGGACCTACCTGTTGAGAGTGAAGAAAGCAGAAATCAGAATGAGAAGAACTGTACTCCTACCATTTGTATGACTGCAAGCAACAGTGTCAGGCTGGGGTTTGATAGCATTCAGTGAGTTCACACAGAGAACAGAAGTGCTTGAAAATGAGATTCTCATCCCAGCCTGACAGGCAGGTAAAATATTCACGTTTTCGAAAGCAGGTGCTACAGTACAAAATTCAACAACCATCAAGAGCAACTTACATCTGTGCCATGCACAAGCTATCAAGTATGGGAGTTACTGACAGATTTTCCTGAAAAGGCAAACCTCTTTGACTTGAGTTCTTGACTAGATAATCTGTGAACATTGCAGAGGAAAAGAAAAAATAATAAATCAGGCCATTTACCCCATAATTCCACGCAGCATAAAGAAGTTAAGAGATATTAACAAGCCTCCTGAATTACTTGCATCATCTCTAGATCATGTAGAAAGTAATCACTGTTGCAACACAATTTTAAAGTTTGCACGGGAAAAGAAAAAAAAGAGATAATTTCATACTCCTCACCATTCAAGAAGAGGTAATTTTCTTTTTCTCTTCCATTAATGTAGCAGAGTCAGAGAAGGATGGAGAGCATTGGCACTGCCAGCTGGAAAGCTTCTTTGTGATTTCTCTAGGGTACTTACTTTCTATCTTTTCAGTTGCCTCAGTCTGGTGGGCCATGAACTCAAATAATTCATGATAGAAATACCGGTAGGTAAGACAAAACATGTTACTACCACTGTAAAGTTTAAGTCACACCATATCATGGTGCCAGAAAAAGCAATGGTGTAGTTCCATATTCTAGGTCAAAACCACTTATCTATTCCTTCCTAAAACTAGTCCTGATCTTAGGTATGCAAGGTCAAATTTTGCCTGCTTATTTGCTAGATCAAGATGATTTATCAGGTCTCCTTGCCTTATTATTTACTATACTTTTCTCTTCTTTTGCTGATTGAGATAGTGGAGAAATAAAAATTTTACAAAACCCAAACAACAAAACAGAAGTAAAGGGAGGACAATATTTCAAAAATAAATTCAACGGGATAAAAAGTCAAGTGGTTCTAATGAAGGAGTCTGATGTCTGTGGTCTGTTAGGATCAAGGCTGTGGTTAAGGCTGGTTTCAGTGGAGTCGGGAGACTGCAGAGAGTCGGGACTATTTTGCATGCCAGTTGCACAGTACACAATTTTATTATAAGGTTATAAAAGAAAGATGAACTGGTAGCAGAACCTGAACAGGGACAGCTTGTTGATATAAGAACATCAGAGACGTTAAAAATGCATTCATTTGGGGACAAAGAGAGAGAAAGGAGAGATAAGGATCATGAGAGAGATCAGGTGGAGGGATAAAATCAGTGAGGCCTGAGATTGGATTAGGAGGATACCAGATTAGCATCTGTGATGAGGGGAGGGAGGGCTGGACAAAGGGAAGAGGAAAGTTACGAATCATTTTATCAATTTTCTCTTAGAATGTGTTTAGGTCTTCTTCAAAGAGGAAAACACATTCATGTTTCCAATCTTCCTCTTGTCCTGCCTCTATGCCACGAAAGAGCAGTGTTGTGAGGATAAACAGGGATTTGGGCTTGGAATTTGGCAATACATTTAAGAATAGACAAGCAAGATCACCCAATTTGAGTTTTCAACAAATTTAAGAAAAACAAGGACAGAAGGTGGTTATGAGATGTGAATTTATACTTGCTTTGGCCAGGTAACTTATAATAAATAGAGAGTTAAGTCGTTGCATTGATTAACTATGGGAAAAAATTGCTGTGTTAAGTACTGATGGAGACTGCTGAGACTGGGCTATCAAAGGAGGTCGGAGTGAAAAAACAACTCTGATAGTGATGAGCTAGTGGTGGAAGGAGGTCAGTAAAAGGATTGGAAAAGATTTCATGAACGAATGGAGATAAAAGTGCTTGGTGACAAAAAGTTTAGCAAAAGGTGCTTTCAGTAAGCAGGAGAAATAATTCTCGGCTAAGAATAAAAGAGATTAAATTGAGGAAACAAGACATGTCAGATCTCATTGGTCATCTACTTGGAAATGGGAAATTACTCAGCAGTGAACATAGGAGATGATGAAGAAAAAAAGACAACCAGTAACAAAAAAATCAAAGGTTTTTACAGTCTGGTATTCTACTAAGGTTTAACATAGTTTCAAGTAGCTGTTATATGGTTTCAAAATCCTAGAGAGTAAAAAGAGATTAGATAAGATCACAGTGACAGATGGAGATGTCAACACAGATGATATAATGCCTTAATGTCACTAAATGAACAGTAAGTCTTGTTTGAATGAAAACTTTGCAGCAGATGGTGCCTTTATCATTGCAGACAATACAAAGTGTGGCTATATCACGATTTATAATTTTTATTGATCAGTGGAAAATTTAGTAGTCTTTTTCTAGAAAGGTTAGATTTTTCCTGGAGATATCTCTAAATTTCTAGTATCTTTTGCAATATTTATAACTGCTGCCTCACAGAGAAACCTTTCTCTTCAGTTTGCAGAATTTATGGGAAGAGCAAGAGACCTTTATTCGACTGCCTTAGATTATGAACTGAATATAAAAAGGTGGAGTGAAAAACTGACAAAAGATAACAAGGTATCACGTTATCGTACCCATGAAGCTATGGACATTTTTTTCATGGGTCCCTTTATGCTGGAAGCACAAGCTTCCTTCACAGATCCAGCCTTTATGCCTTGGAAGCCTCATCCTTATTGGAACTCATTTAGGGAGGTGTTCACAAGGACGACCTGTGATTTAACAGACTTTTTTTGGTTAATCTTCACTCTGGTGAGCAGAGAAAGCGAAAGTCATTCAGAACCTTGTTCAAAAGAGGTACTAAACTGTAAGAGCTCAGAGTTGTTTGGCTAGCTGAGGTGCCAGCCAAATGTGTTCTCAAAAGAGGATGTAAGATTTGGTCTCGCTGCCGGCTTTCTCTGGTTCAGTGCTATAAACTCTTGGAATAGCTCACAAGGTTAATTTGACCTTCTGTTCCTAAGCATCCAAGGAAAACAGTAATAACACTCTACCTAGCTTGCTGAAGTTAAAGAGGAACTAAAGAACAAATGTGAAACCTACTGTAGGTTTTATTCAATTTTCTGTTCCAGAGAAGCAGCTGTATGCAGAGATGTGTGAGATTTTTAATTTGCTTGTTTTAAGTGCAGTGTTTCAGGAATGTAGCTTAGTTTCTTGCAAATGAATTATGGGGTTTGGGATTTCCACACTTTTTAATTACTGTTCCTGATTTATAGCTGCTTGGAGATCACCTTATTTTTCAGCTTGCATCCCTCAATTTCATGTTCTCTAGCTGATTGTGTCACTTTCCAAACTGAGAGGTCAATTTCTTTAGAAAAGGAAAGAATTAAGACCACGTAAACCTGTTTATCAACAATTGTCTTTGCTCTTAATACAAAGAACCATTTTTGAAAACTTAAAATCCTGTTCACCTCAGTCTTGCAAGGCAGTCCATTGTTAAAAAGTAAGAATGAAAGAGACAGGAATGCTGACCTACCATTCCATGCATGAGACTTCCCAAAGAAATGTCAGAAATGTCAGAATAACTCATATAGAAGCAGCGTACCAAGTGTTCTGTGAGGGATATTTCCACAGTCCTAGGCTGTCCCATGTGGTTGTAACCTGGAGTATTTGATTGCAAAAGCAGGGCACTACTAATTGCACGGGAGTCCTCTCTTAGTGCAGTACATCACTTTACCAAGCGCTCATTTCTGGGAAGGAATACCAAAAAAACAAACAAACAAACAAACAAACAGCAGCTATGAAGACATTAATTCTTATCTGATACTGTTCAAATATAAGTTATCACATCACAAAGAAACCCTCAATCCTGAATATATATTTGCATGAGCAAATAATTTTGCAAGCAATTTTTTTTTTTCTGTTATCAGGAGCTTTAGCAAGAACAGGCGTATAAGAACTTGAAGAATACATACCCAAGAGTTACAGTGTAGTTTGTATCTCAAAGTTATTGTCTACGCCAATTCTGTAAAGAACAGGAAACTGAAAGAGGAGAAGATCAGCTCTCACTAACTCTTCTAGAGTTTATTCATTTATTAGTGATGTTACTACCTCCTGACAACCCATTCTTTTTTCATCAGACTCAGCAGCAAACATCGTAGCATTGACTTACTGGGATACTTTAACTTTGCCAGAAGGGAGAAAAAAAAATTGTTAGTAAATTTTACCTTTTTAATTGATACAAAAGGAAATGCCAGTACATTCACTGCACTGACCAGCACTAACCACTTACATATTATGAAGCCCTGCCACACTCTTGTTGAAGTTTACTGATTATAATGTAACCTTGTAAAGTAATCTTATAAGTTTGGGTTTATTTGCTCTGGTTCTAATTGCTAACGACATTAATAGGAGTTTTTGTAAGACATTTTAGGCCAAGTTCAAGAAAGCATAACAACAAATGAATGGATCAAAGGTTATATTTACCCTAGATATTAATTAAACTGTTGTGTTTAGAAGGCAGGCAGAAGACTTCTGCACCGAACCTAAAAAAGTTTTTAACTTCTTCATGGCTTAGGGTGATCAATAACAGTTTTTGTCAAGCAATAATAAAATATCTGCAGAGATCCACTCTGGTTCCACGTGGAAGTTTCTGTCAGCTTCAAATCCAGGTGCTGAGCCCTCTACGGGAGGTTACAGAGCTTATGGGGAAGAGCAGAGAGGTAGCCCCTACCACATCAGTCAGCTCAGCCGAGTCCTGCTTGGATGATGCTGCCCAGCCCTGGGGCTGAAGGCGGGGCTGGGTCGTTCCCACAGAGGTGGGAATTGCACTCTGGGTCAGCAGCTGGAAGGTCTGCAGGGAAACGTGAGCAGGCTGTGCAGAGAAAGTGAAGAGTGAATTCAAGAAGGGAGCATTAGTTCTGTGTTTTAGAAGGCAACCTGCTGTATGAAAACAGAACAGGGCAAGTGAAAGAAGTAAGTTCATTACAGGGAAGAAAATACTTTTCTGGAATAATGATGAATGAAATCTACAGGGAAAATTTAAAAAGAGATGGCAAAGTGTAGAGTAAATAATTAGAGTATCTGCAGGGATTTTCTGATAGAAGACATTTTTGATACTTGCTTATTACTAAAAATAACCACTATACTTCTTTGTAGTAATTATTGTAATGATAATTTGTTTTGGAACCTTTGGAAATTGGGAACACGCATAATGTTATACCACATAAATACACACTTTCCAAAAAAAAGCAAAAAATAGAAAAAATACAGTTGAATTCAGCAATTGTACTATCTAGTTAATATTGCACTTTAGTTACTTCTGTGGGTTATTTTAATAAAGTTTCAAATGGAAGTACATTCAAAGTTTATCTGAATTTTTTTTTTAATTTTAAAACTGCCATATTTGCTTGTCTAAGGATAAAAAGTAAGAGGAATTTTCAACTATGGTTCAATCATGTATTATCCATGTATGCATTCAAATGCGAGCTTTTGAAACACATTTGCTTTGAACAATAAATGACTGCAAAAATGTTTTTTCTTGTAAGGTTTTACACTACCTGCAGTCTGAATTTTCAGTTCCTTAGCCAGTTACATCTTCCTTAACAGGATGTGCTGCTCCTACACATTATCTGCCAAATGATTTGGTGCATTTCCAGTCATAAGGAGACCCAGATTCTGCTAGTTAATTTTTGCGGAGTTAGCACCTGTGCATGTTTGCCTGTAAAAATACGATTGCTTCCTTCCTTCATTTATTTATTTCCTGAATTTAATGGTTTTGGTTAAAACATTAATGCAAGTGCCAGAGAAGTTATTGCTTGAAATGAAAACTCTGTGACCTAGGGACTCAAAATATCGAGGAGGCATGTATTTTTATACAACTGCAAGAGAATTCTTCCTTAGCTTTAAACACGTGTACTCCTATCCCGAGAGTTTACGAAATAGTTTACATTTTAGAAAATTTTTAGAAAATAAAGTGTGATGTGCTGGTGAGATTATTGTATAAAAGACATCGGTACCAACTAAAATAAAGCCTTTGTCTCATAGAAAAGGGATGAACAAAGTTTGCCTTCTTTTAGTAGAGTGAATTCATAGTCACAGTGTGGCAGAGTATCGCAAAGTTCCTGAAGACTTGTACTAACAGGATCAGATACAGACATGGGTGAAGTAGGGGCTGCCTGGGGAGAGGGGCATTTACTTCTCCAGGTTGGTACCAAGAAGATGCTACTCAGGATAGTTCTGCAGTCTAGGCCCTGCCTATGAAGTGTGGAGGTGGAGGAAGAGCAGGATCCGACTGGTCAGACAATATGAGCCTGATTCTGCCCCTTCCTCAGCAAGGGTAAGCCCAGCACAAGTCCTGTGCCTCTCTACCTCTGCAGCTGCAACCTGGAAGAGTCTGTGGGGCCATCTGAGTAAGAGCAAAAGTCAGGGACAAGTAGTGGAAAAGGAAGACCACAGTTGGAGAAGATGAGAGAGCTTGTAGGGCTTTGGGCAAGAAAAAACGATGGATCCTCTGAACTGAATTCCTCTGGCTGTGACTAGGAATTTTGTCTTCTTTTTTTTGATTCATTCAGTGCTTGATGAAGTCAAGAACAGTTTTTAACTTATTGCTAGTAAATAAACAACAGTATCACTTTATTTATTCAATGATCACCTCTTTGTCCAAACTGAAAATATCCATGGTACAAAAGCTTTAGTTGACATTTTAAATCAAGGGAGTAATACTTCTCTTAAAACATGCCAGAATATTTAAATTACTGTTCTGTCTGTATCTGCCATTTCTTTACAAGTTTCATGGTGTTCTGATGTTAGAGTATTTTGAATAAGAAATGCCAGTGTAAATCTTTTCATCTCTTAGTAATTAATTAGTTACCAGTAAATTCTGCTTTCTGACATAGGCACTCTCACAGATGTATGATATAGGTCTCTTTTTCACTTGGGTTACAAGATCCAGGCCTCTCTTTGGTACTGAAATGCACATATTCCCTGATCTATGGGAGTATTTTATGCATGTTTTCCATTATTCACCAAATGTCCTGTTATATATGCACCTTTTTTTACAGGATCAAGATTTTAGACCTCACTCCATGCAGTGCCTGGTTTTGTTTTTTTTTTTTCTTTTTGCCTCACTTCCATAAGTTCCAACTCTTAAGGATTGCATGCATGAAAAGAAACTGACTTCCTCATAGGTCATGACCTTTCATGCATAATATAAATTCACATATTATGATTATAGTGTAGCTATAGTCGTTCAGAAGTACTGCAGAGAGCTATTTGACATTATTGTATATAGAGTGAGGGCAAAGGGAGTTGAGCTACAAAGAGAACCAACTGTTTTTATTAATGCACAATTTCATAACTAATCGTTTTGCTGAAGCATAACATACATCTTGGGAAGTGATGTATTTGTGTTAGACATTTGTAAATCTAACTAAGCATAAACACTTCACTTCAAAGCATTCCTGTGAGGGAATGATCGTATTTTAACAATATGCCCAAAAAGGCTCATCTTTTTGTTTGAAATAGTTATACCTGAGGGAAAAATATTCAGGTATACTCCTGAATATTAGTCTCTATGAACATACCTCACTTTGACTAGCTAAAAATCATGAGATTTGGTAAACACAGTCTAGTGATTAATACTTCAGAGACCTGAATTTTATTATTAAGCAGCACTAGAAAACTTGTTTTGCGCATAAAACAGGAAAATACCCCAAAGTTTCAGCTTTTGCAGTCTCTCTAGATACTTAAGTTGACAACAGCAGCTTCAAGACCAAGATGCATCATCTTGTGCATTGTCCAAGGCCATGGTGGGTGATGAACACACATATAGCCCATGGGAAAAAGAGAAAGTCGTTGGCTTGGATGCTTTTTGAGTCAGCCTGCACTGAAGGTGGCTAATGTTACCTACTCCTTTTGGTGAAGCATGCACATTGGGTTAGTTAGTATGGCTCAGCTGACAGGCAGAAATGTAATAATCCTCACATTTACTAGAGGTGCTGAACTGGGCTGTTGCATGCAGTCCATATCATGTAGCACTCTTACTTGGAAGCAAGCCTTACATCCCATCAATTTCAGTAACCCTCTGCTGAAAATACTGATCATCTGCTTTGGGGGATGTGCTGGATGTGTGGAACTACCGGAAAAAATGGCTGTTGGCATCTCCGCCTCAGCTGGGCTCAGAAGTTTGACTAAAGCTGTGTTGGTGTGCCCCAGTTTTTTAAAGAGCCTGGTGTGGAGGAAAGATCAGACTTGCGTGATTGATTTGCACACTGAGATGCTCACTGAGCCTTCAGTTTGCTCTGGAAGTTACCATGTTGCATTGTCTGTAGGAATAAAGGCAAACATGTCTTAAAATAAACTGATTTATGAACTTCTGCTTCAGCTTTCTGTATTATGTGATAATGTGGAGATTATCACAGAGATGTGTTTCAAAGATGTGATGAAAGAGAGCGATAAAGTGATTTTGTGACTACTTGGTAGAAACTGGAGAACAGGACAGGAGGATAAAGCACTGCAGCTGAGAATTAGTGACACTGGAGAGCAGTCCACTACTTGGAAGTGCAAATCAAAGGACTGTCATTTGAATACATTGCCATGTGGGTGATAAATCCTTTCCAAATGCAAGGGTAACTTGATGCCATCAAGGGCTGTGTGACCCCAGCACTCAGAGGTGCTCTCTCCATCCTGGTGTTTTTTCAGTTGTCTTCTAACCACAGGACTTCTAAAGCTGCAGGTTGAACATAAGTGCAGGATCTTACTCTTCTGTTCCCAGTCCATGACAAACCATCATCCATATTTGTTATATTAATAATATCCAGAAAATTGATTAAAGGTATTGTAATATCTAAGATTTCTGGTGTATAAGGCTTAAATATCAAATATTAAATAGAAAAATACCCTGTACAATAACCACGACGTTACTGGAATAAATTAAAACACGGCATTTACAACATGGAGAACAATGGAAGCCACAAGGTGACAGTAATCTCTGCCGAGGAAATTGTTGCTTCAGAGGTATGTTCTGCTGAATTTGCAGTGTTCTTGGCGAGCATATTTACAGTCTGAAAATATAAATCTGCTTATTCTTAATTCTAACCTTTTCTCATTCTTGTTACCCTCATCACTGCTCTTCAGTGCAGCAGGTCCAAAGTTTTGATTGCTACAAACTTTAACACAAAACCTAAATCAATTTATCCCTACTACTTTCACCTTTATGAGCTCTACTGATTCTACCTTTCAATTACTAACAGATAATAAAATGCTGTAGGCCAGCAAGTACCAAATATTACTTTCACATCAGGTTTTAGTGGGAAGTGCCAAAACACCTTCAGAATGCATTGAAAATTTCTCAGTATTACAGAATCTCTTCTAAGGCCTACAGGTGTTAGAATGCATGCACAAATTTGATACCGTTCTTTTGGTTTATTCATACAAATATCTCAAAAGACTCAGAATTGGCATCAACAAATAAACCTTCATGGAATTAATTATTTCTCATTTCAGTGATGCCTTTCTCCGGGGAATCAGTACTTACTGGCCTTTACTGATGGCTGCAGAGAGTCAGGCTTTTGATTTCCCCCACTTTCCAGTAGTGGTTAGGTTCTAATTCTCTTTTGAGATCTAATTCTCTTTTGGGTTGTGATTGGAAATTCCATTTAATGAAGGGGATGTGCTGAAAACAGGCCCCCCAAGTGAACTTTATTGTACCCTTTGTGACACATGGCTTCTTTTCCAGACAGACCATAAACTGAACATGTAACAATCTCTCACTGGCAAATACACACTGTTCCATCAGTCACTGGATTTTGCAGCTTGAATGAATCAAAGTACAGTCCTTGCTTCACAAACTAAATTAGGAGCAACCTGATTTAATTTAAAAAAGGAGGAGAGTCATGGGATGGTTTTCAGAACTTAACTGCAGCCCCTGTAACATCTGCAAAAACGTGGAAGCAAATCAACTACTCTTTTCCATGCTCCACGTAAATCAGCTGCTGGCCATCAAGGTTTGGGGTGGTCCATTTAGGCTTGTCTTTGTCTGCCTAATCTATCCGTTATACAATGGAGCTAACAAAAACATCTCTGGTCAGCAAGCAGTCAGCATGGAGAGGCAGAAAGTGGCACTCAACCGTGGCTTAGTTCTGACTCCCTCCAAGAAGGTATCAAAATTCTCTAAGTGGAATTCTACAAAAATATTGTGCAGTTGAAGGGTCAATAGTTGGTGGATTAGCACTTAATTCCCTGGAATAGGGATATAGGAATGAGCTCATTAACAACAATATTTATTCCTGGAACGGGGTATAGAGACAGCTACTCTCCTGCTGCTCAGTTTTGCTTCCCTCCTGCAGTAATTCCCCACGGCAATACATTCAATTTCCTTAGACCGTGGTGTCATCTGGCAGTAGCTGCACCTTTAGCAGCTGTTGCTGGATGTGCCACACACGGATCCAGCCAGCACACGGAGCCCTGTGCCCTCTCCCAGGTCCAGTCGTGCTGCTGTGATAACTCACATTCCCCAGGTGTTTGTTGCTTCTCTCCTCTTCACCCATTTCCCAACCCTCCTCTGCTGCATACAGTGCACTGCTGGAAGGCATTTTGTGAGCTGTTTGTTATCTCTCCAGGTAAAATCATCCAGATTAATGTTACTTTCCTCATCGTATGGAGCTGACTTTAATGATTTTATCAACATTTCTCCTTAAAAGTTCTTCAAGGAAATGGGAGCACAATGTATTTCAGCTAGCACACTGATTAGGAAAACGAACACCTTTAAGACTAAAATTTATGTTCAAATTATTTTATTTGATATGCTCTTTAAACTAATAATTGAAAATGAGCTAAAAATTGATTATGTGGTCAAATGTTAAACTGCAGACTGAAAAACATTTTTATCTCAGAAACCTGAATAATTCCTCGACATAGGAAAGAGTTTATTAACTTGCAGTAGTAGCATTTCTTCTACTGGATCTTCAGAATTTTGTCTTTATTTCTTTGTAAGATCAATTATGAGGCACTTTATTTTCTGATCATAACGAAATATAATTCACCAATTTTTAATTTAAGAAGCCCTAGTATTCATTTTTTTCAAATGGAAAATGTATTTCAGCAGTTGATCTAAAAATTAAAACTTTTATTCTTTGAGCAGCTACATTTTATTTCTGTAAATTGTTCCAAAATGTTAGAAAGGCATTCCCACCAAGAGCTCATACAATTACAAAACCTTATGACAAAGTTTCTTTAGGTGCCATTTTTAATTTCAACATGTCATCTTCTTACATACAAGCATGATTTATCAACCAAACTTCTGCATCCTCTGCCTTGAAAAATCAGTCCTTTTTTGCTTACAGCTTCATAAACGTGAGAGAAATAAAAGATCGTCCTGCAGTAATTTTTCATGTATCCATTTGTGTGATCCATTTTGGCTCTTCCCTCTCTGCTGGCACAGACCAGTTATGCAATGAAGAAAAAGATCCCAAGATTAATTCTCCTTGGCTTTGTGTGTGGATGAGGAAAATGACCTGTTGAGGAAAGCAGTTTTTATCTCTCAGAAGTCACATGGAGGCAGTCGATTACAATACGTTTCAGGCACGCAGGTTAAAGACCTTGCTTTGAGCTATAACTTGATATTGTACTGCCAAGTGGAAGGAATGAATAACTGAGCAAGATTTGAACTCTGGGAAATGCTGAGTTCAGCTCAAGGGAGATCAAAATGTAGACAGCAGGTAGCTCTGGTTTTAAACAATTGGTGACCCTAAAACCATAGAAATGTGCAGCCTATATAAAAAAAGAATTGTGACTTCAATGAAAAATTAGGTTAGAGAGAAGAAATCTCTCACATTTGTGAACTACACTTCCTAATAGTAAAAAATTGTATGTATTTAGAAAATACATCAAGATATGAAATTCAAGAGCTTTTAAAACCCTGAAAAGAATGTATGATTCAATTGAGGATGCAATTTCAGTGGAATTAACAATATTTGGTACAGACTTAGATATGAGAAACAAAAATACTTGCCAAGTAGATCTGATGAGCCTAATTTTCTGAAACAGGGCTATAGAAATAAATACAGGAAAATTCATACACTCACAGTCAAAAAGAAAGCAGGCATATTTGTAATGCAATTAAAACATTGAAAATCTCTAAACACAATATATCATAGTACCTCAGAAAGCTCTTCAAATACCAGCAATGATTGCCCAGTTTCGACAAAATGTGAGAATAAAATGATTCTTTTGGAGGTGCTCCTCACAGGAACAGGAAAAAGATTTCTCCTCCCATCCTAACCTTCAAAAAATCACTTTGCTTTCCTCTAAATTAACAGTCTCTTTGACTAAGGGAGATTCTTCCCTCTGCAACACTGGCACAATCAATTCAAGAGCTGAAAGACATATTTTAATAATTTGGTGGAGAATGAGAGTGTAGGTTATTTGGTGTCCCAGGTCTGAGTTGCCTGTCATTCAGGAGTAATCAATGCACCCTAACTTTGTTTGGACTGCTGCTGTGGGAATGTTGGTAGGTTACCAAAATGACTTTAGTATTCATTGATATGTAGGATAAGAGAGCTCAGCTCTGCTGAAGATTGGACTTTAATGTGTTTCTTGTAATGGAAACAATTACAAAAGAAAAACACAAGAAAACAAAATTGCAGACCACGTTTACCAGTTCACAGCTATTTTAAGATCATCACCATTTTGGCTAAAAATGAGGCTGGCCATTTAACCTTTCCTCTTTTCTCTCTTCTCTCATGACACAAAAAGCTCTGAGTGTTGCCTCTTTCCTCTGCCTGGTATTAAGAGATGGATTTTCCTCTCCTTAGACTGCAACTCTCCGTATGAGAGGCAGACAGCTGTGCTTTTCTTGCCTTCAAACTCTGCTTCCACTCCCCAACGTGCCTAATATTCCTACTGTGTTTGCTTAACTTAGATAATTTCTTCCTGCTTGCCTTCTGCCTCCATAACCAGTTAATGAAGAGCCATGAGTTGGACTATGTGACCCCAAAGGTCCCTTCCAACTTCAGATACCCTGAAAACATCAATAAATTTCACCCCTTGGAAAAAAGTGCTTATAGTCATCTTACTAAATTCTAAAATATGGGAAAATGACATTGTTAACAAGTCCTCGTATTACTTCTGTAACACAGAAGTAGTTGAAACTAAAATTCTGAATATGACAAGTGTGGTAACACTTTGTTTGAATGGTACGGTACCCATGGCTGGCTTATTTCATTCATGCACACACAGATTGTCAACAATTTCACCTAGATCTGCTCTCCAGTTTGTTTGCCTGAGGAAACAGAAAACCAAAGGTGGATCATAGCTGAATCAAATCAGCTTACTGTTCTATCCCCAAGGAAATGTAATTACACATTTCCTACAGAGATGGAATTTGCAACCGAGCTACATTTGACCCTTTGACAAAATTTTTTCACAGTATGAAGCATGATGCTCTTTTCCTCCTAGAGCACAGCAGTCCTATCTTTCCTGGGTAACAATTGTGCAGCCAAACTCTAAGCTCATAAAAAAAAAAGGTTGTCCAAAATTACATGCAATGTCACACTTTGAGCAAATACTAAAAGAATATTTTTTTTCTATTATATAGCGCCGCTTTTCTTCCCTTCGAGCCGCCCTTCTGAGGGGAATCAGTGGCTATCCCTGCAGTGTCCCTGGCTTGGCCGGCTTCAAGCAGGAGTTGGCAGCTGACCACGCTTTGCTGTCCTTCCCAAGGGGGAAGGGGTGCTCGCTGAGTGTTGGACGGGGAAGGTGCCAGAGATAAAGGGGAAGGAAGGGTCTTTTGCAAAGGTTCCAGCAGCAACAACTTTATTCTGGAGAGTCCAAGGGCAAAAAAACAAAAATCAAAGAGGGTCCAGGGTTTAAAAGGGGAACACGACAACCAATCAGAGAACAGCACACATCTGAGGGACAGCCAGGGTACCAAATAGGGGAAGGAGAGAGGAGGGGCTAGGAAGGGATAAACCAATGGGACATCGAGGGTAACCGAAGGTTCCAGAACATAATACATAATCAACGAGGGAATACATATTTAACATAAGAAAGTGCATATTCCACTTGAAATTAATAAACAGTGGAATGCCAGGAAATCACCCCAGTTACAAGGGAGAGGGAGAGAAATCACTATCCCTGTGACTTCTCCCCCTTGGAGTGCTCCCACGATTGCAACAAAAGGGAAAAAGCTCAATGTACAGGAGTGCTCTACAGCCCCTCAGAGGGCTGAGCCACTGCAACAGTATAGTAAATATTCTGGATTTTTTCCTGTGATTAAAAATAAAATTAATAAGTATGTATTCTTTCTAAATCTGAACATCCATCTAAATTTTTACTTCATAGTATGATTGTACTATCTGGGACTACTGTGCCGATTTCACCTTTATGCACATCCATTTTCCCTGAGCCATGTCCTCAGCTTTTTATAAGAGAGAGTTATAAGCTCCAGCACTGAAACATGGGATGCTCATATTCCAGGTCAAGAATACACAGCTCAAGCCTATATAAATAAAGATGGAGTCTTTGTTTCAATGGGTGACTTAGTGCCAGTTGTGTTACTGAGGGCTGCAGATATCAAGCTTGAACCAGATAGTTTTTATTTTTCCTCTGCCATCAACTTGCCAGACAGAGTTCATTACAGCTCTTGCCTTACAAGAAGTTTAGAATGGTTTTAGGTTTCCAAGAATTAAAAAGTTTTTCAAAAATCCATTTTATTGGAATGTGTTGGCTGGATCACTGATCCTTCAAGTCAGACAGCCACCAGACACTACAAAACAAAAGAAAAACTCAGTTTCTTCTTCAAGCTCTTCTTACAGATATCCTGCTTTAACAGACGCTTCACTCCCAATGCATGGCACAAACACTGTAAGGTGCTTTTGCACAGTCATGTTTGCTCAGCATAAATAGATGACTGTCTCATGTCTAAAAAGCTATAAATGCAGCTCACAGGAGAAAAGGACTGCAGGGGTTTATGCCAGTGGCAAAAGAATTTTGAGTCAAGCGGCATAACAGGAAACTATATAATTTTTTGTTTTAATAATATTTACCCTTCTTTCAGAGGTGAAGTGTGCAACTAGAGACAGAGAAATCATTTTGTCTGAGATACTTCTACTTCACTTTGCAATAGTACCTTAGGTCTGTGATCAAATGGCACTTGAGAGCATTTTGCATGTAAAACTCTGGTTCTTTTTTTCTTTCTCAGCACTAAAACAAAAGGATATATTTCTTTTCCTCCAACCACCTTCAATGCTCACTATTCTATTTAGGTCCAATCTGCTGCATGTTTCAAAGCTGCAATTGAAACTTGTGAATTAGCCACACTACCATGTGAAGGACAGTTACCAGACGGTGGGAAAGAGTTTAAAAGAATGACAGCTCCCAAGATTTAAGTGGTGCTGCAGGGTGTTAAGCTCCATAGGAGAGTTTGGACGTGTCACAAGTGTCAGGTACTTTATATTCATGGACAATTTCACAAAGGAGTTGATGGTGCTGTCCTTACGTTATTAAAGGCAAAAGGAATGACATGGTTACCAAGTTTAATGACTTCAAAGAACTGAGCCTGTCACGTTGGCTGCTACAGAGCTACTTGTATTGAACTATTTTAAGGCAAACATTCTTGTCAGTATTTGCTATTAAATTGTTTAATAAAGGCCACATTGAGCTTTTAGTCAAGCCCTGTAATGTTCTCAAAACACTGCGAATTTGCATGAAAGCCTTGAGGCAATATGCTAAGTTGATATAAGTTAAAACATCTGTTGCAGGATTTATCCCTAGGTAATTAACTAAAGTTGGCATAATGGAAAGGAACAGATTTACCACTCAGCTAGAGAAACCTGTTGCAGGGAAATAACTGCTAAACTTCTCTTCTTCCTAATTTTTTTTCTTAATATCATAGACTATTCTTTTGTTTCATTAAAATGAAAAGAATGCTGGGTATCCTGTATATTAACACAGAAAATTACAAGTAGGTTTCTAGCATTATTTTTTTTTAATTCCTGTTTGCAACTCTGTCATATCATATGAAGAAATGTGCAGTCTATTGAAACCACAAGGTGTTCCATGTTGGGGCTTATTCATAACCTCTAAGTGAAGCTCTCCCACTTGATGTGAAATGCCTAACACCCCCCACCAGCAACCCTGGATGTTACATCACTGAAAGAGCCTGGTTTCTCTCTGTGCCATCAGTCCACCTCTAAGTGGAACTGGTTCAAGCAGAAGTGCTGGGAAACCCTGTCGATATTACAATTTTGCCTCTAATTTGGCAATGAGGAGTATGAATTTGGCAATGACTATGAAATATCCCAAGAAATTGAAGGATTTCAGACTGGACTTTAAAGTGACCAGAACTGACCTAAGAGTCAGTCAGTTTCTCCCCTGCCGTGCTTTATTGGGGGATAGCATTATATGCTTATCTAACAGAATGCCTCTCTTCTCCGTGGGGTCCAGAGAAACATAAATCTACCCCACACATTTCCCCAAGACATCTGAGAGTTCCTCTGCCAGCATTCTGAGCTCACAGACACAGGCCAGCTGCGGCCTGGAAGCTATACATCCAGTTGAGCATGGCTTTGTGCCCAAACTAAAACATCTTGCCTCAGCAGAGCTGTGTTAATGCCTAGATGATTTCTGGACTGCAAGGGGCAAGCGTGGCTCGTTGCAGGATGGGCAGGACAAGAGCACTTGCCTGTGTGAGACATAACTCTGTTTGCAGGTCCCTTGGCTATTTGGGCTCATGGAGCTCACCAGCTCTGTCAAGAATGCTGTACATGCCAAGGAAAGGCACCCCTAGGAATTTTCTGCTTTAAACAATAACATCTTGATAAATTTAGTCTTCCCCAGGCAAAGGAAAGGAGTGTGTGCCAGGTAAGTGCTGAGGGACAAGACGATCTCTGTTCATCTCATCCATAGTCTTTTGAAGCAGATGAATAACCTTAGATTAAAGGCATATTGATGCATTATAACCTTGAATAGGATTTAGACTAAATATTCTCTTTCTACAGTGCATACACTTGTTCATTCTGCTCAGCCTAATTAGGATATTAATGATGCAAATTTAGAGAAGGTGTCAAATTTTTAGACGTAACTAAATCTATTTTATTTCCATCCAGTATGTACAGTTGTTGCATTTGGTTTTGAGACTGTGTATGGTAGAAATGATTTTGGTTTTCAGAATCTTCCCAGAAAAGACAAACTGACATTTCCTGCACTCTTTAAATAATTCTGAATACAAAGTCAGGAGTAGGAGTGTGTGGAGAGAGTTTTATTTGCCTTTAATTTAAAAAAATATCATTAAGCCCAAACACTCATGTGACTGACAAGAATTAAATGTTTTGGGTTTTTTTCCTGGGGCAATTCTACTGACTACTTGAGATTTTAATTACAAATTTCAGGTTCAAATTTGTCAGTGACCAGATCAAGCCATAATTCAGCTCACGATTTAGGTGGATGAATGAGAATGAAGAACAAGGCCTATAGAAACTTGAATGGTGGTGTAATTGCTTAGTACCATAGAAACATAGCATGTGCTGAGTCAGAAGGGACTCATCAGGATCATTAAGTCCAGCTTCTGGCCCTGCACAGGATATCCCAAGGATCACGCCACAAGCATTTCATATAGGCCTTAGATTCCTGCTGGAATGTTGTTTGCCTATATGGAAGTGTTGCAGCCCTGACATATATTCTATTAATGGGATCAAAGCCTCTCACTGGTTAAATGACATTAAACAGAGAATAATAAAATATATTACAGAAATGTATGATTTCATTAGCAGCAGCACTGCAGCTTGATTAAAGTTTGGAGGGGTATCACAACACCTCAGATATCTGAGTAGTCAGCATTAGTTATCTGAGCTGTGCACACGCCTTTCTAAATGGTGTGCCTGAGAAGAAAAAAGATTTAATTGCTGTTACACCATGATTGATATATTAGCTATCGCTGTCATTATCAACTTGCTATTTCAAATAACCTCTAAGGATGCAAAGAACTGCAAAGAATTCAGGCATTTGATAATTCATATCAATGAATTCCACTTCCTGATGTGCCAGACAGGTTTGGAAGAGGAATCATGCTTACATACAACTATAGAAACCACTATATCTCAATAGTTAAGAGATTGCTCCAAATACATCAGTAATATTGCTGAAATAAATATTGAAAAGCTAGTTAGAACTTGCCAGTTTCTTTTAAGTTACAACTGTAAGTCTGGTAAAATATCATTTGAAAAACAAGATCCATAGGAATTCTCTGCACTTCAGTGGAAACAAAGATCACATAATCCATCTGAAAGCTCATTTTAAACATTGCTGCTTTCTTCTTTCCTCACACATGGAAGTACACGAACATTTTGCTATGCCAAACATTGGCATGAAAACACACTTCAGTCAGGAAACTTTAGATGAGTTTGTGATTAGTTTGACTTAAGCTTTACCACTGCATTTGTTTGAGTCTCCGTCACAATCTCGACTGAGGTATTAATCCTTATTTGATTTTAATAATCCTTAGCTATAGGTGTGCTCAAGTAATACAAACACATTATTCTGTGACTTTAGCTGCCACCAGCCTTCTAACCAACTGGTGTCCTTCCAACAGTGTATACTCAAACATAGTATAATACCTTAATTTCCGCTGGCTTTTTGCCATGGCTGCTCTACTGTCATATTTCTCTCATCCCAGTGGTCAAATGCCTGGAGCACGAGTTGTTTCATTCTAACCAGTAAGCTTAATAAAATATAAATATTTACGGTGCAAATACAATTCCAACATTTTATCGAGCTCACCAAAATCTACTCACATATCTGGTCCCAGGGATTTGACTACTGAACTTGGCAATAGGAGAATGATGGAGCTGATCAGCACTCTAAGAAGGTAAATACGACAGTGAGTTTGCAGGAGATGAGCAGTAGTGGCACACAAGTGAAAATACACTGCAGCTCAGACTCAGTAACATAACCCTACATGAGGTGGCTTAGAGAATAAAACAGATTACTGAGAAATTAATATCTTACAGAACACTTTCCTACTGAACCACAGAAAGCATGACTCTCTTACTGTTCCCTATGTTTTCATGCTATCAGGAGCTTAAAAGGATAAATATTGTACGATACAAATACAGAGATATTTTAAGTGTTTGTTCTACTACTGAGCACCATAGAGATGAGGGTTTTGAGCCTAGAACAAAAGCAGTGACTACAACTCTGAGCAAAGCATGGGTTATATTACAGAATAGAAACTAAACAAATTACTCTAAGGAGTGAAGCAAAATTGTGGAGCACCAACATCAGTTTCTTCTTCGGGCCGTTGCTCCCTGAATTGCTTCCATAGGTTTGCGTTCTGGGCAGGGAAGAAAGAATGGCCAGGAAATCTTAGGAAAGCCCTGTGATCCCATCAGCCTGCCCTTAGGCAAAGGAATGCAAGTGCAATCACTCTTTAGCTCCAATTTCTGATGCAGATTGGGAAAAGGACCTGGGGGGATTGGGTTAGGAAGAACTTGGGCCAAGGAAGAGAGCAGGGCATCTATCTCCAGGCCTCTGTGGAGTCAGCTGAGGAATCAGTCCCGTGTGTGGAAAAGCTGAACCTTATCTGTCTTCTATATTTCTTACGTAACCAAAGAGAGCTCTGCCATAGCATGTGCAATCTTAAATGTCTTATTAACCAAAGTGAAGAGAGACATTGCTTGCCAACTGTGTTTTTCCAATCTCCCTTGCTCAGCTGTGCACCATCTGCACAGCTTTATTTAAATCATAAATATACTAATAACATTTATCCTTTGAGGCTCTAATCACCTAGGCTTGGATAACCCTCGGATCACGGGCTCATATTCAGCTCAAGTCCACTGCCCAGACCAGGTGCAGCAAACAGAGATAAGCTCTGCAAGATTTTGTTGGTGAGAATAGATTCTTCTGAGAGCAGGATCTAATTCAGATAGACTGGCTTTTAAGACGTGGTATACATTTTTTGATAGCAGGGGTGTTGCCTACAATATTTTTTTCCTAAATATTTGTTCAATTAGCATTTAAATATTCAAGAAGTAAAGCTATTCATGAAAATAAATAAAGTTGGATCATGATTTTCCTTTAGTTTTATGTTTTACCTCATTCGCCATTTGGAAAAAAAAAAAAGATGCTCGTACAAATGCTAAAAATTTAGGAGGCAGCTGAATAATGCAACGGTTTTAACAATATTTTCTTTTAACAGAACTTCATCACCTACTGTAGCTCCAAGACATCTTCTGAAGAAAGCAGTAAAGAAAGAAAAATAAGAGGCTGAAAAATGTCAAACAGAGAAAACCTCCCTGGCCCTTTATACCTTCCTGTCAATAATTCTAGGGCCAGTTTTAGCCCAGCTCTGCTTCTGACATGGCAATATTCCCTGTGCAATACATTTGTAGAGATACACACATCTGCATAAGACAGGAGAAACAGAGTAAATATCCTAAAGAAAGCATCCAGAACAAGCAGAAAAACAGGGAAGCTGAAAAAAAAAAAAGAAATAAAAGGCCAGAAGAAAGACTTGCCTTAGCAGAATGTACTCAAGTATTTATATTCACTCCCTTTGGAAAAACTCGTTGCGTCCTCCTTGTTGACAGTGAAGCAAGTGTGTCTTTTTCAGCATGTGTGCCCACATATCATCTCCATGATAGTGTAAGCAAAAAGACATAGAAACAGAAAAAAAAAAGCAAACTCAGCACAATTATATCCCAACTTTTCAAACAATCCTCCTTTTACCTGGTGCAGTTGCAATTTCAGCTGTCTTTTCCAGTCCCTAACTTGGCTTTTAGTAGCAAATAGAGCTTATTCTTCAAAGAGCACTACCAAAGCTGCTGGACTGCATTCTTTTACTGTTCTTAATAGTTAGTATTTCAAAGACAGCAAGTGAAGAAAGTCACTGATGGATAAACATCCATAGGAGAGATGGAAAATGAAAGATAGACCATTGTCTTGTGTGTGTGATGGTTTGTTCAGACTTCCATCATTCATTTTGAATGATATTTTATGCCCTCGGGGTGAGAAGTTCTGACTATTGCACAAATTAATTTCCTAGAATTCCTTGCCATTTTTAAAATAGACTCTAATCTTTCCATCTCTGCTAAGATACAGCAGAAAAGTGCTCTGAAATCTCTCTGATACATCCAGACTACTTTGAAACACAAGTGGTGCCTGACAACAGAATTTCATTTGGAAATAGCAGTTAGAATATTTAGCATTGCCTAGTCACACCAAAAAGAAGAAAATAAGGGGGAATAACTGAGCAGACTCAAAACTTCAATTAAGGTATTACATATTCTTTCTAGCAGCTCACTAGCACTTCATCGATCTATTCTGAAGAAATTAAGAATTTACATCACGTGAACTGTGGGTAGCAAAAAGCTGGTTGTGATCCTTGCATAAGAGTGAGTGGTGTGCTCAGAGAGGTCTGGTTTATAGCAGCACACAACAGGACACGAGTACAGCAGAGGAACAGAAGTTCCACACACCTTACCAAAAGAGGTGTGTAGAGCTATTCATGGGGTGCCCATAAGGTTGCTTGATGACGTGCTGAGAACCACCCTGCGCTATTGTTTTTGACTGTTTACCTGTTCTTGCAGTGTTCTGGCATTGTCTTCATAAGACAGTGCAGTCAGCTCTGATGATCCAGACCGCTGGAGTGATTTGTGTGACTGGAGTAATTGGTTTTCAAGCCACATCTGTGCTGCAGAGTGAAGCATTTTCCTGGGTGAGGATCTATATAATGATCCATGAGATCAAAGGGTCACCATACATGTGTTACTGCTGCAGAGCAGGTCTGTCTGAACGTTGGGGACAAGTGCTGCCGAGAGCCAGATGGCACAGACACAGTGCTGATGTGATGTTCCTCTCCTGCTTATAACCGGAGCTTCACGTTCTTTGAAGACACACACCACTGATGTGAGTTAGTGCAAATCTGCCCCCTGCAGTCACCAGCCTCCTGCAAACATGGCCTTCGTGTCTCTCCTCATGTTTTATATCAGCTGATCCTTGTCATCGTTCAGATACACAAAGGACATATGGTGCAGATCTCTGGCATGCGGGGACTCGGGTTTGGCCAAATGGGAAGAAAGCCATGAAGGACACAGAGAGAATGTTACTTTCATCACAAGCCAAGACTGTGGGAACTGTTATAGACATTAGCAGACCTTTATGTAGAGGTTTTTCAGCATGGAAGAAGATGCATAGCCTATTCCATGACAGCCAAAGTAAATAGTGCTAGCAGGACTCCCTTATTTCTCTATTTTTGTACTAGACATCAGAAACATTTGCTAATGTGATGGTGACTGATATAAATTCAGTGCACAAAATACCATCTTCATTGCTATTCATTGGCAGTATTTTAATGCTGCTGCTGATCCTCTTCTCTAGTGACCAGTCAGGCCAAAGACTGTTGTACGCTTCTTTTTTTTAGGTAAATTACGCTAGGGGAAGTCAGGCCAATGAAAAACAAGTACCAGAAAATTCTTTTTCAAATACTAGGGCATCTTTATTTTTTACAAAATTATTGAATTGGAATTTTTAGTCATAGCCTGGTTTTCATCCTCAGATAATTTAATATCACAGCACAGCAAGAATTCCTGGGTGGTTTGCAGTTTGTATCACTCTGGAGAGACATTGTCTTTTCCATTTCTCTGTCCAGCAGTTATCCAGGACTCACGCAGCCACTCACAGTCCGTGAGTACAGCATTAGAGTGATGCTGGGAAAGCATGCAGGTGTTTAAAATATTTTTAAATAAAAAAGAAACATTCTCTGCGTTCAGTCAATTTCAGAAAAAGTTAAGTTACACAAAACAGTTGTTCTCTCCATCTGATCTCCTGTCACATACACAGCCCCTAAGAGGGAAAGCCGAAACTATGTGATGTGTCATTACCTATTAAGTCAGTCATATGGCAGGGATAGCTGGCTTGTTGATGTCTGTCCTGCGTATAGAAAAAGCTGCCAAGAAACAAACTTAATTTTAATAGTTTAGGGAATCGGGGAGAACTGTCATTCAAAATAGTTTTTATCATTTATCGTGGAAGTACAAAAAAGTTTCTGATAGATGTATCTTCACATCTGAAATTTCAGATACATCAAAGTTATCTCTATGCTATCAGTACAGCATCAAAAAACCTTCATTTTCTTGCAGGAAAAGGTAGGCCTAAAATGTTTTACAGGATTTCCTAATTATAGAGTACAGCCATTGCCAGTCTCCTGAAGTCTTACTTAAAAAGAAACAGGCAGAGTAAAAAGCATAGGCTTTAAGGCCAGAAAGGATCATTAGTTTATCCAAATTTGTATGTGTTTCAGGCCAACACATCTTAATATGTTTAGCTACTTACTAAGCCGAATAATTTATGAATTATCCTAGTACATTTTTTTGAAAACCCCCCTTCTTTAATTCTTTCCTAATGCTTCCAGAGAATTGAACATACCTCAACAGATCATTAGTGATTTAGGGCCATTCCAAATTTAAATCTGCATAACACCAGCTTCCAGCTTTTTAGTCCTTATTGTAACTCTCCATACAAATTTATGAAGTCCCTTTGTGCCTTACTCTTGGGAAAGTAATTAAACATGGAAATCTATTCATTACTTGGTAGCCTTTAAAAATCAACTAGGCGGACTGAGCCCTTTAATTCTGTCATTCTAACGTATACTTTCCAGCTCCCAGGCATTTGTATTCTGTCCCTGCTCTCTCTCCACTTACGCAACCAATCTACACATTTTGAAGCTGTACAGATGAACTACAGATAAGGAGGTGAAAAGATAAGTTAAACACTGTGATGCAACAATATCACAAAGGTAGCACCGCTTTTTTCTCTCAGTAAAAAACTTCTTAGCACACCTAATATGAACCTAGAACTCTTCCCAGAGTTTTCAGGAAGTAATTCTTCATTCTGTATTTATGGTCTGTATTCCATGTTTCTACATGTGTAGCCTTAGTTTTGCTAATATTAATGCAATATTTTAGCAGGCCTGGCTTATAAATCAGTCTGGACATCAAATAATCCATATGATTACATTTTTGTGATTACTTAACATGACTGTTACCAGCAACGACTTCATACTTCCAAACCATAAATCAAAAATATTTAATATGCTTTAAAAGCATTAGTTGATGTGGAGCCCCTTTTCAACAACTTTCCCAATTAATAACGGTTTGTCATTGGCAGTTCATTTCAGATCAGCCTGTCAGCAATTTGCAATCTGTCTACAAAGACAACATGCAGATTGTATAGAGCATAGAAAGCAAAATACAGGTGGGATTGAGGAAATTATAAAGTTTATTAAAAAGAGAAAGGAGCACATACTGTCTTCTTAAAAAGCAGCTGATTGAATTCACCCAATCTAACACATAAAACTTGGATAAAGGTGTCTACAGTTTGGGGGAAAAAATATGAACAGAGTCTTTATTTCACATTGAGCTCCTAATATAGCCATTGTCAGTTAGGATCTCATAGACTGCGAGGCAGTGAAGTGAATAGACATGTTCGCCTCCCACTTCTAATCTGTTTCTCCAGACTCTCAGCCTGTTAAAACAAACTGCACTTCTCTGCTTATTTACATATCCAAGTTTGCTCTGGGAGATGGTAAAAAGGTAGAGAGTACATAATTTTTACCAAAGGCTCCAGCCGCAGAAACATCGTGAAGCTTAAAACCAGAATGCGCTTTCCAAGACGTGTGGGATCAGAATACCTTGGTTAAAACCTGTGCTGTTACTGTTTTTTCTGTGCCTAGGCAAGTCTCAACATTTTCTCCTCATTCTCCAGGTCCTTCTTCCACATGATTAGATGTCAAAACATAAAACAAATTAATCTAACTTTTATCATTGAGGAGGAGTGTTAAATCTTATAAGAGGGAGAGTCAAGTCTCAAGGTCACCTCCAAGTCTTTTTCTTACCCTTGCATTACTTTAGCTAACAAGTGACAGGAATTCTATTTAGGAATGACAGATTTACTGTACAGACAGCTTCTTCTAGTGGAAGTTTTGACTAGATTTCATCTTCTTTGAGATATTTTGCAAATATCATGTTGCCAGTTATTATTAGACCTTGTGTTAATTTAAAAATAAAAATTCCACATGACAAAAATATTATCGTACATGTGCCTCCTCTGGCTCAAAGTTAGCAGTCATCATGATGAAGTAGACATGAGTTATGAGATTTCCATGGAGGAAAGAGTACTGGACCAGTGAGAGAATGTTATAATCCAGCTGTAGCAATAATTCCAAGCAGCTTTTAGACAGTGAAGTCTTAATAAACTTAAACACTTGTTTAAGCCAGATTTATTGAAGCAGCTTCACATACTGTGGTTCTGGTTTAGGGTTTTCTATTCTGGGCAGAGCACCAACTGGAAAGAAGCCTTGGAATATGCACCCCCTCAGTCCACTAGAGAGTCCTCGGAAAACGTCATATACCTTTTTCTCTGCTCTTCCCTGTCCTCTCATCACATGTATTACTAATGTCAAATAATAAGTCAAATGTCAAATTCACTATTTTATGGTGGAAAAGTAAAGTTAAAAAAAACCAAAAGGATTGTGTTTTACTCACCAAAAGAGGATGCATGTTACTAAGCCTACACCTGAGACTGCAGGTTTCTCCCAGTTCCCATGCGGGAATTTGCCATTGCCTTGGAAATCTGTGAAAGCTCTGGGAGTGTTGCTTATTTTATTTTGGGTTTTGTTGTTTGTTTTTTTTTTTCTTTAATTAGGAAAAAGATGAGTACACTCTAGGTTTTCTATTTGCATACTTCATGATACATTGTGTCACTCATTCATGCTATCTTGAGCTCCCTTTTTTTTTTTTGAAGTGTAATTTGCCCTATATTTCTCCCTCCAGAGCTCTAGAATGGCTTCTATTTAGATTTTGTGGTTTAGTCATTTCCAGGAGCTAATTTCATTTCCATGATCACTTTTTCATAGGTTTTTTTCCTCCTCCCTGACTTACTCAGAGGAGTTTTTCCATTGGTATCTATTTCATTTCTGTTTACAAATGTAAAGGAATATAATATAATTTTGAGAGTTCTAACAATCACTCCTTCCTTTCAAACATAAGCCAGTCTGGAATTCATCTCTATTCTTTCCAGTAATAATTTATACACATGAAAACAAAGATTGCTTCTCTTTCAAAGCACATTAGTCTTCACCACACTGTGAGGTCTCCAGGATCTCTTTGAGTCTAACAAGATTCCAGCTCAGATCTAGTCTAATAAACGGAAAGCAATGCCTGAAATGTGCTGCTGTGCATTGTGCTACTAAGTCTCCAAGTTTTTTGCAATACAATACCAAAAATTAGCATTGTGATGAAAAGATAGAGTGTGATCCAATCAGTGTTTCTTCTTCTTAAACAATGTGGATAAAAACTAAAACTGGAAAGAAAATTCTCTAGAACTGCCTCTATTATCGATGCCATCAAGTCTTAATGAAAAATTACTAGAAATAAGTTTTGGTCCAAATCATTCTTTAAGCAAAGCAATGACAACAACTCTGACATTTTCCAATAAGTTTGCATTGGGCCTGAGGAAGTGCTATCCATCCTGGCCTGAGGATATCAGGCAGAGGAGAACAAGGCAGTTCCCTCAGAACTCTGACACTCAGTTTGGTGTCAGCCTTCAGCCATGAGCCTCCATACGGATGAGCTGCAAGCATTCAAGCACTGTCATGGGCACACTTATTTCATTTGAGAAAATGCAATATAACTCCATAAACTGATAAAATCCAGTCTCAACAAGAACAATTCAGCCCCAGAACAATTTAAAAACACATTCCAGTTGTTCAAGTGGGAACAAAATGTAAGCTGGTGATTTAGGTGCTGTGTCAATCTGCTCTGTACCCTCGGCCTGTGTGTGACTGGGCATGTTCAAACCTCTCGTGTTCAGAACCAGCTGTTTTATACTTTGTCTCTGGTTATCACCTGTAAATAAGCCATGTGCCTGGTTTACGTGCCCTGACAGCTGTACAGTTCATGGAAGAGAGGAACAAGTTCATCTCAGGGAGTGGAAAAGGCGAAGGAACTCTTCAAGAGCAGGTGAAATTTAAGATCCTTTTCCCCCATCTTGCAAGCTTCAGTCTCTGATGTCATTAGTGTTATTTATTACTTTTCTTTGGGGTATAGGAATGGGAGAGACCTCTTAAGATGCAGAATTAACCTATGAGAGGAAGGCATCTTATCATCTTTTAATTAACATAATTTAGTAAACATAATTGAGTCCCTTAGTAAAAAATGTTAGAAACTGCCATTATAAGACTGTTTCAGAGTCTGACAGTTAAATTAATTAGGGTCTTATACTTTCAAAATTTTCATCCTGAAGTTTGTCCAGTCAACTCCTATAGAGTCCATCTCTATATAGACTTTTCAGACAGCGAATTACACCAAGGAGTCAGTAATTGACACTGTATGGGAATGGCAGTAAAGATGTGGAGATCATGTGAGGAGAAATTATTCCCATAGAAGGTGCTAAATGGCTCAAGTTCACAGAAGTTTAGAGACACAAAAACTTTAGGCAGCAGTTCCACATAGCACTACCTAAGCACCTGAAATAGCGTTCAGGAATGTGTGAGCTGTATAGATCCTCATCTCTTCTGATTGAAGCAGGGAGAACATCATAAGGTAGGGACATATTTATTGGAAGAAGCAAGGTTCAAAATGGAAAAGAAAGGAAAGGCTGCAGTTTGTTTGCTTTCTTAGCCATCTCTTATGACCAAATGTAAAATATACCCCTCTCTTATGAAGCACAATCAAAGATTGAGCAATTTTAAGTACGTTTGTTGATGATAAGAAGTCACTTTGGGTACCAAAGATGAAAGCTAGCCTGTAAAAGATTGCTACCAGACCTTAAGAAACGGAATGACAAGGAAACAATTAAAACAATAAATTTGACTGGGATAATCACGAAGAAATTCATATGAGAAAAGTCATAGTACATTTTATGCACAGATATAATGATGGACTTCAAGCTAAAATTTTCTGAGATATGGAAGTGAAATATTTCCATGAAAACATAAATTCATTGTTCAGCTCCAATTAAAGTGAATGTTACTAGAAAAGAATTATTGGTTACACATATTGGAAATATTTAATTTATGTACTATTTAGACAATGAGTTCTAAGGGAGGCAAATGGCATAAATGGAGTTCATATTGCAGAGAACAGAAGACTGCTGCCAAATGTACTTCATAAGTAAGAGTGCATGACCATCAGGGAATATTTCAAATAAAGATAACTGTTTTGTTTGTAGTAAATGAGTCAGTAAGTATTCCTTGAACTTGTTGCTTCATATATAAAATGCAAAAATTACCATATTCAGTGTAAAAATTGACAGCAATCCCAATGACAGGACTATTGTTTTTAGAAGAAACATCTTCAATAGGAGGGCACAAAACATTTCTGATACTGCAAGTAAGCAAATTAATCAACTACTAAAGCAAGGGGCAGAATTACTGCACTTCCATAGAATTACAGGAGTGATAAGGACTAATGAGCACCAAAGCTAAATTAATTACATTCGTTACATTGTGCAGTGTAATTACATTAATAAGGCTCTACATGGGCTCTATGTCATCTAAAGTGATGCTGTTATGGTTGAAAAAAATACACATCCTTGGGTCTAAAAGCAAAAGGCATGCTATCAATATTTATAAATATTGATATTTATTATGTATTATGTATATGTATTATGACAGAAATATGTATAAATATTTCTGTCAAAATTTTAAAGAATTATCATCTTGCAGTGAATCTACATGAAAGCTTCACAAATTATTTGGACTCTGTTCTTTCTCTGGTGGACTTTTAATGAAAATAGCTTATATCTGATTTTTTTTTTTTTTAATACCTGTCTGTGAGCAGGGGATAAGGCTTTCATATTCATGGAGACAGTGAGGCGGTAAGGCTGGGTGTTAAGTTCAGCTGTTATATGGTAAATGGAGGAGGAAAGAAATTAAATGTAGACCAGCAGCAAATATTAGCCTAGGGAATTCAAGCCCATACTCCAGAGTATTAAGTGCTGCCTACCCTCATTCCTTTTATTTGTACCTCTCCTGTACTTCTCCACAGCAATCTTTCCCAGCTCAGGTCCAGTGCAGGCAGCCCCTGATGACAGGATGGTGAGAGCAGTGGGACATATTTCAGGCAGATGCTTTCTTTCCCAGCATGGCAGCAATTCATCCTGGTCTTCTGCACTGAGCAGTTGATGCAGTTCAGAGTCTCTCATGCCAAACTGCCTTGTGCTGGGCAGTTCTGACAGGTCTACAAGCAGCATTTCTATTTCTGCTGACCAGTGCAAGTTTCTGCCCCAGGTGAATTAGGCATCCTATGGTGGACAAGGAGGATCAGGTGGGATGAAAGGAATGTCTGTGAGGTGGTGGTTTCTTTGGCCAGGTTGAAATAATTAGAATTTCCACATCTCCTATGCCCACTGTATTCATCTCTCTAATCTGTCTCGACTTCACCCATTTCCTCCTGCAGCTGAAAACCAACATAGCCATTAATAAAATAATTTATATATGGTCTGAACATGTATTCATTTTGTTGTTTTACATATCAGTTACTCTACCAACACCTCTTCTGGTCTTCACCACAGGTGACCAGTGCCTGTGTCCAAGGTGATTCTGACAGTTAATGTTTTCCATATTTTTGCTTATTCTCATTTTCATTGTCTTCCATGGTATAATTTTCTTAAAACTAATGTCTCATTCCATGTTAAAAGTTCAGTTTCTGACACTTACAAGGTTTTCACGCCATCACTTGTTGCCTATGTGGTTGTAGCATTGGGTTCTTTTTATTTTTTAAAAAGCTTTCAACAGTCCCCTGTACGATGACAGCCCTGACCACAGTAAGAGTTCCTTATAAAACTCTGCCTGGCTGTCTTGCTCTCTGCCATTCAATCTCTAAGTGATGCATTTAGACAGCTGAAAATGGAGTCATTTTCCACCTCACCAATCATCAAAAGTTCATTGTTTTCACGTGCACTTTCCTCACACTGTTTTACTCCGTGGCTTTAACCTCTTTGAGATGAGAATAGGGTCTCTGTCCTGCATTTGAATAGCACCCAAAGCACAGACTAGGACAATTTTTACAGTGTTGTGATAAAAAATTAACACGGTCTCAGCATAAAGACAGAAAATTGAACTTTGGGTTGCAGTCTCCATTCACACAGATCCAGGTTAAATTGCTGTTGGCCTTGTGCTGCTGGCCTTCTCTCTGCAATATGCCAGACCAAAACCAGTATTTGCTGTTTCCTGTGGCATTTCTTAGAAAATCAGAAGTCTGGAGCAATGAAGTTGTTTGAAAAAGGTGAACAGTTAACTGGAGTGAAAAGTAGGGATGAGGCACTACTGTAGATGCAGGTTCTGCCCCTATCCGATACTCTCCATCAGGACAGAAATTAGACAAAAAATTTGAGCAGGCGAGGACAACACGGTAATGGGAAAAGCCATAATCAGAAGTATTTCTGAAGCCAAAATATTTTTTGATTCATTTGCATGAGAAAAAATGAAAGAAAATCTGGAAAACAATCATGCGAAAACATGACAAAACTGCATCTTACTTGAGTGTATCATCTCTTCTCAGCTTCTATGGCATGTGGTTCTTTATTGTGTTTCCAAATAACCACCCTCTAGACTTGATTCCTAAAATGCAGGACCATTAACAGATCTTAGAAGGGCTACAACTTATTTTTGAGGTTAAACAAGAAAGTGACTGCACTATGCTACTTTATGATTTTTAGGCTACTGACTTCAGTATCCCTGCATCTAATAACTGTGATGAAGACTAGTGACAAACAAATGTGTAGAGGGGTGGTACAGAAAAGTTGGTTTCATTTCCAGCTATTTAGAGCATACTGAGCATCAAAAAGGGGCCAAACAGAAAGAAGGGATCCATGCCACAAATGTCTCAAAGAACAACTTGTTTCCAGGGAAAAAAAAAAAAATCTAAGCCATTTGACTTCTGGGAAAGAAGAACTACGTGATTTTATCCTTTTAATCGTTTCATGTACTTTTTTCCCTCATAAATAATTTAACTTGTCACACTAATAATGTCTGCTTTGCATTTTTGTAACATCTGTGGATCTTCTCTAAGACAGGGAGTTGATCACTTTTCTACTCAATAGAAAGAAGATTTCTTTATTTTTTCAAAGGTGAAGCTCTTGATTTAGCACATTAGATTCAAGCCCAAAAAATTTATGAAAAAACCCAAATTAGGTTTTCTCACTGGAATTCAGATATTACAAAAAGTACTTTCCAGAAAAACCCAAACACTTGAATTCTTTTCAATCCCTTGAGAAAAGAAAGGAGAAACTTTTTTTTTTTAAGCTGAGAAGCTACCAAACTAGAATCGAAATATAAAAGCAAGACTAAAGACAAAAGCTTTTCTTGGAGCCTGATTGCCTGTTCTGAGCCTCATTCTTTCTGCTCTGCTGAAATGTTTTGGCCAATAATCCTTCTGTGAAGTATGTTACTCACAGAGAAACAAAGATCTCCTTCTCACCACTCAAACCACTAAGATTTTCAGTGTGAATATTGACTCCAACATGGACTAGAAGGAGATGTGGAAACTTTGCTCCTATCAAAAGAACAAGATTGCAGAACCTTTGAAAACCAATCCAGTTAATCACAAACAGCCCAGGACAAGCTTCTAGCTGGGACTATAGATGGAGTAACTACATCTAAAAGTTGTGGGTTGTACTGCTTAGAGCATCAGAGGACACTGCACAGCTTTGGTGCAGTAACACACTGAACATTTAGAAAGAAGGAAGAAAACCCCTTTGGATAATAAGGCAGCTCTTTGCTCTTTGGCTAGGAATTCCAGGGCAGAGTTTTCCTGCTATTCTGTAGAGGGAAAACTGCTGGGCATGGAAGCCAAGGGGCTCATGAAGCCCACAGAGAGGGAAAGGGTAGAGATAATATTTAATCTGAAGGGATTATCTTGAATGGTCAATCAATCTCAAGAACTGTGATTTGAGCATAGTAATCAATGTGTGTTGTCAATTACTCTGGGCCTGACGGTGAAACCCTCACTTCATAATAGGTTCTTTGTAAAGCAATCACATGAGCTTGCAATGAAAGAGCTGAGACAAATGGATAGCAAATGTGACCAATAGAATTTGATTTTAAATAAAAAATATGCAGCAGTTGTGCATATTGTGTTGGATTCCTCACAAAGATTTAAGATTGATGTGTCACCAGCCAAATTCATTCATTATACCCCTTGGATTTATGGTATTATACTTTAAAACATTTTCTCTTCTGTTGGACTGTTTTATTACCCTCTTTTCATACTTGCAGATGGTTTCTTATGTTCACACTAGGTACATGAGGCATTTTTGTTTGCACCTTATCCAGCTGAAGAATAAATGGCTGAATAAAATTTACCACTTGAAAACGAAATGCTTTAAAACACTAAGCCCACAAGTTTGAAGTTCTCAGTGGAAGATTATTTCAAGTTCCCCAGACAGATTAAATTTATATATGAAATAAGCGACCTCTTAATATACTTAAATAACCCCTCCTGTTAAATAGTTTATTTTTATGTTCTTTATTCCACCAAAACTGCATTGCAGTTTTCCAGTCTTTATATTTACATTATTTGCAACTCTTTCCATAAGTGCCGGTACAAATGTAACTGATGAAAATCCAGAATAGTCATACAAATGTTCCTGAAAGCAAGGTGCATTTCTGAGCAAGTTTGTTCTGATGCGCAATAATATATATGTATATATTAACAAAGCTTCATAATATAAAATATCTTCCATGGCAAGTAAAACTTCCCCACTTACAGCTTATTCAGGTTTCAGTTACACAGACTTCTGCATTTCAAGTTAGTGCAAATAATGAGAGTAAGAGCCTGAGCAGAACAATGTAAATACAACGGAACAAGAGAAACAGCAAAATTTTACCAACTCCCTGCATATGGTTATAACATTTAATCAGTATATCATTAGTATTCTTTATATACAATGTATTTAAATAATTGGCTTGTCTGAGCTATAGGCAACAAATTTACAAAATAAAATAATGTTTCACACAAATATGGAATGTCGGACAAATATATGAAAATAAAATGCATCTAGTAACAAAACGTTGTAAATCAAAAAGATAAAAGACGTCTTCTCCATTTTTGAAGATTTCAAGGCACTTTCTTGGCAAATCAGAATTCCCTCCTTGGTAGAAAGTCTGCAAGAGAAAAGGACATGCCATTTTAGAACTGGTTTCAAACCGGACAAGCAGACCGCTTAGCGGTCATAAACCACAGTTTCCTGCGGATTGCATAAACCTTAAGATTAACTTCAGAATGCCCGTGGGTCTTGCCCTCCTGTGAACACTAATGAGTTTTGCCCTGGCAAATCCTCGGCGTCGATGCCAAGAGGTTTAACATGTAATGGTCAGCGCCTCTGCACCTTGCGGGGAAGTTCCCCACGCGCAAAGTCACGTGGATTTCTACATTCTGGGTTTCATCAAATGCTTTACTTCCGTTTGCAGGGACCTGACTTAGGAAATTAAAACAAACCCACCCAAACCTCTAAGAGCTGTAAAGGGCAGCAAGTGCCCGGTATCCCGGTCCCGGAGCCACGCCAGCGGCTGCCCGGGGCGTGGCGCCGCGTCCCGCCGGACCTCTCCATGGTGCTGAAACATCCCGCCACGGCTCGCGCCACCGGATCCCGGGGGAAGACGATTGGCTTTCCCCAAGCAAAAGTTCATTTCGAAGAGGAAAAGACCACGTCTGCTTTGTATACCCGGATATTTACAGGCGAGGAAGGAAAATATTTGCACTGCAGCTCTTTTTTTTTATTGAGAAAAAGGCAGCCTATTTTAGTACTGGCAGGAAAAAGGCTTAAAAATAGCTGTCAGTTCTTCAAGTGAGAGAGCCTCTTTCTTCAAAGCAACCAAGAATCTCCAAGACTCTCTCAGACGTTAAAGTGAAGGCAAATTTCCTTACAGGCAGCAGGATCTATGGCCAAGTCCTCTCTACTCTACTGTGAGGGTGGTGAGGAAAACAGATCCCCTGTGCCAAAAGATGGAGTAGAAGCAATCAGGGAATCGTGCTAGAAATGCAAAGTTATTGAGGGGTGAACATACGCAACTCCTTTGTTGCACTCCCTATTAACAGGGAAGAGAGAGAGACTCCTGCCACCCTTCACCCTTCTCAAGAAAATGTTTCCATTCCAAGACGCAGTGGATAAGCGTAAACATGAAGATCTGAGGATGTCTCATTTATAATGGAAACTGTCCACTGTGTTTGATGGAGGAATGGGGTGAGGGAGCGCAGAGACAGCTGGGAAACACTCAGATCGTGGCTCTACTTTTTCCTATAATGTTTTCTCTATTTTTAACAAAGTAGACAGAGAGCCAGCCTAGATACAACTTTAAGTGAACACAGTGCACACGAGCTGCTAGCAAGGCTTACCATTTAAAACCTTCCTTCCCTATTTTTCATGTCTTTGAGTGTATTTTTGGCAGGCAAATTAAAACACCTGGCTTTGCAAATCATAGCAACTTTTGATCCTTTTGTATTTTAAAGATGGAAATAGGATGAGATAGATGCTTCTGTACTGTGGATATGTAGGCAGATCTTTGACTCATTCTCTTGAAAGAAAAAGAAGAAAGATTTTGGAACACCAGAAATCCTTCTGAAAGCCCTGATACATGAATCCAGAGGAGTAAATGGATACCGATAAAGGGAAAACAGAGACTGAAAAGATAAAACTGCAGAAAATGAGGGAGTGGTGGGACGTTTGAGAAGGCTGAGATTTAAAAGAGAACACTAAAAAACAAACAGGAGTTTAAGCACCTCCCAAAAAATACTTTTTTTTTAAAGGGCGTTCAGAAAAGGATTCCTGCCTTTAGTCATGAAAAGGAGATACAGGCAAAGTAAAAAGATGCCTAGTCAGTCTCTGGTTCCTTGTCCTTGGTCTATTCAAAACCATCTGCAACACCTGGAAATCAGGAGGCCAAAGAGGCTGAAAATAGTTAAGAAAAGAGGAAGAGAAAGAAATTACATCATTTCTTCCCAGAACTGAAATATTGCCATATTTTTTAAAGCACAGCCACCAAAATGAATCCCACCTCCACTGAGAAATCAAATCAGCTAACACTGACTCATATCCTACTCTTCTTTTCTTATTCTTGATTAGTATGAATTGAAGTCTTGATGCAGGAAGAAGTGACATACACAACTCCCCCAAGCTCCAAGCTTGCAGTATTTGTCAGGAGGAGGTGGTGAAAGGAAACCATCTTTAAAGAAATTTAAATAAATAAAATTCACTGATTTTATACATTTTGCTGGTTAATAATAGCAATCAGTGTTTATTTTCAAATTAACCTTAATTTGAAGGTATAACCATCTTATTAATATTCAAACAATAGGAGAAAACAGCGCACTTGGGGATGTGCCTTTTGTCAGTGACAATGCTGTTTAATTAACACATTTAACATGCTATTCATAAACAAGAATGGACTGGTTTCTTTCTCAGACTATTTAGTGAAGCCTCTAGCTTTGTCACATGTTTATGTTCAGCTTCCTGCCATGAAGTGGTATTAACTTCTCAGAAATTCTCAGGAGACAACATGGGAATGAAAAGGGGTCCCAGAAATGACCCATTGGTGGACCTGAGACCAAGATATTCTGTTTCTTCCGTGGATTAACAACAAAGTCCTCTGCAGAACAGCCTGAAATAAATGTGCTGATGATGTCCTTGGGCATTTTTCTTCCACCAAGCAGACTCCTTCTTGAAATTTTGAACAGTAAGAGGCCACTCAGTGCATGATTATGGACTGTAGTGCCACAAGTGACTTGTAGTTAATTACCACAGGGCCTGTCAGAGGTATCTGTGCTTCTGTGTATTTCCAGGAGGAACCAGTCGGTTCTGCAATGCCAATGCTGCATGTTGATACCCTCTGTTAACACCACATGTTTCTATGCACACCTGGTAACAAGGTACAAGTGTGAAGTAAACCACTAGATCATTCAACAAACAAGAAAATGAGTGGGGAAAATGATACTTACATAGCAAACATCCTAGGACTGTGTACACAAAGGGCTCATTGCTAATCTCGTTAGCAACCTTGCACACCTTTTGTAATCTATAAAACAAAATTACCCACAGCAATAATGAATCTCAGTTGCCAGATACCCTCAAAAAACTGCATAAAATTAAATGTAAGGTTTGTACTAGAATTTCAGACACTCTACACAGTGAAACTGTTATCTGATGGAAATTCATGAAATAATATGTGTAAGATGCAATATTAGATTGCACCATAGCATCATCAGTGCTCTAGAGGAAAAGTGAGTGACGGTAAGAATTAAAATTCTACAAGGCAGTCTCCTCCTGGGATGTGGAAGACCAGGTTCAACTCCCAATTGCACCTGGAGGAATTTAATTCATTAATTGGGAGGCTATTCTAACCATCAGACCATGACACAGTCGGAAGTCAGGCTGTTTCAAACATTTTATTCCATTTAGTATTAATATTGATTCAATTCCATATTTTCCATGTTTAAGCACATCTCCTAATCATCAGACTAAAGATACTAATGTCCCACTTCCAACCTCTCTCTTGTGTCCTTGGTTCAAACAACCACTTGGTTCAGGTGGACCCTGAGTCACTGCCGTCCTTTCTGATATTTTCTAACAAGAAATACTTAGGTGCTAATTTCTTCTCTTGCTTGGTAAGCATTTCAATGAAACTTAATATAAATTGTGCCAAAGAGCAAGAAAGTGAGTGCTATCTGGGTTTCAGTTCCTCAGAAAATATGTGTACAGTGTATAACCATGTCAGAAGGAGAGGAAATAACTCATCCTCAGACATCCCGTGATGACTAAGTTGTCCCCGAAAGAAAATATCAAACCCCTCTAAAGACACAGGAAAAGATCTTGGCTATGATCAGCCTGAGTGCTGGATAAGGTGGAGACAATTCTGAAGATTTAGCTCTCCTTTTTAGAACAGGACATTTCAGGTGAATGTAACTCATTGTCTGCTTTGGGTTTGCTGGATGCAAGGGGGAACAAAAACTGTTTTGGTTTAAGTCATCGTTTTTATTTTACATTTTGCTTTGATAGTTGAACTAAAAAATGAGTTCTTCACATCATTCTAAATCACAGTCTTGTTTTTAACTTTAAGAAAAGCTATTTAATTAGAAGAGAAATAATATGACTGTGTTTCTTTATAAGTAAAGTGAAGCACTCGGGCAATACATGAGAGTCCAAATAATATTCACATGCTCTGGATCCACGTATCAAGGTACACAACATGGTACTTTTGTTGCAGAGCATGTAATAGATGCATTCCTTGCCTACTCATCTGTCTACTTAGAAAGCTTTTGTATGTATAGCTGTTGAGGATTTCTGCATTCTAGCTTCTGATAAGCATAAAGGCAAATGGAGATGAGGGCAGCTCCATCTCCCTTCAAATGCTGAATCCTCTGAGGTGCTGAGCTATGGTGAGAGAGCATCTTAGCTGCTCATAAGCAGTGCTTCTGAGTGATGCAGTCAGAAAGTATCATTGTTTTTTCATGTTAAATCCTGAAAAGCTTCCAAAGCACCAAACTGGTCCGCAGTTTGTGCTTCCACATCCCTAATGATATTCACCTTCTCTAATTAAAATATACTGCTTATTTTCCACTCACTTTCATTGAATTGTCCATTGCACTAGAGAATGCTGAAGTAACTTCTATTTAAGGAATTTCCATTTTGGTTTGGGGTTTTTTGTTTGTTTTTTTATCCATTTTATCCAAGAACACTTCTATTCTTCAGTGTCTCTGACAAAATTATATTCAGGCTGTGTTAAAGCAAAGCTTCTTCAGTCTCACAGAGGAAAGTTGTTTGATGAAAACTGAAAGTATCAATAACAGAATGATGAATCAAATGATTTTATGTTGTTTAACAGTGAGTATATAATAGAAAATTATCCTCACAAGCTGAAATATACTAAACCCCCAAGATATAACCCTACTACTGAGCACTAAGAGAAGGTAAAGAGTGGTGCAGATTTTATCTTATTGCACAAGTAAAGCTAAAGAGAGCAGGAAGGAGAACATGGTTTCATGTATGCCTCTGCATGAGCATGCCCTACTGTTTTTTTCAGAGTGTAGTTTTCATTTCATTTATTCCAGTATCACTTTGAAGGAATTCCATGATGTTCAGCTGACAGCAAGTGCACTAACAGAAAATCTTTGTGTGTTGGAAGACCTTGGGTATGTTCTATAGTGTAATGCTAAAGAGCAACTGTTAAAAAACCCTTAATAGGAAAAGTGGGTTGCTTTTAAACAAGTATCACAGCTAGCATTGAAAGGTACTTTGCTACTTACAGGTTGGCGTTGAGCAGTCCCTTGTGTTGTGATACAGTCGATGAAAGTGCTTGCTACACTCTGAGGAAAATGTGACTGGCCCTGTTTGAAAGGAAGGAGGAGTTAACAACAAGCTCTCAGTGTCACTGCTCTGCAGCTTCAATGAATGACAACAACACAGAGCATTAAGTTCATTTTTCCTTGGCTCAAATTGCATTTAGTCTTTTACTATACCTTAAACAACTGTGATGCAACACGGGTAAAATAATGCTAGTGAAATAACAGAAAGAAATTCTGTTGCTGTGCCTTTATGCTCATGATATAAAAACCAGAAAGATGACAAGTGAAAATGATGGGCTGGTTAAGCCTTGAAATTCCAATAATTGAAAATTAGCAGTAAAATTTCTTATATGGTGAAAAATAGAATGACAACTACAACAGAATTTAGTTTGCTCAATAGTTGTCTGTAGTCTAATGTAGAAGTAATAACACACCTGGAATGAGGATACTATTTCTAAAGATAAATAAAAGCAACATTTTAAGCAAATATGAGTTTCTAATCCCTGGAAAGATTAAGTACTTTCATGTACTAATGCTTTTAATTTGCACATAGATTGGTTTATGAAATTCTTAGTATACAGTGTGGGTGTTGAGGAAAAAAAAATGACAGCTGAATAACATCTAGGAACCTGATCTCCTGTTAAAATAATCCCAGTGAAAAAGCGTACAGATGTGCAGAGGGCAGGATGTGTTTCACCCTTGGCAAGGCAAATCCCTGCATGTCCAGGGTATAGTGTGCTGGTCCCTTCTCTGGATACACAGTGCCATCTGTTTACATTAATATTTGATAAGAAAGGAGTCCCTGCTCATGGCCAGGGGGTTGGAACTCGAATCTTTAAGATTCCTTACAACCCAAACCATTCTATGGTTCTATTTTTCTATAAACACATGGCTCAAATGTAACAAGTTGTCAAAGATCCCTTCCAAAACCCCTGATGACCCCGGGAAAGTACTGCTGATGACATTCAAGTTGAAAAGGAGAGCAAAAATGTACAATTTGCACCATGTAACCTTCTTAGCAAGACTACCACTGACAGCTGGGGATGAGTATCCTCTGGCTGGACAGAAAACATTGACATAAACTGACGTTAACTGAATAAGACTAAATTTAAATCTAAATTTAGCACAAGTAGGAACCCTGAATCAAAATAGCTCGTTTCAAGCAATGCTACAAAATGATCCTTATGAAGCAGACTGTGTTGGCTAACTTTCCTTTCAGAGGAAGATAGGAAGCATTTCTGGGAAAAAATACTTATTTCGTAACTTGAAAGATGGTTTATGAGCCTGGTAAAATATGTCAAGCTAATTCTCTCTGGATAGTGGAGCCAAATTGCCATGAGCTCAAGAGAAGATTCCTCTCTGTGACAGTGAACATACTTGAAGGTTAGATGTATTTTACACTAGTACGTGGATTTCAGCAGATTTTTTCAGCCACAAATAAGCTTTTCAATAAACTGGAAGAGCAGCCTTTGCAAGTCTGAACTGGAATATTGTTGCCATTTTTTTTTATCTGAGTGAGTAATTAGGCTTGAGGAAAAGTACGTAATTTGAAATTATCCATCACAAATGGAGACAACACTGGCTTTTGTCACTAAATAAATTCCATGTCCCTTCAGATAATATATGGTTTTCCAGCTCTCTTCCCTGTCATCAAAAATAGGCTGTTAATTTTATTTGTGCCTTACAAAACACTCTGTGTCAGCTGGCTTTCCAAGCTAAATTGATAGATTTCTTTATGACTCACAAGATTATTTATGATTTTTCCTATAGTTGAGGACTGTTACATATGGTTCTTATTTGGCTTCAATACGTGTCTATTATTCCTGGCATATGAGAAGTGTGCAATAATTTTCTTAACCCTGAAACTGTAAAGATAATGGACTATAAAGCTAATGTTGATTTCAGCCTCTCTCTTTTTTTTTTTTATGATTAGTTTAGGATGTCCTACTTCTTGAACTAGTAAGGACTATAATCAAACAGTTTATAAAATAAAATAAAATAAAATAAAATAAAATAAAATAAAATAAAATAAAATAAAATAAAATAAAGTAACAAACAAAGACAGGAAGAAAACACCACTGAAGATCTTCAGATTTTAAAAAAAGAGAGAAAGAGAGAGAGAAAGAGAGAGAGAGAAAAAGAAAGAAAGAAAGAAAGAAAGAAAGAAAGACTGACTGTAGGCAGAAATTCTGAGCCAACAAATAAACTTTCAGCATTTGGGAATGATCCTACTTTCCTCATTCATTCCAGCTAATGTTACTCAAGTAATTTCAGCAATTTTGATGGCAGCTACTCATGCAGAAAAGAGCTATTAATTTAATGAAGGGCTCCAGAGACAGGCCTTCAAGTTTTTTTTTCTCTTTTTCTTTTCTATGATTTACTACTCTCAAAATACCTTCTGTAAAACTCATGGTTGTTTTTTCCCTGGTTTTGAGTAATGAAACTCATTCTGTATTCATTACTTAGCTTCCCCAGATTCTTATGCTGAGCTTTTTATGGTAGCTGAGTTTCCAAAGTTAAAAACGAAAAGGAAATGGATTAAGTACTAAAATAAACAAATCTTTCTTGTCCGTCCTTCCCAGGAGAGGAATATTCAGTATTGCTGTGCTACATAGCACAGCATAGTTTGAAGTTCTAGGTTAATTTCTTTCTCCTATGGACTGAAAATGGTCAGGTTCACAATTGCTCTTGTTTACTGCGAGAGTGAAGGGCCAGCTGGCTCTGGCACAGCTCCTGTGGATGCTGTTAGGTTGCAGCGAGCCATTGGCAGAAAGATCCTTAAAGTTGTGCTTATCCCAAAGGTTTGGGGTGCACTTCCCCCAGGCAAAAGAGATAACAAATCCCTTCCTTTCTTGTCAAGGACTGCCTGAAATTTCCAGCAAAGAGGAAATGCATCATTATTTCCAATTCTCTTTTTCACGCTCCAACAGCCAACTATTTCCCTAGCTTTTAGTTTCAAAAGTTCAAATAACCTTGAAAACCACCAAGAGATTTGCAGTGTCATACTTTGGGACCTTCACTTTTCTGAGTTACAGAACAGCTGGAACTGGAGAGCAAAGATTCAGTGCAAGCACCTTGCCATTGACTGTCCTTATTGCATATTTTCAGAGGGTGCAATATTTTTCTCAGTAGTTACAATAGTCCCAAAGTTAAGTGCACTACACAACTCCACCTCAGTTTTCAAGTACTTGACTGAAATCATGATAAATTTTCATATTTGAAACAGCAAGTTATTTTTATTTTTCATTTACACTAATTTAATCCTTCTTTGTTCTGTTTCCACTAATAAAATAAGCATCCACATGTACACATCATAAGACAGATGCAAAAAAGCTTCCCCGATATGGTGAAAACTTACTTAGCCACAAAGGTCTGTTTCTTAAAGATATTTGCAGGCCAACGAGAAGTTTTAAAATTAGTGAATGTGAAAATAAATATGGAAATCATCAATAGGAGGATAAAAATTAACCTGTGACTTTTAAATAATGTTTTAACTTACCACGTTTTGAAAGTTATTTTAGACTACATGATTCAGTTGATTATTTGAAGAAATTAGAGTTCTTCAAAAATTTCTAGTTCTAAAATATGCGCATTTAACGTCAGAGATGTTACTATTGGTGTTGAGCCTCAAAAAAATTAATGGTTTGACACTTGTAGCTACTTAGAATATGCACATGTAGGAAAACACAAGCAGCTGCCTTACCTGTAAAATGTTTTATGAACTTGTCTTTTAGACTGGAATCTCTTGGAAAAATTTCTGAGGAGAGAAGAAAAAAAAAGTGTATTTATGTAGCATAGGAATTACAATAAAAGCCCTGGAAGCATAATATGCCAAGATGTCTGATGAACAGAGACCAGATAGCTTCCCAAATTAACTACGGAATTAATTTTCATAGTTGTGAGGGAGTGGGTATGTAAACAACCTTGTGAAGTATTTCAGGTAATTCCCAGATGAACACGAAATGGTCATCCTACAATGCACCATCATTTTCTGACAAGAGTTTCTACACATCTTAGGTCTGAGTGGGGCTATAAGTCTAGAAAGACTGCAAATAACAGAAATACATTATTATGTTATGACAGGTATGTAAGTACCTGAACAAGTTATGTAAAACACGTAGATAAATACAAACTAAATAGCATTATTTGGGTTTTGAAATAACAAGTACCTGAAGAGAAAAGTCTCCTACTAATCACCTAAAATAGACATGGGCAATGCATATTTTCATTGCACTATTAGCAAAAAAATGGCCCTCCTCTCCTGTGTAAACTGCTGGGAATTTTAAAATATTCCCTTTCCATTTATGGCATATTTTTTCCAGAAAGTGCAAGAGAGTAGGAGCCTCAGAATAAACAAAATAATCCCAAAGAACAGAAAATGGAGCTAAAACAAAAAAAATAAAATTACTTTTTCTTTTTTCTTTCCCTTTTTTTTTTTTTCCAATGGGATGCTGCCTCTGGCTTACAGCAGAAACTTTTGATGCAAGTAAATATCCTCAGAACCAGTACACCATCCACCGTCTCATGAATTTTCCACTGAAAAACTATTACAAAATTTTTGGGTACCTGCAGTTATTACTGCAGACAGTAACGAGCTGCCTGTTATGTCAAATTCAAAGAACTTTCTCTGGCAGTTTTACAAGGAACATGACTAACTTGCAGCATTAGGACCTGCAGTTAAATATATTTATTCACTAAAAATGTTTCCTTACATCTAAAGTAATTTTAAATCTTGGTATTCTCCTACTTTTTTTTTCAGTTCCCCATCTGAATTAACATTTAGTTCAGAAGAGAGCAAGTTTCTTTTCATACTATAGGAAGAAGTTGGTTATCTGCCAAGATAAATTCTTACCACTGGCTTTAGGCAGTTTCTCAGAGGTCACATGGGTGTATTTTTAGGCCGGGATTTTAAGCTAAAATGCCCAAGTCTTACTGCAACTCATCAAGGTTAGGAGACCAACTTTACTTAAGATTCCTTAAAAGTATCAGTTTTAACAAATTTCTTTCCTTATTGCAGAAGAAATCCCTTCTCCAATAAACTTAGAATTTTACTGATGAGAAATGTCAGGCAGTTTAAAATTACACAGAATGAAGACTTTGAAAAGGCAAAATAGGGAAACAATTGGTGTGAGTTTTGAATGAGATGCCTCAAGTGGACAATTAGTGACGAATAACCACAGCCCGGTGAAGGACAGGCTAGGAACTGACCGTTCTTGCTCAGACAAAGAACATTTAGACACAAACACTTGCAAGGTGCATAGAATTTCATATGGGAACAGTAGCTGCCTTTTGCCCCATCAAATTCTCTATTTGCCCCATAAAATTCTTTAGGAAAAGTTCATGTACAGCCAAAACCCCACTCCTTAAATGCCCTGCAGGTGAAACAGGAGGACAGATTTGATGCTCTGGCGAGGAGCTGTACATTGCAAGCATAATATTGCGGCTGTGGCTGTGTTGATAAGCCTGAGAAAGGGCACTGCAGAGCCCGCTTTCCACGAGTAACCCACACTGGCCCAGGGTTGACACCAGCCCAGCCTCGCCTGCCCCAGCAGGGAAATCTAGGTCAGTCGTGTGTTGAAAAGCAGCCGAGTGACAGTGCCTGCGTGCCTGCTGCTCCCCCGCTGCGGCTGCTGTCCCTCCGGGCAGCAATCAGCTTTTCAGCGTGTGCCCATGGCTCCGCTTCCTTCGAGCGTTCCTTTGCTGAACAGTGCAGTGCATTCGCTCGGTAAAACTCAATCAGCGAGCCCCCAGCCCCGCACAAAAGCAACCTAAGCTCATTTGTATAAGAATCACGGGCAGTACAGGTTGCTGGAATGCTTCTGGCTCTAATGGCAGAGGCAACTCCCCCTGAACTGTGAATTGCCCAACACAGGCACAGCGCAGCCAAGCCCTTCTGTCTGTGTGCAACTGCGAGGCTGAGGTCTCAAAGGACTTAGCATTTCAATCACACTAATGAACATCTTCTTTGAGTAGAATATGTGTCACTGACTCCTGATCACAGTGCAGCCAGGAGCAGGATACCGGGTCCGCACAGAATGCTTCTACAAAGCACTGAAAAATCATCATGGAAAAAAGCCCCTGAACTAGCTTTTTCTGGCTTCTAACAAGCTCTTAGTTGCTCCAGTCATATTTCATGTGTTATCTATCACCTATTAAGGTGTCCATTTTCACAACAAAGGCTCATATCCTCACAGTGCAAGTTAAAGTCCTTTGACATATCAATTTCCCAAAAGAAAAGCAGAAACATTAATAATAGATTGGCAAAGTATTACTAAAATCAAAACACTTCGAAGTCGCACTGGGAAAAACTAAAAAAGAATCAGGAAAACGAAAAAACAAATGTTTTAAGTGTGAAACCCACATAAATGGGAAATATTGAGTCGAGAGAGTTTACTCAATCCGTTCTTGCCTCAAGACCACATTACACAACTAGTAAAATACAACCAGCATATACCCTATGGGCTATAGTAACACCGGTTTTAATTACCTGGGAGAATACTTAGACTGTGGCATTCTTGTGCCCAGGGTTACAAAGTCTGCACTGCTCACCACAGAGTACATCTGAGTTAAAAGGCACTTGAGCTATTCACCCTGTGTTCATCCTGGGCATAGTCTCAGTTTATAATCATAAATAACCTCAGTTTAAGGATTTATTTCTTATTTACATTAGGACCTCTATGTGTATCCTTAGATATTTACTCATGTGGGGCAAAGTGCTGCTGGTCCTACACTCCTCCACAAGCAGCATTGGCCATGGGCAACTATTAAATGGTGCTAAGACAGATTTGCTGCTGGATCTTCTGTATCAAATATGAGGAATATTTATGGTAAACTCTAGGGACAAGACAAATTTAGGGGGTTTTCCAGCTCTGCTTCACAGACAGAATGGTTAAGTTTATAATGCAAAGTTGGTTCTAAACCAATCCATACTGTTAGCTTTATCAAGCTGTGGCATTTCACAGACGATCTCAGGGCTTTAGGTAGAAGGTGACCGGATCTGCCTGAGTTTTATCCCAGCTGGGATAAATGGGATGATGGGGAGAGCTAGCAAGGTCTGAGCTAAGAATGAGTAAGCAACAGCTGATCCACCTCTCCTCTCTCACAGTTTGTTACAAACTTTCCAAAGTTGATTAACCACTGTTGTAAAGCTAATTCCCTAGAAAATTATTCTTTCAGATGTTGTTCAGCAGCTGACAGGAATGTTTAAATTTTCACTAATTTGGGTGAAATTACAAAGAGGTAGGAGATTAAATAAACCACAGCCTGGTCTCAGGCTTGTCCTCAGCTTGAAACTCAAGACATGGTTGTTCCACCTTCAATGGATCTTTTCACCTTTCTATGCCTTCAGTTTCTCTGTGTTTTGCCTGTTTAGACTGCAAAGTTGTGACAGCAGGTGCTGATTTTTGCCCTGTGTTTGCACTGTCTCCAGTATCATGTCACCATAATTAGGCCAGGAAAATTCATGTCCTGATGGAGTATAAATAAAAAGAATTGTGATTGCAGCCCTGAAATAAGCCAACTCCACACAATAGTTTGTTGACTTGGGACATAAAACCTCCACATCCTCAGGCAAAAAAAAATCAAGATCTCCATTTGTTTATGCTCTCAACAGGCAACTTTTGTGTATTTTTATTTTATTCAGAGAATTAGTGTCAATCAGACAGCAAAAAGTGCTCCACTGCTGGGCCAATCAGAAATGGTGGTAATGCCTCTGTGATAACATATTCAAGAAGAAAATAAAAAGAAGTTATTGCACAGATGTAACTGCAGCCAGAGAAGAGCAGATTGAGAACATGTGAGAGGAACAGCTCTGCAGACACTAAGGTCACTGGAGAAGGAGGAGGAGGTGCTCCATGTGCTGGAGCTGAGATTTCTCTGCAGCTGGTGGTGCAGAGAATGGTGAGACCATGGTGAGACAGCTGTGCCCCAAGAGCCCATGAAAGCCCAGGGGGATGCAGAAATCCACCTGCAACCTGTGGAGGAGCCGCACACCAGAGCAGGTGGACGTCTGAGAGGAGGCTGTGAACCTGTGGGAGGCCCATGACAGAGCAGAGTCCTGGCAAGGATCTGCAGACCCATGGAGAGAGAAGACCATGCTAGAGCAGGTTTCCTGGCAGGACTTGTGACCCCATGAGGGACCCACACTGGAGAAGCCTGTCCTTGAAGGTCTGCATCCCACGAAAGAGTGGCCCACGTAGCAGGAGTTTGTGGAGAACTGTTCCCCAGGGGATGGGCTCCAGGTGAAGAAGTTCATGGATAACTGTCTTCTGTGGGAGGGATACCATGCTGGAGCAGCTGCAGAAATGACATGCAATGAACCGACCTAACATTCCTTCCCTGTCTCCCTCTGCCACTGTGGGTGAGGAGGCAGAGCTGAGAAGGAGTGAGGGGTGGGGGGAAGGTGTTTTTAAGGTCTTATTTACTTCTCGTTATCCTGCTGTGATTTTGTAAGTAATAAATTCAATTAGTATCTCTAATTAGAGCCTGTTTTGCCCATAACGGTATTTGGTGAGTGATCTCTCCTGGTCCTTATCTCAGCTCATGAACCTTCATTGTGTTTTCACTCCCCTGTCCAGTTGCAGAGTGGAGTGACAGAGTGGCACTGGTAGGTGTCTGGCATCCAGCCAGAGTCAACCCACTACAGTTGTGCATATTCTTCTTTCTATCTGTGAAATGGCAGAAGAAAATTGTCAGCAGTAAGATGCAGCTGACTCTTCTATTATAAACCCAGATGCAGGCTTCCAAAATGCTTTGGCATGAAAATAGCATGTGGGGTTTGGTTTTTGGTTTTGTTTTGTTTTTTAAAAAGACCATTTCATGTCATGAAACTGCTTACAACACAGTATGTATTAGAAGAGTTTTAAATAAATGGGACATTTTAAAGGACAAGACTCTCCAAAGTTTCCACTTATACAAAGGCTATATTTGCTCATAGTGTACAAATAAATCTTGCTGTGGTTGAAATATCATGCTCTCACAAATATTGGAACGCTGTCAGCAAAACTGTCTCGAGTACTTACACAGACAAGTCACATTTATTTGGATGGAGCTTTTCTTTACTACAAATTCTCCACCATGCCTGAAGATAGCTACTCTTGCCTCCTGTGACAATACCACAAGGTGAAACACTACTAGGAGGAGGTTTGCGTACTTTCAACAATGTCGAGATGGTTTAGTTAGCACAGAAAATAAAATGTTTGTTGATAAAAATGATAATAAAATCTTCCCAGTGTAAATTCATAAAGAATTTTATAAGTTCCCAGAAGAATTGAAGCAACAGAGATGAAATTCAACAAGAGAATAATACTCAAGTAAAGTGATATGCTAGGAAGATGACTGAATAGAGTGACATTGCAACGCCAGGATGAAAGTATCCTCAGCATGATTGTCCTAAACATAAGTGAAATCCTACAAAAACAGTGCTTAAAAAAAACCCCCCAAATACATTCAAAAACCTTAATGTCCCAAAACATCCTTTCTCTGCATGACTTAATCTACAGCTGTAACTATTCCTACAAATTTTAGAAGTAGATGTACTTCCTCAGTTTAAAAAAAATTGTAAAAAGAGTTTTGCTCAAAATAGAAAACAGTGCAAAGAGCAAAGGTAAGGCATCCTAGTGGAGAAAAAAATGTTAATGTTCATTTGATAAGAATTCAGTGTGGTGTGGAGTAAAGCACAGGTGTTTGACTCCAGTGTAATACTCGAGGAACGCATGATAAAATACCCTGTGAATAAATGGAGCATGAAGTGTGTGCTTAGAGCTCTGACCTGGGTATTACTGCTAGAGGTAGACAGAAATATGTGGTCACCACTGTGGGCAGCTGTCACAGGGAGTTGATCCCAATCCCTGGCTGGGGCACTTTCCACACGGTGGCTTCATGGTGCTCGGGAGAGCAGCTCCTAGCACAGCCCTCAGCAGCAGATGATGTTAAGCATGGTTGAATCAATCAGCACACACTTCTTCCTTCAGTATCCCAACCAATGAAAAGGTCTGAATTTCCTCCTTTCATTATTATACTTTGTCTGTGACCAGATTGCACAAAACTCTTACTTCTGGGGCCAGGGCTGGACAAAGTCCTTACCTGAAAAACTGAGGACTTCCAGCAGCTTTGGCTAGGCTAAAAATGCTATTTTTTCTATGCTGCTATGCCATTGCTACCAGAATGGGATCACTTTTTGTTCTGTACACAACAGCCACATCAACATAGATTGAAATGTTTCCCTGGTTCCTCACGTGGTGTCTGAAACAGCAGAGAAACAGTGTACGTACTTCCTTGTTGAAAAATGTGTGATATTTTTATTCCCTACTAAGGGATCACCAATTGATTCCAAGGTCCTTAAGAGTGCTCAAAATCCTTAGGATGAATTTGTGGTTGTATTACAACTCAGTTCACAGAGTAATAGATTTAATGCTTTTCCTATTGCAGTCTCCCACAGGGAGGGAAAAAAACCCCCTTTGCTTTGTGCAACAAGGAGCAACTCCTTCCATCATTATTGATCATGAATCATTAAACATTTTATATCATTTGTGTTAGAAATAACTGCTATATGAGAAAATATCTACTTAAATGATGTAATTTAATTCTCTTAGACTGCTCGTCTGTGATTTCTACTACATAAACTGCATTTCTGCTTCTGTTTTGTTCTTCTTCTTCGTTTTCCACAATTAAAAGTTTTATAATAATTTCTAATTATCTTAGTAATTTGTTTGTTTATATACCCCCACCTCAAATCACATACCCTGCTTTCCTCTACTAGATCTGCAACTCATTCCTTCAAAGGAAAATCCCTATTTCTGTGAGCAGTGTTCCGAGAAGTCACTGTGTTACTGCTCCTCTTAAGTGACACACGCAGTTCCCGCTTACTGAATGCTTTTGTTTTGAGAGTTTGATGTGTACATACTGAGCATGGATGGAAAATGAGTCAATGCTCCAGACAGACGCATTCCTTTCTGGATGTAATATTGCTGTTTGAAATTCAAAACTTGCCAGATTCCTCTAAGTGCTGTGTTAATGAAGATTACAAGAAATTAGCAATTTTTTTCGTTTTCTATCACTTTCTACTCTAGCAAGTGAAGAATTATCTAGTAGCTCAGTATTTTCTGGGGAAAGAAAAAGCCTCAGATAAATCCCCAAATCAACGCTGTTTGGATTCACAGAGGTAAGTGTGTCTGCTCAAGAGAAAACCCTGAATTAATATATAACTGCATACCACTGCCATCTACTGAATGCAGAACATGCTGAAAGCACCTATGAATACCTTCTTGCTCTGAGAGCAGAGTTTACCAGGCTTCCCATTACCCTGTCTGATGGGAGCCCTTTCAGTTCCCACAATACAAAGTGTGCTCCAGAGCCTAAGGGTTACACGTAGAGTGCAATTAAGAATTCATAGTTAATGACTTGGTCGATTTATCCTCTCAAAGAGTAGACATAAACAGTATTCTAATCTCTCTGGACTTAATTGCTGTCCATACAATTATAATTTTTTTTTTGGCATTATAACTTTATTTATAGAGAATATTTGGAAGGCACATTGTGATATATGATTGTACCTCATTAGTCAAGTCCTAAAATGCTACTCTGCTAGTCTGCTGCCATGTCTGATAAATGCTTCCATGTTTAATTATTTGTCCAGGCTTAAAACAGTGTTTCTAAAGATACTTAAACCAACGACTTAACATTTACTTTCCTTGGTATTCATTCCAGTAATATTTTTCTGATGTGAGCATAGCAAATAATATTTTTTAAATGCAGATTAATTGATATATCTTCAAATTCTCCCAACTTTAAATACGAACACAATATCTGGTCTTGTACACACAAAATTTTAAGTTTTCATTCTGGAACATTTAGCAGGAACTTGAGTAATGAAGTGGGCTATGACATCAGGCAGTTCAGAAATGCAATGGAATGACCCAAAAGAGAAAGCCTACCAGGGTCTGCTTTGATAATGGTTGATGAAGTTTAACATGTCAGTCACCACTGTCAAGAGTATCACACTAAAAAAATCACTGTTGTTATTAACTGTGCTAAAGATGGGCATGAAAGGAAGCACTAGCTTCCAAAATCACAGTCTGGCATTTAGTCACGACTTCTATTTTTGTCCTCTCTTTGCTCTGGAGTCAACCATTCATTCTTATCCCAGAATGTCTACTCACGTATGTCCCGTCTCTCTTACTCACCCTTGGAAGTCTTATCTACATCAGCTGCTCCCTAAAACCCAGGGGGATTAATGTCCACAGGGCATTCAGGAGTGCAACTGCCATCAGATTGGTTCTACCAAAATTGCAGTATTGCAAATACTGAGCATTTAAAAAAATGTGCAAATTATTGTATAAAGGGATTCCTAAAACTGACAAAAAAACCCAGATAAGGATACCTACAAATGGTAGTAAAATGTGAAAATCAGCACATTAAAAACATATAGAGGGCAAAGGCATACAGCTTTCCTAGTTCAGCATGCTTAGTTTTTGTCTGTAGATCTGTGTTTATATGTCCTCATAAAATTTGTTTGATGCACACATCTGCACACTATAGAGGTGAATAGATTTGAAGTATTTCAAATTTCTCATTATTCATCTTTTGCTTGGAATGGAATATTCATCATTTCTTTTAAGATTTCTAAATATAGCCTTAAAATTTTATTTGAAGTGCTGCCTTTTTACAGTGACCAAATTCCACTCTCACCGATGGTTGCATACTCCCTCTCACTCATCAACATCCCGTTCATGTAATTGCAAGAGAATTACGGAAGGCATTTTGTACCCAAATAGTTTTCAGCTGTATTGTTATTACAGAGACCTTCAGGTGGATACCAAGAAAACAGATGACAAATGTGAGACACTTAATTTCAGTTGGATTTATAGAATTTTTTTGAGCAATGGGGCAGTAAACTTTATCAACACTGTTATAAATAGTACGAAAGATTCTGTACATACTGTTACATAAATAGTAACACAAAAGACGTGACTCAGACCTTTCTTCAAGAATAAAGGGGTACTTATTTATCTCTAATAACTGATAAACAGGCAAGACAAGTTTTACACTAGCTAGGCACATTCAATTTCTTTGGAGAAGGTTCTGAACAAGATCCTTAGATGTGCTTCCTGAAACAGCAGATAGCTGGGTTCAATAAATCCAATGGGTTTCCGCCAAATTATTCTAAGTGTGAAATACCAATTTTAATTCTAAATAACTATCTCAGTTATGATTTATGTTCTATCATCCCCATTGGGTCATGGCCTATGGACACCTAAGAGGAATAATTTCTCCTTGAATCCCTACTACTGCCTCTCTCCTGGAGTCCTTCTGATTAAATGCTACATCTAACCTAAAAATGATGCAAGCCTGTAAACCATGAACCAAACCATGTTCTTAAACCTTGAGAAGAAATATATTTATTTGCTACAGTGTTTTATTCCTAATTCCCCCATGCTTTGTTTACTGCAAATCATTAAATGGAGTCAGTTTCGGAATTAATTCAATTTACTTACTACTAGATTACAAAGGAGTACATGGGATTAGAAATTCAATTTTTCAAGCTCCTTGCCACACTTCTGGCAAATCTGTAAGTAACATCCTACTGATTCAGGGCTAGTTTTTATGAAAAAAGTGTCCATTATCCAGGCCCTTTTTGGATGTTTCAGACTGTAAAACATCACTGTTTTTAGGAAAAGTAAATGAACTTTGGTGTACATCATGAGACAGATCACTTTTAAAGCAGTCTGTTTTTTTCAAGTTTCTCTTTCTGAAGCACCAGAGCCACAATTGTGCTGCTGTCTCAGAAGGCGTTATGTGCTCATTTCTATTCTAAATTTATATTCTAAATTTGTGCTCATTTGTATTCTAAATTTTCTTCACTGCTGCAGTTTTCTCTCCATTCATCTGTGGCAGAAAATGAATGAAGTCCTTTTTGAGAAAACAAGACCCTTAGTGCTGTAATCCCTGTACCTCTCTATCAAACATCACAGGAGATGCTGAGAGCAGCTCGCCCCAGCCAAGGATGCTGTGCTTTTGCAGCTACCATCATGGCAGTCTTGCCAGCACAGTCCATCCCAAGAACAACATGTGGGAAACCTGCCTTCTTTCATGCAAGTGGAGGGAGGTGAAGCGACACAAAGTCCTCCGAGACAAACTTTTGTCTCCAGGTTTTTCTGTGCTTCAGGTGAACTAAGTTTTCCAACAGAAACTTTCACAAAATCGAATCAGTAAGAGTAAACAAAGCAAATACATACTGATTTTACTTGACCTTGCTTTTGCATTTTATTATGCTGCTGATTGAAAACAATACAGAAGTTCTTTCCTTTCCTGACTTTCTGACTTGAACTCCAAGGACCATCTTTGAGATGCCACAACTGTTCATGCAGTCTCAATTTCGACCTCTGTGTGCTCGACATCACCGTATCGTTCAAAACTAAAAGCACCTGTGACAGCACAAGGGCAGAGACTGGAAAATTCATCCAGATGTGGGAGAACCACAACAGGAGAAACAGGCGTAGGAGCATTTGGTGTTCATCTTGTATCACTCAGAGCACTTTCAATGGATGCAAGACACATTCCTACCTTTACCCATACCGAGGTCAATCCTTCAGAAGCTATGGAGAAAAACTATTTTAACCAAGGCCTTTCAGTAGCCTCAGAAGCAGAAAAGGTTGACTTGCAGTTAGGGGAGGATGATACAGATCCGTTCACACCTGTGATAAGGACCCGGACAGACACTTCCCCCACCCTTCCCTGTCCCTGCCCCACTCTTGCCAAGCCATTGCCCTTCGCCTTCTCCCCTCCCTCGCTCTCTGCTTGGCCTCTGCACCTTGTCTGGACTCCGCTGAGCTGCGAGTGGGAACAGAGAGTGACAGGAATAGTTCACAATCGTTGCTATGAAGACGACTAATGGCATGAACAGTAATTCCAGGGAGGCCTTCCCACCTCAGCGGAGCAATGACTATTTACGGCCTGAAAGGGCTTGCCAGCCTCCAGTTCAACATCCTCTTAAGGGCAACAGATTATCCCTAGAGTTGGCTCCTCCAAGACTGGGCACTGAACTGTGGGAAGGACATAACCTGAGGCTGGAGGGAGCTAACTCACTCAAGCTACAGAAGAAGCATTTAATCATGTCTGAAGTGTCACGGTAGGTGGACAGGGAATGGGGAGGATAGTTTTGCTGGTTGTGAACCATTCGGGTTTTTCAACACTGGGAATATTATGTTCCTCCTCTCCCCCTCAAACTTTGATTTTTCTTTGATTAATTTACCATTTGTGAAGGAAACGTAATTGCTCGCTAAGTGCTTAGACACTGTACTTTCATTTCTCAGAAACAGAAATCACAGCTCACTTCTGTTAAAAGTCTGCTGTAATGGTATTATCATCATCATGAATGTGAAGAAGCTGAGCCCTAGCTGCAGTATGAATGCAGAAACCAGCACCTAAAAACTGTCCTATCAGAATATTTCCCACAGTATCTTCCAAGTATGTCCAGAAATATGATAACTAAATAATTTCTCCATGCTCTGTTCCTTTACAATGTCATCAGTTACATGCTGTACCAAGTCATTCATCATCCAGACAGCATTTGTACAAATATATGTCAGTCTGTAAATTGGCTGTAGATGTTTCCAAACATTTTTCTTTCTGTCACATGTCTACCAGTATTTCACCTTGTCATCAGTACTATGTGAAGGATCTTAGCCAGATGATAGAAATGTACTTCAATTGCACATGTGAAGCTGTCTCCCAAAACCATCCCGTTCTTCCTGTATGTTAGATTGTCAGTCAGCTCCAGGTAATTTAATTTTGGTTGTAACTAAAACTTCCTTTCAATTCAGGTGCTACTGTCCTTCTTTGGATAGTTTCCTCACTTCTATAAAGCCTTCATGATTAAATATCATTTTTTGTTCGGTTGGTTTTTTTGCTATTTTTAAAAGAGAATTTTAAAATACTAAAGGAAGCATTCATTAGCGTAATGGTGAGATTAATAAAATGTTTTCTCCTTTTATTCACAAAAGTAACAAACATCTCTCACATGTTCATTACAAGAAAAAAAATATGAAGTTATAAATCCTTCAAAACTACAGTTTTCCAAGGGGATATTTATAAGCTAATGTCTTTGAGCTGGGGCACAGGTCTAGTTCCCAAACTGGCAGAGCTGTATTGCAAGACTACAATAAAGGGAGGAAAATACAGGTATATCTTGATGTATCTATTTGAGACTGGCAACTGTCAAAAACCACTGTCTGAACTTGGAGTTCCAATTTCCATGGTCAGTCACAGAAGCCATTGTTTGAATGTCACATTTTGGAATAAAAACAAAGACCAGCTAAGGAAATGCATTCTGTTTAGAGTCTTAGCTTCTGTTTACACAATAAACCACAAAGCAGTTGTGTAGAAGCGGCTCTATGGACTCCCAGCTGGTACAATTATTCTAGGAGCTGGTGTACTCTCAAATAACACATTTTTGAGGACTCAAAAACACTGGAAGGCGAGTATGCCCTGATTCTGTTCTCCTTGATTTCAACAGGAGCAAAACCAGGTCCTCAATCTGTGTGTAATTCACATGATCTACTTAGCTAAACAATTAAGTCACAGCTCTGACATCTGATATTTATTTTAAGTTCTTTGAGCCAGATTCTCTTCTCGGAGCCAACCCTTTTTTCTGTTCTGGTGGCACAAAGGCTGTAACAACCATGGATTTTCCCAGCTGGAGATTCTCCCAGCATGAATAAGTCTTTACCTGTCTGGCAAAATCAGATTTCATGTTATTTCCTCCTCTATTGCCCCCTCTTTACCATACTCTTATGAAAAAGAGTAAATTACTGGGCCTGGGCTACAGCTCTCATTACCATACTTCAAATATCCTTAGCCTGTATACTTGCCTCTTCAAATTAAACCTATATGGCTAATTTTAAATAATCCTAAGGCTACTGTAACTGGAGTAAAAGCACAGTCTGCTCTGATGCTCCTTCTGTGGTATTTCAGAAGACACGGCTGAGGATCCTTCCAAGGCGTGTTACCAATGAGATACCGCAGAAGCTCTGAACCCATGAGCTCTGGGTCACTTCTATCTGTGCAGGCCATGCTTAATAATTTAATCATGGTGCAAGGTCATCCCTAAAGAAAAGACCCTCAATCCAAGCATGCCAACTTCTTAAACCACTGTCTCCACTCCAAGAGAGAAGAGGCTGTATGAAAGGATAACCTGAGGACAGGTTCAACTGAAAAACTCCACACCATCTGAACAGAGTGTTTTTCAACCATGGCCTGAGGGGAGAACCTTATGGTTAACAGCTGCTCCTTCTACATTACTGTAGGGGATGCATCCAATGAGAAGAACCTTAAGTGGGACTTGTTTAATGGAGATGAAAACAATCAGGATGCAGTTTAACACTGCTCTTATTTGAGTTCACTTTGACCAACAATGCAGTGTGGAACTGATCTGCTGGGAAATGTGAATGCTCACAGAGGGACTGTCTCCTCTGTGTGCTGTGGGAAGTAATGGAACAATGCTAAGACATTGTGAGGGGACCACCAATTCTTTATCCACATCTTTGGATAGGTTCAGACTGTCAAGGAATTAGTCAAGGATCTGACTCCAATCTCAAGATGGGATGCACTCACATCCTAATCCCTCGTGCCTGTGCTCTTTTTTGATTAACTAAGACCTGGAACTCTCCACAAGTATACGCTGGTACATAGTGTAGGCCACAGCTCTTCCCCAGTGGCACACGGTGTACTCTGTGTCATAAACAGATATTTTTACATTATAGACTGTGCCTTGGACAGCTGAAGAGTCATTTATTTCAGAGGCAACTGGAAACTGGTAGCAAACAGGTTTACCAAACAGAAAAAGAAAAGGACTAAGCATGGAAAGTGTGGTTTCTAAGAAGAAACTGAAGGTCTGCTTGAGCATCCCACTTATTTCATTGCATCCCCACTAGCTACCACATAATCGTGCCCCACTTCTGGGGAGAATTCTGTTCCAAGGTGTGAGTTCCAGTGAACACTTAAAATGTTCACTAGACAGCTACCTCCACATTTGTCTTCCAAACACAATATAATGGTCCAACAAAGCAGGCTCACAGCTTCATGTGCCGAGCTTGTTGGCCAAGGAAATGAGTCAACTTGGGAGGTAAACAACATCAAAGAGAGCAACATTCAGAATGCAGCAGCCTCTTCTGATCCAATGCTTTTTAATCAGCCACTTTCCAATAATTCATTAAGACTTGAACAAAGAGATTGAAACATTGGCTTCTCCTAGGGCTTCAGCCAAGAGTAACGAAATTATAACAGGATATATTTACAAGGTTGGATATCTTGAACTCAGCTGTAATTATGTTTATTAGTAATTCTTCAATAGCTGCTCAGAAAGCATATTTGTATTAGTTAATCCTTGCCCGTGGAGACCCTTATATTAGCTTGGCAAAAGAACATTAAGAAGGATGGATTTCTTTTTTTTCCCTCTCAGCAAATCCCTGTTTCCATCAGAAAATACTGTGGGATCAAGAAACAAGCCAAATGTAGTGCATGTGATTACTTTTCTGCTATTACTATTAGCGATCACTTTAGAAAACAGTTAAAACTAGAATGGATAAAGATCTAGGTCAACATATTCTGTTAAGTTTTCATTTGAAGTATAAAAAGTTATTTAACAAGTATACTTTGCATTCTGAGACTCTGGAACAGCACCACACACATACAGATAAGCACTATGTGCATACTTCACCTTTTTTCTTTTCTCCTCTGTCAGAGATGTGGACATGGAAAACACTAAAATATATATTTATTTTGAAAAGTAAAGAAAAAAAATCTCAAAACTATTACAGATCTGATGTATGACTTTATGCAAAAGAGCCCTCTTTTTTTAAGAAAATCTAATAAACAGGATAGCATATCCCTCAAAAGATTCAAATGAGAAAATGTAGGGTATTATGAAACCCTTGCTATTTTGAATACTAAGCTGTGAATATGTACTTCCCCTTTCCAAGAGGAAAGATGTATTACCATAGTAATAGTTCATTAAACTTACAAAAGGATAATTCACTGAAAATAGTGAGACATATAGGAAAGACTGGTCAAACTATTCAAGGCATTATTTACTGAAGCTATCTTTCCCTATTCATAATTTTTTTTTCTATAACAGAAAACAATTTCCATTAATTCACCTATCAGCTACTTGGAATCACTAAACTATCCAGGGAGATATTTCAGATGAATCCAGAGACTCCAAATTATGCCTGGAAAGTTATTGGAGGGCTCCTGACTGAAGGCAAAACCACTCTTAGGATAAGATACAGAGACTACATACAGATAAGTATTAAGAGGAAATTCACTTCGTGCAATTCTGCAGGACTCTATGCAAAGCACTCTGAGCTATCATGGCTGCTAATAAATGTAGATGCTGGAATATTTGCATAAATTAAACACAAGAACAGCTGCAATACATCAAAGGCAATATATGAACTAGTTGAATCGACTGAATGAAAACTGATGACATGTGCTGAACCGCATACGAGCCAAACTCAGCGCTGACAAACACAGGCAAACTCTACTGGTGTGAAAGGAAATAGAACCGAGTCTGCCAGAGCTTAATTAGACCCTGCTCTTTTTTCTAAACATGAATAGGCTCCAGGTTGATCGCTGTGCAAATGGTAATGTTTAACTGTACTTTGCATTTCCTGTGCTTATTTTAGAAATGTTTCTATTTTCTTTCCGAATTAGAACAGATCCAGAACTACCACAAGTGGATTAATAATACACCATTTCTCCATCATAAATACTTTAGTCTAAACTACTGCTTCAAAGGTGTTCCCAGTGATCATATGTCAGGTTTATACTCAGGCTAAGGTCATTTTACCCTCTCATAGTTACATAAGGAGACTGCTTATAAAGTATAATTAAGATCAAAATATTTCATTTGAGTGTTACATATAAATGAATGAAAGGTACTGAGCTACTTAGACATCTGAGGTTTTATCTTCAGGGATCATAAACAGGTGTAACATACATGCAAACATACATTTCAGTGGGCCAAAAGGGGATGAGCAGAAAGAGCTGACCTTAAAAAAGCAGAAAACACTTTCCATATCTTGGGACTGAGCAACTTTAACATTTCCCTGATTTTTTAATTCCGCTGTCACTGTTATAATATTCCGGCATTCTGAGATAGAGTGTAACTGAAGAGCAAGTGGTATCCTTAACACTTGAGAGGTTTTCTATTTATCCTAAGAGAACATATTTGTAATACTCAATCTCCAGATTTTCTCCTTTTTTCACTCCTTGTTCTGACAGGAAAGAAACAGCTATCCCAGCCAAAAGTAAAGAAGGAGAAGCAAGGCGTTTCTGGAGGTGCAGCTCAGTTCTGACACAGTGGACTTCAGTATAAATGTGTAGTTTGGATTTGTTTCAAGGATTTTGAAAGCCCTGACTGCATCTTACATAAGTGATCCTCCATATTCCCATAGAGCTGAATCACATATACACACGTGGAGTGACTCCACCATGCAGGAAATGTAGACTCACCCTGTTCACGAGAAGTAGATCTGAGTGTAAATTTGTTGTACCTTTGCCAGTCTTACTCACACAAATTATTTATTTTGTTGTAATCCCTTTTCTGAAAGAATGAAAATTGCCTGATATCTGGAAAAGTGACTCATTACTGAATAAAGGGGGAAATCTGTATATGTTAACTTCCCATACAAACTTGGCATTTGATCATATAATAATGGGAAGCCCAAATTGTGGTGCCTTGCTAAATTACTACTGACCAACAGGTCCATTCAAACTTCAGGCACATAGTATTAAATGCAAGCAATTAGCCTGCTCGGGATTGCCTTCTGACCCAGAAGATTTCCCTGGAGACCACAAGAAATCCTCATAATTAGTATGTTTTGGCCATGACTCTTTGCCTACTATGTAAAAGATAAGTTCTGAAAATCTTTTTCCTAAATTTCCTGAACTGAAATTTCTGTGACAGCGGAGAAGTCTCTCGTGTGTTAGGCATGCCATGTCATTAGCAGACAAAGAAGTAATTACTCTATCATGATTAGAGTAATAACATCACAGCTATCTTCTTACTTATCTTAATCCAATGGGATTTAAGGGGTTTACTAATCCAGGGCATACATCCACTACTGCCACACACACTGACAAGGATGCATTTTCTAACACTTCGTTTCAAAGGTTCTTGCTACTGAAACACATCATGAGCAGCAAAGGTTAAGGGAGAAAAAGTGTCAGGCTGTTTTCCAGTAGGGTTTTATTTTGCTTTTCACTTTATTTTGCAGGCTCGAGTAAAAAAGGAGAAAATAATTCGAGTAGCAAAGCCTTAATTAGATTTGTGCTATGTCACTCAGGATGCTGTCTAAAATCTGCAAGGAACATGACGACGACTGCTTTGCTGATGTAACTTTAAATGTTTTTCTTTAAGTCAAAGACACAGGTTTCAAATCATGTAGTAAGATAGCATGTACTAAAATGCAATTGAACCAATTTACTTGAATTGAGAAAGAAAGACTTAACAGACTTTAAAAAAAAACAACAACAATAAACTTTAAAAAAAAAGTTTAAATATTCTTAGCATTCAAAATTGTGCCTTTACCATAAGTGGTTTTTGCTTGACTACATACATTTTAACTGCGTGTTTAAAAACAAAGTATTAGGATCAAAAAGTAGCCACAATTTGTAACTCCAAATGGTATTTTTCACTGGTGTTAAAGCCTGTGTTAAACAAACACATTTTTATGCACTGTTTTGGTAAAATCAGTGGAGCACAGCACGGAAATGATTTTTTGCACAGCAGACATAATAAAACGTAGGAAAACATAAAAATGGCCACTAATCAATCAAATGCTCAGATCCTTCATGTGTTAAATCTTGTTTATAACCTAAAGAATTGTGCCCTCAGTATGTAATCAATAGTCAATTAAACCCCTCACTTGAGCAACTGTTTTCCAACTGACCGACATTAAAAACCCACCAAACTTGAGTAAATAGCCTGTAGGACTTCCACAAAAGTAGTAACCTCTAATTCACAAGTGACAAAATGAAGCAGTCATCCTTAAATTGAATAGAAAAGCCTAACCATCGACCATCAAAACCAAACAGAAGCAACAAATGAGCTTTTTTTTTCAGTACAATGTCATCTGAATGCATGTAATGAAAAAGAAGATATTTACCATGACTATTAAAGTGCATTTATTTGGTGTTTTAAAACAAGTCTTACAAATGACTAACATGGGATTTGGTCATATTTCAGGTTTTGGGGTTTTTTTACTTCTGTGAAATGTACTAGATAAACCTCTGAAAATTCAACTTTCTAGAAAACAAATGTTAATAAGGCAGATATTTCCCCTTCCTACAAACTACTTTCAGGTCACTTGGAGAGATCTTCTTTAGCAATAAAATGATCCCAAGGCAGACAGTGGCCTTACATATACTTTAGGCCTGGAACCAGTCACCCCTTTCTCTCTGCAGCCTTTCAGTGGCTCTTTTTGTAGATGGTGCATCCTTCTCGGGTACCTCATTGATTATGAAGTTTTGGTTATAGATTTCCACAGTGACTACTACTATGCAATTCTTTTTATGCTGTGATAAGCACTTTGGAGAATATAAGCCTGTATAAGTCACATTGGTAACTCTTAAATTACATGTGGGTCTGAAACATCACAGTTAATGGTTTCGCTCTGCCCTCGAACCCTATTAATTAAAAGAGAAGTCTGTGTGCCTGTATGTATGGATGTATGAGCACATCTCTTCTTAAATCTTTCTCCCTGTATACATAGTTATTTAAAAAGCAACATCATCTCCACACATGAAGCTGTATTTTCAAGGCCAAAGGCTATCTATCAAACAATAAATGTATTACAAAGCCTTACACCTGTGCACTGCCATTCTCCCACCTCTCAGAGGCTTTCCCTGGCAGCCTAACACCTGAAATAACAAACCACAAAAGCACAGAGACCTGCCATTCTTTCTTGATAGAAGAATCAAATTGTGCCTAATGTAAAGAAGAAAACCACATGAAACATATCAGCTCTTCAGTTCGCTCGCAGGCTCAGGGCCAAGCTAGACTAATTCAGAATGCATGCTGCTCCTGAATTACGGAGAGTAATGCAGGAAGACCTACTTTGAAACAAACTTCTGTTTTCTTTGTTATTCTCTTCCCTGCATGTTGGAGGGATCCCGGTGTACTTCAGGCCCAATCCTGGTGTAACACAGTGAAAATTCTGACATTCACTTTTCTGGAGCCAGAACTGCACACATTAGTAATTGTGTGTCTTGTCATGCTAAATATAAGTTTTATAAAAATATGAAATAGGACTAAAACGAAACCCAGGAGATTGTCCTCATTAAAGCAATAGCTCAACAGAAAAGCTTTTCCATATGCTGACATTCTGTCTTGCTCCTGGTTCAGCACAATGCACTCTGAAATGTTTGCTGCTTAGGCACTGCAGTTCAACGAGGCTTCTCCCTTCTTGTGCCAGGACAGCACATCTCAGATATCGAGTGCCCTTTGCTGGGATCAATGGGAGTGAGAGCAAAGCCCCTTGGAGACCACTTCATTTGAAGGACTGCTCTGATGTACTTCATTATATTTTAAGTCTCCTTGTATGTAACAACTGTTTTTTTAATCTTTGCTCACTCCCTCATCAGCTCTCAGAGTTGGTCCATGGGCTTGACATTCTCCACCACGATGTGGAAGACTTCTGGCTTATCCTAGATTTCAGATGCCTTTTGTTCAGTGGCCTGGCTCTACTGTCTGGGAGTTATGTTTGCCAAACACAGAGTATTGCTGTTAAAAGGCATAGTGCACAATACCCCTAAAAACCCAAGCAGGCAGGGAAAGGAATGTAGCAGTGGTGTGACAGACAGCAAAGCAATCATAACCACGATTGATTCGAGCACTGTGAAGAACTGAAGGAATATACAATCTCTGCGGCATTTGGGACTTCCTTTCATCCAAGGAAATGAGAATCTGTCCTGCCCACTTTTGGGTGGAACTGACACCTAACTGTGATACAAGCAGAGATAATGTTTATTGCCACTGAACTCGCTGGGACTGTTTCTATTTCTGCCTCATGGTGTGGCGAGGTCCTCACCGCCCCTCTGATCCTGGCTCAGTAACCACTGGCCTGAGAAGCACATTGCCCTTTGGAATCTTCACTCCAAAGATTCCAGTTGCCCCATCCCAAGGACGCTGCCATACAGATGTTCTGCTGAGAGGAACAGTATTTGATAATTCATTGCATTTGTTAATCTATGAGAATATATTTTCTTTTAATCACTTGATCCGGAATATACAAACTTAGAATTTATTTCCATATCATGTCCACCTCATTAAAAATAGAGAAAAACAAGCCCCTAAACCATTTGGAATACGGATTATATTAAGCTTTTAAAAGCAGAATATATTTGCCTCATTTTGTTTCAGAAAAGCCTACCCACCAACTTGAGTGTAAAAATAATTGATTCAAAAATGTCAGTTACAGAATGAGGAATGATTACTACAGATCACAAGAATATATTTGGACTTTTTTAATGTAACAGTTATTCTTCTTTTGAACCAATTTCAACCACTATTTTGCTAATTTCTAAGATAATGTTTGTTTTGGTAAAGGTGATTTTGGAGAATCTCATTTTTATTAACTCTCACCTTCTTTTAAGTCTCTTGAATGCCCAGAAATTCCTATAAACACAATACAGTAAGAAGGAGGAAAAAAAAAAAGCTAGCTTATTAACAGAAATAATAATCGGATGAGGCTTAAGCATTACAAAGAACTCTGTGTTATGTCATACCATACATTTTAATTTCTTAGAGACAAAGTTTACATTCCTCAATGGTCTCCTTTTTTTATTCCAGATCTGTAATTACATTCACTGAAGCAGTTTAGTATTAGGCACAGCAGGTCTTGCAGAATTAGGGACTTCCAGCTGTAACTATCACTACACTTACAGGAGATCTTTCTAAGTGAGGAAAAAGAACAAAACTTTTCTTATACCTTACATAGGGTACATGGGTTTGATTTAACCACAAACTAAAATAAACCTCAAAGGTATCTTTCAAATTTAATTCACTATGAATAATGGTTAAACTAGCACTATGTCATAGGACAACTTATAGTTTTCTGCTGCTGATGTGTAAGAAATTTTGGCATAAAACTGAACTTGTAAGTGTAACCTCAAAGTTTAAATATTTTGAGGGCCAAATTCTCTTCTTGGATATGTTATTCTAAATCTGAAGTAGATATGCTCAGGAGGCTAATTTGAACACACTCGTAAACTCAAAGCAATATTTATCTTCATTCCTTCATGCTTGAAAAATAACTACTCAAAATGTTTTAAAATGTCTTGTTGGTCTCCCAGGACAAAAGGGAAATTTCAGCCCCCTCACCCTTGTAAGTTTAGACAGCTCCTTTCTCCACTGTGGTGGGCAATATGTAAGGAAAGAATAGTCAATGCAGATTTTTTTATTTCTCAATATTTCTTTAAATCTAATTACATGGAAGCTATTCTGGTTTTGAGGAAAGTGTTTGGATAAATGTAACAAAGAAAATCTAAGAAGAATGACAAACTATTCTAGTTCCCCTGACGTGACATCCAAAAATAACCTGAAGCTGAATCGTCTCTTTGTGAAAATACATGTTTTCTTCATAAAAAAAGCTGACCACAGTTATGCATCAGAAGCAGGGGATAGTTATAGAAAAGATTACCCATTGAAGAGCTTTCATCACTAAGCTTAAAACACTTTGAGACACTTCTTAGTGGAAAAAAAAAATCACACTCAAGCATAGAAACTTCATGGAAATCAGGCAAGTAAAGGATGTTATGACAGAAATTTTAATTCCACTGGATATAATAATTCAAAGGAACAACTTGTATTTTTAGTGACATCCTACCAGGAATCCTAGAAAAGATGAAGATTGCTTTTTGGTTAGTTGGAATTTCTAACAGTACTCTTCAGAGTAAGTGCTCACTCTCCTTAATCAGGTCACCAAGAAAAACAGGGACAGAGCTGTGTGAGATAAGACTTTTGAACATGTAGGGATAAAAGAGATAAGAAGTTAAGACAGCTAAAGTGATGGTGAAACTGCTATCTCCATTGCATATGTGAGTGTCCTGGGTCCTACAACAAGCATGACACAAATTTTCTTATGGTCCAGAAGCACATAACATGGAATATAACCCTGATTTTTAAGGGGGAAGAAAAACCTAAAGAGTCCTTTTCAGGCAGGTCACAGCATCTCACTGTCCCAACACAGCAGGGCAGGTTTGAGTGCCCACTCTATTTCAGTCACGCCCCTTTTGCTCTGTGACAAAACCACATGAAGAACAGCACAACTCTGATTCCCAAGGCATAGCTCCAGCCCAGGACCTGTCTGTGAACCACCTGCACACCACATCCAGATGGGGTATCAGAGACCAAAAACTCTCTGGCTTTCATATCCTACTTATGCATCTGTAACTGAGTGGTACATGTACAATGTCTGACAGTTAATGGTTTCGCTCTTCTTTTTTCTGCCTCATCAAAGACATCCTCTGGGTGCTGTGCTTTCCCATCACGGCCTGAGCTAAATGAGCAGGACCCCATCAATCTAAGGAGGAGGTCACATCCCCTCTCAGACCTCACCCCTGGACATGTTGCAGCCACTTGCCCTGTGCTGCTCCTGGAATTCACCCAGTGGTACTCCAGGTCAGCTTTCTCACTGTACAAATCGTTAACCAAGCCCCTAGATGAAATAAAAGAAAGGTGAGTGTGGAGGTGCAGCTCAGTGAATGGCCAGACTAAAGCTGGAGAGTCCTTAGAGTGAGGGAATGAGAGAACAGGAGGGGAAGCACGTTTCAGTCCTCCTGCTATTCAACTCATTGATAACACGGAGTAGCATCCTCAGAAAAGAAAAAAAAGAGAAAACACACAGAAATTATTTGCATTGCATTCTCCGTTCTGTATACAGCACTATTCTGGATGCTTTTTTGTTTCAAACAAAAGAAGTAATTAGCTGCTCAATTGTCTTTTAAATCAGACACTTGGGTTTGATTTTCAGCAGCTACAATAAAAATACGTAAGTAACTCGAGTTTCAGATGCTTGGCTGAGTGCTCAACTGAATGCAACAACTTTCCTGTCTGAGGGGAAGATAAGCTGTTCTGTTCAGCTGATGATCAGGTACTACCAGCTGGAGTAAAAAGCTGCCATTAATGTGCTGGTGACAGGAGTTATAAAAAAAAAAGAGTTAATGACTTGTAACAAAAGCCTTGTCACAGTCCTCCATCCCAAAAAACAAGTACACCCCATCATGACAGGTACTAATTTGTATCCTTGGTATTGGTAACAAAAAATGACATGAATACAAAAATGTGACTATTATTTAAACTGTAGATCTGCTCTTTCTAGGCTGGAGAGAAAGCTACCTTTGTGGCTGCCCACAGGACACTGCACCTATGCCAGGGACAGCTGGAGAATTTCTCTAAGGATGTTCAGCTCTTCTTTTTGTGTACAACACAATTACTAAAAGTAACAACTAACAGAAAACAACATCGCACTGTGTGTAATACTGATGGATTCAAGAAAATTCCCCTTCAAAGTTATTTAATATTATGAAATATTTATGCTTTCTAGAGTTAAATAGAATTATTTCGTTAAGAGCAAACATCTCTCATGGGAGATGCTGTTGTCTAAAACAGAATTTTTCTTCAGGCCACCTGATACTAGTAGTTATGGCAATAATTATTGCAAAGTATGAACCTGAGAGTAATTCTCAGATTTATACTATTCTATCTTCCATTCTCTTGAAAAGAAGAATGTAAGCCTTCATGTATTCTGCCTTGAAAAGACCATTTTATATTTTTTTCTTGGGCTGAGGTCTTGCCCACAGCACTAAGTGTTCAAGCCACAGTGAATAAACACTTCTGACCAGTCATGCTGATAACCTGCAGCATCTTTTCCAGTCAGCACACAAATCTGTGGCAATCAGGTTTGGCTGGTTTTCCATAACTACCAGTGACTTTACAATCTGAAAAAGCAGGAATTTCTGGAAGTTCCCTGGGACAATAGAACCCCTTGCTGATGCACAGTCCAGTACCTGGAGCAGAGCACACTGAGAAGCTTCAAGGCCAGAGCACTGATTACTTTCTGATTGATAAATTTTAGCCCAGTTTCCTTAGAATGTGCAGCAGTCTCCCTGCGCAAGTGCTGCCCTACCAATCAGTTATTCACCTATTAACTTCTGAATTTGTCATGCAACTTCAAGTTTTTCCAAAACTAGGCTTAATTTCATTTATGACAGGCTACTGAACAGAAAAGAGTGAGTCTACCAGTGAGGCTCGGGGAGGGCTGCATCTCTACTTTACCCATTTCCAGCCACCAGCCGCAAGGGCGTTCTCCAGGGACACAAATCCCTAAGAAATCGAACTTCCCTGGGTTCCCTCAGTTTGGTTTGTCTCCAGCAAGGTCTGTGGCAGGCAACAAGAGAGAAGTATTAGTGGGCTACAGGCAGGGACAGTCACTAGATTCTCCTTTTTTGCGGAACTGCACCATCCTAAGCCACACAAACCCCTCAGGCAGCTCCACTCCAGCAGGAAATGTTTTTGCATGGCTCTGCATCAAACCTAGCAGTGTCAGTCTCCTGGCCAAGGGCAGTGTGAGTATCACCAGGCAGCTGTGCTTGGCCCTGAACCGTGTGAGTATCACCAGGCAGCTGTGCTTGGCCCTGAACTGTCCCTGCTGTCACTGCCAGGCCTGGCCCGTGCCAGCGCTGGAGACGGCTCCCTGCCCCAGTCTGAGCATCCTCCGAAAGGTGAAATAAGCCCCATGCCCAGCACAGTCTGGATCTTCCGCACCTGCCCTGCAAAACTAGAGAAGTGCATCACACGAGAACCAGAGAAGTTGAAGAGGAAGTTTAAAGGAGTACGTCCATAGAGCTGTCTCTCAGATTGGTCATTTATCCTCTTTGTGCAGATCAGAGGAGCAGTCCTAAGTTTGGGGAGAAACGGGGCTCCCCCAGTGCTGCGTTGCAGTACAGGGAAGTTGGAAGGCTTGAGGGGCTGCAGATCAATGGTGGCCGCAGCTGACCTCCCGGCCGAAGGTGCGGAAGCCCCAGTGACCCTCTCCTCCCTTCCGTCTCGGATACCCCCACAGCTCCGGCCGGGGAGCCGGGCTGGGCTGTGCTGCCCTCAGGGGGCTCGAACTCAGCAAAGGTAGAGCCCCTCCCGCGGCAGCCCGGGGGCGATGGGAGGGCATCCCCCGACCCGCTTTCCGCGGGCCCGCTCCCTCCCGCAGCGGGATGCGCCGGCAAAGGAGCCGTCGGGCTCGGCCGCTGGAGGAGGCGGCAGGATCGGGATCCGGAGGGGCTGCAGCCCCGGGCTCCCTGCGTGAGGCAGCGCGGCGGTTCTTACCTCCGTGCCGGGCGGCGGCGAAGAGCCGCGGGGGCGGCGGGGCGGCGGC